>CM028358.1:59127567-59449567 GCA_016618105.1 Dendrobium huoshanense
GTTGAGGAGCGTGCGACTGTATGCTGTTTCTTGACTGTCCAAGATATAAGGTTTGTGCCGAGGAACGAATAGTATCCGGAAGTGGATTTTCTGGATATTGGATCACCCGCCCAGTCCGCATCTGAAAAGGATTGCAAAACGAGATTATTGCGAGTAATTTGTAAACCATATGCTAACGTACCTTTTAGATATCGGAGCAGTCTTTTTAGAAGATATGTATGCTCTGGTCTTGGATCGTGCATATGTTGCGAGAGTAGATTGACACTGAATGCGATGTCAGGACGAGTTAGATTTAAGTATTGTAGTGCATCGGTGAGTTTCCTGTAAGTTGCCGGATCAGAGATTACGGTATTTGGTGAAAAATCTGAAGGAAATTTGGTGACTGTGGGATTGGCTAAAGAGTTGCATTTGAGCATATCTGCCTGTTGCAGTATAGATGATGCATATTGCGCCTGAGATAGAAAATATTGAGCATTTTGCTTTGTTATACAAATGCCCAAAAACATGTTTGCTTCTCCAAGATGCTTCATGCTAAATTGGCGATTTAGTTGATCAAGAAGCCGTTGAATGGCTGCCGGATTGTCCCCGTGACTAATATATCATCTACTTAGACTAGAAGATATATTGTGGCAGAATTTTCTTTGAATATAAGTAACGATTGATCCGATTTGCTATGTGAAAACCCGATGGACAGCAGATAAGTGGTGAATGTAGTATACCACTATCTCGGAGCTTGACGAAGACCGTATATAGCTTTGTCCAGCCGGCAGACATGGTGAGGATTTGTAGCGTCCTCAAATCCCTTCGGTTGCATCATGTAGACTGTTTCCTGTAGTGTGCCGTGCAGGAAAGCGTTGGCTACGTCAAGCTGTTGGACCGACCAGTTGTGATGCAGAGCTACGGTTAGGAGAATCCGAATTGTAGGTAACTTTGCGACATGACTGAACGTTTTGTTGTAGTCGATGCCATGTTCCTGATGATTTCCTAGTGCCACCAGATGTGCCTTGTAGCGGGCAATGGATCCATCGGAATGATACTTTGTTCTAAAGGTCCACTTACATCCCAGCGGAACTGTGCCTTTCGGGGGCTTGACAAGGGACCATGTCCCTTATTTTTGTAGTGCAAAGAACTCTGCTGCCATGGCTTTCCTCCATTCAATATGTTTGGATGCGTCAGTATAGTTGGTAGGATCTTTGTTTTGGTGAGGTGTAGATGTAATATGAAGCAGATTAAGCCTTACGAGGGGCTTAAGCTTCCCAGTCTTCCGTATGGTGATCATTGGATGACCAGCTTGTTCGGTAATATGAGTGTGAGACTCAGCAATTGAATGAGGAATTTGAGGAGCATGCAAGTTGATTTGCGGGTTGACGTCGAGATCTTGTTGAAGACCTTGTTGAGCAGAGGAACCACTTGTGCCTGTATTTGGATCTGGAGTATGAGAAGGCGTGCTGGAAATAGGTTGTAGGAGCAGAGGATTTGTTATGGCGGTCGGCATTGAGTTTGGCTGCGATGATGTAACGTTAGAAAATGGAAAAATGTTTTCAACGAATGTGACATGTCTAGACATAAAGATTTTGTTAGTTGATATGTCGAGACATTTGTATCCCTTATAGTTTTCGGAATAGCCAAGGAACACGCATGAGTGTGCTTTTGGTTGTAGTTTGTTCCGAAGAGCGCTGGGAATGAGGGGGTAGCACGCACATCCGAAAGTACGAAGATGAGTATAGTCCGGTTGATGATTGTACAGTAATTCGAACGGAGACTTATTATTTGTAGTGGGTGATGGCATGCGATTGATGAGGTAGGAGGATGTAAGAGTGGCGTCAGGCCAGTATTTGTATGGAACCTCGGCGGTGAATAACAGAGATCTCGTTGTTTCTATGAGGTGCTTGTGCTTTCTTTCAGCTAAGCCGTTCTGTTCGGGCGTGTATGGACAGGAAAGTTGATGTAAAATGCCATTTTCTTTGAGAAACTGAGTTAACTGATGGTTTGTGTACTCCGTGCCGCCGTCCGTGCGGAGACATTTAATCTAGTGAGATGTAAGTTTCTCGATATAATTCTTAAAATTAATGAAAATATGTGTTACTTCATATTTGTATTTCATAGGAAAAAGCCAAACAAATCTAGTAAAATCATCAACAAACAAAACATTAAATTTGTAGCCCTGACTTGACTCGACTGGAGCAGGGCCCCAAACGTCCGAATGAACGAGTTGAAGCGAAGTGCGTCGTCGATTTGACGATTTCTCGAAAGGCAGTTTATGACCTTTTGCAAGATTACAAGAACGACAAACATCAAAATTAGAATCTATATGAAGATTAGAATTACATTTCTTGATAATATCAAGAATTCTAGAATTTGGGTGACCCAAACGGTTATGCCATGAGATGTGGAACTTTGTGGTAGCCTGTAGAGCCGCATTGGTGGATGAAGAAGATGGCGTCTGAAGTGGATACAAGTCATCAAGACACGGTCCTCGGAGTAGAGTTTGCTGCGTCTGCAAATCCTTAAATATAAATTCATTAGGATCAAAAGTAATTGAGATATTATTATCCTTAGTTAACTTAGATATAGATAATAGATTATACTTGAGCTCAGGAATATGTAGAAGTTGTGCAAGATCGAACTTACGAGAATTGGTATGTAACAAATCTGAACCGGAGTGGGCGATTTGGAGTGAGCGTCCGTCTCCGATTGTAACATTATCCGTTCCTTGATACGAATTGGTGACCGATAGATTATCTAAGGAGTTGGTAAGATGGGATGTCGCTCCCGAATCAAGGAACCAATTTGTTGTAGATTGATCTTGCACGGCTGCCAGGGCTCTGTTGTTGGTCCGGTGAACATATTGATCATTTAAGCGATGCCAACAATTCGCCGCCGAGTGTCCTTTCTTGTAGCAGATCTGGCAAGTAGTAGCTGTGTCCGTTGAAGAGCTGGTCGACGGTTGAGGGTTGCGGTAAGATCTTCCTCGTTGTCGTCGTCCATGCCCTCTTTGCGTATATAACGCAAGGTTCGGATCTGCCGAAGGAATGCTTCTTGCAGCGTCTGCTGCAATGTTGACTTCCTCGCTGAGTAGAAGAGGATAGAGATTATCCAGGCTTATAGGAGTGAGCATAGTACAAATTAAGGTTTTAAATGCTTGGTATGATCCCGGTAAGCCATTCAAGATATAAAGATTATATCTTCGGTGTCAACAACAGAACCAGCGGCCGCTATTTGATCAACGAGCGACTTGATTTCCGTTAGGTATTGGGTCATTGTGGAACTTTTCATGGAAATGTTGTGGAGTTCGTTTTTGAGTTGGATTACTTTGGATCGATTTGTGGATTGGAAGCGTGTTTCAAGGGCGGTCCATATGGTGGCTGTGGATTCAAGATGAATGATGAATGGTAAAATGGACTGCGAGATGGTAGAACACACAGCTGCCGCAAGATTTTGATCCATGTGAACCCATTTCGTGTATTTGGGGTTCGGAGCAAATGATGCATCAGATTTCTTAATCTGTTTATCAGGTGGGGAGAAGAGGGGATCAAGAAATTTTTCAAACCCATTTGCGCGGAGAAGTTTGACGATCTGAGAGCGCCATAACGAATAGTTTTCCGCTGAGAGTTGCGTTGGCACTATGTTCTTTAGATTTGCCATGACGAACTTCAGGGATGATGGAATGATCGTTTCTTCGGCATTCTCTATGTCCGAGTGTTCTTCCATTTGAGAGGTTGTTGAGTTCCATAATTGCTGCGCTTCCTTTCACCCCCGCTCTGATACCATGAAGAACTTGATAGTTCTTGGATCTCACGGGTTCTTGAATGAACAGGAGGAAGAAGACAGTGAAGAAAACTAAAGTAAATTGAATTCTATGTTATGTCCAACAAATACAAAGACGTTCTCTTATATAGACCTACATGTGTTCAGGTGTTAGTACATTAAGTATTACAATTTTGCCATTGACTCATATAGTATGTGTTCAGCTTATATCTTCTAACAGTCTATAGCGACTGTTTTAACCTCTATAATATTGCATTTTGGATTAATGATGATAATTAAAATCGCTGCAAACTTCATCACAAAGTAAGATCATAGATAGTACGAGCATACGAGAGGTCTATAACAATTTTGTCCACTGGAAAAGCAACTGGCTAGTATAGAAAGTTCAAGCCACAAGTCTATTAAATTCATGGATTACATAGCAAACTGACAGAAAATTTTATTGAAAACCGCCGGAATGCTTTTTTTATCTGGCTAGCTTGGGAACTTTTATTTGGTCCGGTGTAAGGATGCAGAGGAAGATCCGGTTGCAGGCAAAATCTCGCCTATACCGAGGTGTACCGAGTTTTTTGGAAAAACTCCAAAAAACTCGGTACACCTCGGTATAGGCGGGATTTTGTCTAGAACCGGATGTTCCTCTGCATCCGGTCGGAGGACGTAATAATTGTTCCTAGCTTGGAGAGGAAGTTTTATTGACTTCAAAATCTTGTTCTATCTTATCTGATTGCTTTTTTTATGTTAGCCGGCACCAATTGATTTTGATGCATATGTTAAAACAATATCAATAAAAGCACAGATGAACAAAGACTTCCATATGGTGAATATGCGTCACAAACATAAGTAAATTTAGGCTAAGTGTTAATTTTTAATTTTATATATCATTGTTGAGCTTCATGGTGGTGAATATTATCATTGATAATATTTTGCATAAATTATCTCACATCATTTTAAAATGTTTGCACGACCTCCTCAAGTCTTTTTTCTCCCTTTTCTTTCTTGCTACCCTCATCTTTTCATGAGAAATGTGGGGTCAATTTATAATTTTTCAAGAGTGACATTACCAATAAATTGAAGGAAGATCATGTTAGCACGCTGTTATTACACATAAGCATTAGTTTATTACAGTTTTACCATTTGTAATATATAAATACACTTGTAATCCCTTGCTAAAGAATACGATGCTTTACTTTCTTTTGTCTCTGTTTCCCATTTCCTGGACGTGAGCTCTGTCCTCCTCCCGTCTCAAAGGCGTTCTTGCCTTTCTCACATGGTATCAGAGCTGCAATGGGGGATCAAGATTCGGCTTCTTCCCTCCCTCCCTCCTCTTCTCTCGCAGCAACAACCACAGATACTGAAATCTCCATCCCCACAACCTTAAAATTTCTCATCTCTCACATCAAGAATCTTATTCCCCATCCTCTTACTTCTGAGAATTATGCAATTTGGAGAATTCAAGTTCTTCAACAGCTCACGGCAACAGGCTACGCCGGACATCTTTCCGGCGATTCTCTATCTCCGGCCGACATCACCTCTCCCGCTCATGCGAACTGGCGTCTCGTGGACAGCCTGCTTCTATCGGCTCTGTTCTCCACAATATCCCCCTCGCTTCTACCTTACGTCATTACTGCAACCTCTGCGTATGAAGCTTGGTCGACTCTTGAACGTCGGTTACAGCCGTCCAGCCGTTCACGTGTTATGCAACTCAAGAACGAGCTTCATCACGTTCAAATTAAGAACTCGACAATGCAACAATACCTATCTCAGATCAAGAATATCGTGGATAACATCGCTGCGTCCGGCTCCAAAGTCGATCCAGAAGACGTCATTATGTATACTCTGAACGGTCTTCCTCCGACGTATAACTCTTTCAAAACTTCGATCCGCACTTCTCCTATCCCGTCGAACTTAGATAACCTATATTCCCTCCTCTGCAATGAGGAAATTCATATTAATCAAGAATTGGCCAAAGATCAAGCCGTTAACTCAACGGCCCTCTACGCCGCTCCCGCCAACACCTACCGTGGTCGAAATTACAAACGATCATTCAAGAACAAGCCGGGTATTTACCCCACTCCGAACACGACCACGACTAACATCAGCAGTCTTCCAAGCGGAACTCCCCGCCCTACCTGCCAAATCTGCGGCAAAATCGGGCACACTGCTCTAAACTGATGGCATCGGTGTGATCTGAGGTACGCCTCGACTACCAACTACAACCCGAAGGCTCTGCTTGCTCAACCATCCTCCTACCCATCCCAGGATTGGATTCTTGATACCGGCGCATCGTCTCATCTTACTAATGACTGCTCAAATATTCAGAACGCCTCGGTATACCAAGGCCAAGACTCCATCTCTGCTGCGAATGGCTCATCCATCCCAATCCAACATTCCGGCAACGGTCTGCTACCGCTCCCAGAGAGTGCACGTAAGCTTTACCTAAGAAATCTTTTACACGCTCCTGCACTCACCCACAACCTACTTTCTGTCTCCAAATTAACTGAGGATAATTCTATATATATCACTTTTCACGCTAACGGTTTTGAATTGAAAGACTCTCAGGATCATCAACTACTTCTCAGTGGTCGTCTTAGCAACGACCTCTATCAGATCAACACCTCACCAGATACCTGACAAATGGCTCTGCACACAAGAAGCAAGTCCTCTCATCTCTGGCACGCACGCTTAGGACATCCGAATAACAGAGTTCTTCAACGCGTCGCTGCTCACTTACCTGATTCTATTAACCCTTCGCATATTTCTCACTGTAATTCTTGTAATACGGCCAAGAGCCATAAAATTTCTTTCAATAAAAGCTGCTCGGTTTCCTCTTCCACGTTTGATCTCATTCACTCAGATGTATGGGGTCCGGCTCCTCTTTCTTCGTCTCTCGGATTTCGTTACTACGTCATATTTATCGATGACTATTCTCTTCATTCTTGGATTTACTTTATGCATTGCAAAACTGAAACATTTTCTAAGTTTAAACTGCTTTGTAAATTAATTCAAAATCAGTTTGGAAAAACGCCAAAATCTTTTCAATCAGACGGTGGCGGTGAATTTATTAATAACAATTTCATTTCTTTCTTACAAGAACAGGGCATTACTCAACGGATCAGCTGCCCACACACACCGGAGCAAAACTGTATTGCCGAAAGAAAGCACGGACATATTCTTGAATTAACAAGAACAATGCTCCACGAGTCGAATGCACCTCAGAAATTCTGGTGCGAAGCTGTCTCAACAGCCATACATTTGATTAACCGGCTACCATCCAAACACACCGGCGACAAATCTCCCTATCAGATCATCTACGACAAAACCCCAGTCTACAAACATCTTCGTGTCTTCGACTACTTGTGCTATCCCTGGCTCCAGCCCTATACCGACAACAAATTCTCACCTCGATCAACAAACTGCGTTTTTTCTGGGATATTCCAACACCTATAAAGGCTACGTATGTTACAATCTAACCACTAACAAGACTCTTATCTCCAGGCACGTGGTGTGTCACGAAGACGTCTTTCCTTTTCACAAAAATATTGCATCCTCCGCCGCCACTACAATTCCGCATACCTCTACCAACCTACCGTTAATTCTGGTACCCGCCTCGACCGTAACGCATTCTAATCATACGGCCCCGGTACCATCTCAAGCCATACCCAGCAACATCTGCGATCCATACATAACTTCTCCACCTGGCTCCTCTACTCAACACAACCAACATAGCGAATTACCTCCACCTAGGCTCAGAAAGGATCACGCTAATCACCCGATGCAAACCAGGTCCAAGTCAGGCATTTCTAAACCAAATCCAATCTACTCTCTCAACGCCAATTACCTACAGGACTCGACTCCCGTTTCCTTCAATCAGGCCGCCAAATATGCACATTGGCGGACTGCCATGGAAGAAGAACTTAAGGCTCTTCAACAACAACGAACCTGGTCATTTGTCTCCCCACCATCCAACAAAACTATACTTGGATGCAAATGGACTTTCAAGACCAAACTTTTACCATCCGGTAAGGTGCACAGATACAAAGTCAGACTTGTTGCACTCGGAAATCACCAGACGTTCGGCGAAAACTACACGGAGACATTCAGTCCGGTGGCCAAAATGTCAACCATTCGTCTACTCCTCACACTCGCTCTCAACCGCAAGTGGGATATTCTTCAACTAGACGTCTCCAACGCTTTCTTACACAGCGATCTATCGGAAGAAATATACATGAAACAACCTAAGGGGTTCGTTGATCCAAATCAGCCAACAGCTGTATGCAAATTGCACAAATCCTTATACGATCTTAAGCAAGCTCCACGACTGTGGTTTCAAAAACTCACAGACTTTCTCTTAGCACGCGGTTTTCGGTTTAGTCATTCCGATCCCTCCTTGCTTCTTTGTTTCAAAAATAATTTCCAAATTTATCTCCTTATATATGTTGACGACATCATTTTAACAGGCAATGATCCAAATACAATCAAATCTCTTCTCGCGGATCTACACTCAACATTTGCCCTTAAACAACTCGGGCAAATTAATCTCTTTCTCGGCATACAGGTAAAGCATACATCTCAAGGAATGTTTCTAACTCAGGCTCATTATGCAGCCAAAATACTCAAGACGGCAGGCATGACGGACTGCAAAAGCTCCCCTACCCCAATGACTCCAGCCTCCAAACTAAAACCAAGCACCGATCAGCTATTTCAAGACCCATCTTTATATCTGTGACGACCCCAAGATCAAACTTGGAAAGAATGTCAATCAATTACCCAACAATTTACCAGAGTCATCTAAAACCTTCAGTAAACAATCTATCAAACATCTATAAAATTTAAACATCAATATATCAGTCGATTCATATCTCAAAACATCATGTACAATACTCAGGAACTACACTATCAATACAAGTAGAGAAATCTATCCTGTCCTGAGTACAAAAGAATCAATATCATCAAAAGAACTAAAACCTGAAGATCTGGATCAATTCCTAACTCCTGCTCCCAAGCCCTGACCTGAAAATATCAACCACATATAATGAGCTTTACAAAGCCCAGCAGGTCACCTAATACCTATAACTGAAATCAAAGCACGGCGATGCTATCAATATGCATGTCAATCTATCAAATCCGTATCAGTCAATGGTCAATGAGTCTATGCAGTGGAAATCAAATCAGTAGTCAATGCAATCCGGAAATCAATAGTCAATAAAACCAGTCAATGCAGCGGCAGACAAATCGATAATCCAACTCAATCAATCAATACTCGTCAATCAATCGATACGGTCTAATCAATGAAATCAGTCAAGAAAAGCGATACGGAACAACGAATCTATAAAGCAGTCAATACGGTGCAGAAACAGTAGCGATAGCGAATCTATAAAATTTATAGGCAGTAATATCAATGAATCTATACGATGACCATATCCATGCTATCAATACAATATCTATATCTATCCATGTCCATATCAATGTCCAGTAGTATCAATGCTCGGTAATCAATCGATGAAATCAATGAAATCGTACGATACAGTAAATCCGATCAAATCAATAAATCAATGGATAATCAATAATCAATGCATATCAGGAAATCCATACAATGGTCTTACTCGACAAGCACTAACACTAGTCATTATCAATGATGCTGTTGTAGAAATCCATATTGCTGTTGTAGATATCCGCACGTTGGTTCTATCAAGAAGAGTCGTCACTCTTTTGCCCGTCGGCCGCCCGTCGGCATATAAAACTCCTTATAACTCCCAATCGTTATATCAATGATCAATGGTCTATGATTTAAAGGAAAGCCCGTCGGCCCACCATCCTGTACAGGTATCATCTCCAACCAACGTTCAACCAGGTTCCCACTTGTCTTTCAGTATCAATCAATTCAATGCAATAATCGATGCAATAAACAGTATTAAAGAAATCTAGAACAATCATATCAATAGTCATGCACGTATCAATTCAATCTATCAATTTCAGACAAATCAGGAAAACTACGAAAATCGGGCAGAGTAACGGCAGTCTATCGAATTTACACAAAAATCCTGCAAAAAGATACAAATTCCGAATTTCTCCAAATTACCAACGAATATCCACGGCATCAATACAAGACTATCAATGTAAAGAATCCAAATCAAATCAAGTCCTGATATTATTCTATTCGATTAAAATCGCGTAGAATCAATTTCGACCGATAAAATCTTCGTAGAATACAGTCAAATCGTGTACAATAGTCATATCTATAACATACTAGAAGTTGTGCGGTGAAAGTCGTGTCAAATCAAAATCACGTCCAAAAGTAGACTACGAAAATATAAAACAGAGCACAACTCGATCAAAACACAATATCTCTGAAAACAGAAATAGGGTTCGGAGTCCTTACCACAAGATCTTCACTTTTCCCAACAGCAGCGTCGGACAAAAAGCGCTCCGCGGTCTCCGAAAATCAGCTTTTCTTCTTTTTCCCTTTCTCTTTCTCTCTCCTCAAAATATCTGATTTTAAAATCTGATTTTCTCTCTCCTCAAAACGAGCTCATTTCCTTATATCATACTCAGATCGGCCTGGCCGATCACCCGATCGTCCCGGGACGATCAGACCAAATTCTGATCGTCCTGGACCATTCCCAGGGCGATGATCAGGACGGTATTGTGAACAGTGCCGATCGTCCCGGACGATCTCAATATCGTCCTGGACGATCCTGTTCAGAAATAGCTCCCGAAATCAGCTGTTTGAACGCACTGATCGGCCTGAACGATCTCAACATCGTCCTGGACGATACTGGGAGGAAAATCCAATTCAGAGAGGAACAGTAAGGGAACGAGATCTTACAATATCGTCGTCTAGCATGATCACTACAGTATTTGTCAATCACACGGCCTGACATTGCTTTCGCTACAAATAGAGCCTGTCAACACATGCAATATCCAAACGTTCAACATTTTCAAGAAATCAAACGCATCTTACGCTACATCAAAGGAACCATTACCTTCGGGCTACCCATTGTCACCGGCAATCTCCAGCTCCAGTCCTATTCTGACGCAGATTGGGCATCCGACAGCTCGGACCGAAAATCAGTTTCCGGTTTCTGTACGTTCCTAGGACAAAATCTAATTTCGTGGTCAGTCAAAAAGCAAGTCACCGTCGCCAAGTCTTCCACGGAGGCCGAATACCGCTCTCTCTCAGCGGACATCTCCGAGGTCTTATGGCTTAGACGGCTTGCAGAGGAACTCCAAGTAAAACAGCAGTTTCCTACTCTCATTCACTGCGACAACATATATGCTATTGCTATCGCCAAGAACCCCGTGTTCCACGCAAGAACGAAACACATCGAAATAGATTTTCAATTCATCAGACACCATCTCGCCACGGGACATATTCAGATTCAGCACATTTCTTCTCAAGATCAGATTGCAGACATCCTAACTAAGCCTCTCTCGGTCTCTCGATTTCATGAGCTTAGAACCAAATTAACCGTTCAATCCTTGAACGATTAATTTGCGGGGGGCTGTTAGCACGCTGTTATTACACATAAGCATTAGTTTATTACAGTTTTACCATTTGTAATATATAAATACACTTGTAATCCCTTGCTAAAGAATACGATGCTTTACTTTCTTTTGTCTCTGTTTCCCATTTCCTGGACGTGAGCTCTGTCCTCCTCCCGTCTCAAAGGCGTTCTTGCCTTTCTCACAGATCAAGGGTAAGTTGTAAGTGGTTTGAATGGAAGGACAATATTGATCCCCTTGATCGTTGATCATTTACTGGCCATTTGAATCTCATAATGATATCAGAATTTGACTATATTGATATCAGAATTTGACTATATTGGTCTCGTTAAATTTGTCTCGTCGAGCCACTTGATTTGACTATAAGCATATATGTCACATTTAGAAATTGTTTGATCACCCAATTTATGGTTTGAACCTTCCAAATGAGCTTCTGGTCTTCGTTTTGGTCCCATTTGGCGTGGCGGTTCTGACGTGGCCGATGATTGCGGAACAGTGGTTGAATGCGAAGATGGTGGCAGAGGTGATTGGCTTTGGGATAAGGCTTCGAATCCCGGCAGCGGGAGTGGTGGTTGGAAGGAAGGAAGTGGAAGAAGGGGTGAGAGAGCTAATGGAAGGGAAGAAGGGGAGGAGGGCTAGGGAGAGGGCGGCTGAGCTGGCGGAGAAAGCTAAAGCTGCGGTGGTGAAGGGTGGATCGTCTTACGAGACAATCGATAAGCTCCTAGAAGAGCTTAGGAAGGTTCCGACGACTACGGCGGTGATGGAGGTGGTGGAAGGAGAAGCATATGTTGAAGGGGAAGTGAAGATGGTGCATAGCCAATGGCGTGATGGTCTTCAGATTCCATGATGACATGCCACGTCTGCATGCATGCACCCTTAAAACCTGAAGGTTATGTTGTTCCTCATATGTCGGGTATTTTGCTGAGATGGTTTCGGATGATGAAATTAAGGCTTTGTATGGGACGAGTTCTTACTATTTTTTAAAGTAATTTTTAAGTATAAAAATTTATGAATACGTACAATGTATCCGATTGACGACTAGTCTTGTGCTTATAGGAAAACAGAACTCAGATCATTAAGTCCTCGCAAAATTAGGGCGAAATCTCTAGGTAGTGTCTTATCATAAACTCTTCTACCTTCCCAAAATTTATCACGGAACTTAATTCCGTTAAAACTCCTCCAAAAAAGTAGAGGACAGAGGTCTTGGCCGAATTTTAGGATCCCACATACTACTTGAGCATATATGTTATATTTTATATATATATTTAACAAGTTAAGCAAATTAGTTTTGTAAAGTGCCATTTTGCTTGATCAACTTTCGATTAAAGTCTACTGAATATTAGCACTTAGTTAAAATAATGGTGGATGAAGCTCTATAAAAATATATCATATTTGTTTATAAGAATACAGAGACAATCATAAACTATTTAATAACATATAATACTCATAAGTTATTTTTGAACTAAATGACTCATAGTGATCTATTAGTCAATTTAAAATGAATAATGAATGTAATATAAATATTAATTGATTTTTCATATATTATAGTCAGCTCAAATATAAATTGAGGGTCCGTTTGGACTTTGGAATGACTAAAGTGCAACTTTTTATGAATATGTTTATATAGCTGTTGTGGGAAGATAATAGAAAATAGCAAAAAAAAACTATCACAAAGCAAAGTCTAAGGCTTCGTTTAGGACGAATTTTTTTCTGCTTTTTAAAACAACTTTTTAGTATAAAAATTAAAATTTTTGTATTAAAAAGTTATTTTATGAAGCAGTAAGAAAGTCATCCCAAACGAAACCTAAATCATAGAGAGACTCATTCTAATTAAAATGTATTCATCTTATATTAGAACCAAAAGCTCCTGCTTATTCATCTGCCAAGTACTATAATCTAGAGCAGAAGCTTTGCTCGATCTTATTAATAGGATGTTCGGTCTAACTACAGATCGAAGCAGGAAGTTCCGAAGTTGGGAAAGTTGGTTGAGTTTTGTTTGCCTCAATTTTGTCAAATTGCTTCAATAAGCAGCTCCACCTTCTAGAGAGGAGAAAATTATTCCAAAAGCTGCCTGAAGATTAAAGAATTATTTTCTCAAGACTAGACTTCTGGAAGATCCTTGACTCCTCCCTCAAATTCTTCACCTTCTGTTTTAGGTAGTTGCTCTCACCCAAAACTGGATCTCTCACCTCCTTAATTATATTGTAAAATTATTATGTGATGTGCCGTCCGGAGACGAATCAGGATGCACCACATCACTTTTTTGCTGTGTACCGGTATTATATATGTACCGCTATGTACCGGTTGATGTGGCGCATCCTATTTTGCCTCCCAATGATCCGATAACCGCACATAATAATCCCTCCTTATATTTGCAAAAATTGATGTAGTTATGTATCATTTCATCATTTCTTAAATTTATCTTTGAATTCTCTTATAATCAAGTATATTCTAGAAGTTTAATTAATTTATCTTTTTATGTCATAATAAGAATCAAACATATTGCCCTCACTTGCAAAGTATTTCGACATTTTAGAGTTGATTCGATTGATTATAGGATCATTCAAATATAACTTAGTTGATAATGTGAGTCGTGATTGAATAGGTGAGCATCCAAATAACTCAATCTTATTACACTAGTTTTACGGTGCTTAGGTTTCATTTAGGATAATTTTCTTATTGTCAGATTTCTAATACGAAAAGGTTAGTATAAAAAATATTTGCACTAAAAGACTGCGTTAAGTAGTAAAAAGTAGTCCCATACGAAGCCTTAACCAGGTCGAATGATATTATGATTTCTTTAAGAAAGAAATTAATAAGAAATTGATCTTCAAAATTTTTGTTAGAGCAAGGTCTGGTCACAAACAACATTCATAATACTAAATTCATAAACTATTATTATTATCTTCATGTTTGAAAGTAAAACAAATCTTTAATGCAAAATAAAATTAAAAAAAAAAGGATTTTTACATATATAACACTTCAAATTTTTGGAAATACATATTCAACATCCAAATTTTTGAATTTAGTCATATACCAACCTAAAACCCCTCTTTTCATCTATTCTAACACTGTTTAAGCTCTGTCAAAAATCTCAATCCACCTCACTTTCGCGCACAATTGTCTTCCATTCATTCGAGTGAGCGACTATCTTCCCCGCCTCGGCTTCTCCAGCGCTTTCGTCCAATTCAGGGGTTTGTCTCCCACGTTTAAAACAAATCGAGCAGTCATCCACTTGTGTGTTTGTCGCTCTTCGACGTATGGAACAAATCAAGCAATGCACCGACAATTACAATTTCTCTCATTTTGATTCATCTTTTTCAATTTGGCTAACTCATTTTGATTCACTTTTTTTCACTTTGGCTAAAACATTTGCTATTTGCGTACCCATAAATGGATTCGAGTAATTTTTGCTTCATTGTTCTTAAATTTGATTGATATTGAAATGAGGTGCAGGGTCAGAGTCAAATGAAATATCTAGATGGAAATCAGAAAACCTTAAAGCTTCGAATAGACTAAATCAACTTGTTATATCTAAAAGAATGAGTTGAAGAGCAAGTGTAGTTACCATTCCAACTTCACTTCGACCGCATGGTATAGACCCAAAATAAGGCAAATTAAAAATTTTTTAGAGATTGGAAAGAAAACAAAACTTGGACACAGATGAAGCCATCATAAAAGCACATATAAGTATTAGAACAATAAATATTATTACATATTGCCTTAGTGTAGCTTATCTTTATGTAGCCTGTTATACTTCTGTACTTGTCTCAGTTTCTATATATAGTTGTGTTTGTACCGGTACTATGAGCAATAATATTTCTCTTTACTATTCTTCTCTTTGCATTTCGGTTACTTGGATGAAAGCTTGAATTCACTGGATATTAGCTTTCTTCATGGTATCAGAAGACATTTAAAGATATCTGAGACGAATGGCGTCCACCAACACCTCTATGTCCGGCGAACATTCCGCCTCCTCTGTCTCTAATTCTCCGGTGCTATCTTCTTCCCTTAAATTTGTTCTTTCTAACCTCAAAAACACTGTCCAAAATCCTCTTTCACCGGACAACTATCCTCTTTGGAGCTCTCAGATTCTCAAAATCTGTAGAGCTAATGGACTAGAAGAGCTTCTTGATCCTTCTTCTCCCATCCCAAACAAGTTTATTCGGCAGGCGGACGGAACTAATGTTCCCGATCCGGCATACGCTCAATGGGTTTTGAATGATCAAAATCTTGCTGCATCGTTATGCTCCACCATTTCCGCGTCTATACTTCCTTACGTTCTTAATCTTGACTCGACATCGGCCATTTGGTCGACATTACAAACAAGATTCCAATCTACTAACAGATCAAGAGTCATTCAGCTCAAGAACGCTCTTCACACCGTCTCCCTCAAGAACCTGACTATGGTTCAGTATCTCACCGAAGTAAAGATGATCGTCGACCAAATCGCTGCAGCTGGCGGACACATTGACGAAGAAGATGTAATTCTTTACATCCTCCGAGGGCTTCCTCCGCACTATCAATCTTTCAAAACATCTATGCGAACCAAGACTCACCCTCTTAATCTTGATCAACTGTATTCGTTTCTTATTTCGGAAGAAATTCATCTGGCAAATGATCTTGCCACCATGGTGATCCCGGACGCATCCAACACAGCCCTCTTTTCCAGCCGAGGTCGTGGCAGACGTACCAGAGGGCGTTCATTCAGCAACAGCACCAACCCGAAAGAACACACGACATCTGTTTCCACATGTCATATTTGTCTAAAGAAAGGGCACACTGCTACCGACTGTTGGCACCGAATGAATGCTCAATTTGTTCCTAAACATCAACCTTCCAACAAAGCGTTACTAGCCGATCAATCTTACGACTGCACGGACTGGTATCTTGATTCCGGTGCTTCGTCTCATCTTACCAAATCTCTGAATAACATGTCAATCCATACTCCATACACCGGTCATGAAGGCATCACTATAGAAGATGGGAGCTCGGTAAGCATTGCAAACTCAGGCAAAGGCTTGCTACCGACTCCCTCCCGTAAGCTCATTCTATCTCAAATCCTTCACTCTCCTTCAATCAAATTCAATTTACTTTCCATTTCACAATTAACTAAAGATAACAACATTGCTATTACGTTTGACCCTTCTGGTTTCTTGTTCAAGGATCTGATGACGCAGCAAACAATTCTTAAAGGGCCGTGTCTCGACGGAATGTATCCGATCTGTGCTCCCACAGCAACCAAGATTCATGCTCTACATTCTACTAAAGAAGCTATCAATCTCTGGCACAACCGGACGGGGCATCCAAGCTACCTCACTCTTCTTCGGATCGCTGCTACAAACCCGAAACTCAACATAGATTTACATATCAATAATTGCTATTCTTGTAATAAGGCTAAGACACATAAACTTCTGTTTGAATTGTCTACTCATAGATCTACTTAACCTTTAGAATTACTGCATTCTGACGTTTGGGGTCCGGCACTCGAAATTTCTAATTCTGGGTTTCTTTACTATGTTTCTTTTATCGACGATTATACGCGTTTTACTTGGTTGTTCCCTATCAAGCAAAAATCCGAAGTTTCCACTATTTTTCTCTCTTTTAAAGCTTACATTGAAAATTCTATCTCCTATAAAATCAAATGCATTAGAACAGATGGCGGAGGTGAGTATATGGGTCACGGTTTTACCAATATTCTTAAGAAATATGGTATATCTCATCAGGTCTCGTGTCCGCACACGCCGGAACAAAACGGCGTTGCTGAACGTAAGCACAGGCATATTCTTGAAACTACTCGGACTCTTCTTTATACTGCCTCCGTTCCAACTTCGTTCTGGCCAGACGCAGTCTTAACGGCAACCTATTTAATTAACCGTATGCCTTCTGCAAATACGGGTAACAAATCGCCACATGAACTGCTTCATCTACAACAGCCGGAATATGCGCATCTCAAAACATTTGGATGTGCTTGTTTTCCCCTTATTCCTGCATCCAGTAGGAACAAATTTCAACCAAGGTCTCATCTATGTGTATTTCTCGGATATTCCGAGAAATACAAAGGTTATAAGTGTCTCGATATCAATTCTTACAAAATTGTTATGTCTAGGCATGTTAAATTTGACGAACATTTCCTTTTTCCAAATTGCAACAACATTCTGATCAAGAAACGGCTACCCATGCTTCACCGTTGTTTCTTACTCCAACATCGCTCGCCCAAGCTCAAAATCAAACTGCTCAATCTGCACCACCATCATTTACGAACACAGTTACAGCTCATGATCCAACAGTCGCAGCTTCACCACATCAGGAAATTCTTCTCCCAATACCTATGTCCGAACCTCCTACTCCTCAGCAGGTTTCTCACCCCATGACAACACGTTACAAATCTGGTTCTTTAAAACCCGTCAACCGCATGAATCTGCTTCACACAACCAACGTTCATGCCTCATCTCTCACTCCAAACAACTATACCGAAGCGGTCAAATACCCGGAATGGAGATCGGCTATGGCAGATGAGTTTCATGCTCTACAGACTCAAGGAACCTGGAGCTTGGTTCCCAAACCTCTTAATTCATCCGTTATAGGCAGCAAATGGACATATCGTACTAAATTTAAACCGGACGGATCAATAGCTAAATATAAGGCTCGGCTGGTTGCACTCGGCAATCATCAAGAGTATGGTCTAGACTACACTGAAACATTTAGTCCAGTCGTGAAATTACCAACGATAAGAATCCTCCTTGCTGTCGCTCTTCACCATGATTGGCAAGTTCAACAAATGGATGTATCCAACGCCTTTCTTCACGGATCTCTAACAGAGTCTGTCTACATGAACCAGCCACGTGGATTCGAGGAGACAACAAATCCGGATTACGTATGTTGTCTCCACAAAGCTATCTACGGGCTTAAACAAGCTCCTCGGCAATGGTATAATACGTTCACATCGTTTCTTGTTTCTATCGGTTTTCAACATAGCTTGTCCGATCCTTCTCTATTTACGTTTAACAAAGATAATATCAAAATTTTTTTGCTAGTATATGTAGATGATATTCTCATCACGGGTAACAACTCCGACGCACTCCACGATATTATTTAAAGACTCAATAATCGTTTTTCTATGAAATTGCTTGGTGATGCTAACTCTTTCTTAGGCATTCAGATCAAGAAGTACGCTGGTGCTTACTTCTTATCTCAAGCCGCATATGCTTCCTCCATCCTTCAGACTGCTCAGCTTGAAAAATGCAATCCCGTTTCTAATCCTACTTGCACTAAGCTACCGAAGGACTTCCCTGCGGATCCGATACTTACCGATCCACATATGTATAGGAAATTAACAAGTTCTCTTCAATATCTGTGTCTTACAAGACCAGATATCGCCTACAGCGTAAATCTGATTTCTCAACACATGCATCAACCACTGCCCGACCACGCATATCTTCTAAAAAGACTACTTCAATACATCAAAGGTACGCTCGATTATGGAATTCCTATCTCCAACACTAATTTCGTTCTTTCTTCTTTTTCGGATGCAGATTGGGCAGGTGATCCCATTTCAAGAAAATCAACCTCTGGATACTGTTCTTTTCTCGGTGACACGCTTGTATCATGGACAGTCAAGAAACAATCCACCGTCGCTAGATCATCAACCGAATCAGAGTATCGCTCGCTCGCCGCACTCACTGCGGACATTGTTTGGCTTCGGCGGTTACTATCAGATTTTGGAATTAATCAAGAGCAACCTACAGACATTTTTTGCGACAATACCTCAGCGATTGCTCTTGCTAACAATCCGGTATTTCATGCCCGAACAAAACATATTGAAATAGATCATCGTTTCGTTCGGGACCATATTCATCAACAACATATCAGAATTCTACCAATAAGCACTATTGATCAAACTGCAAATATTTTTACCAAATCAGTTTCCACATCTCGGTTTCAATTTCTTAGAACCAAACTAACGGTTCTCAAAGATCCTTTAGTTTGTGGGGGAGTATTAGAACAATAAATATTATTACATATTGCCTTAGTGTAGCTTATCTTTATGTAGCCTGTTATACTTCTGTACTTGTCTCAGTTTCTATATATAGTTGTGTTTGTACCGGTACTATGAGCAATAATATTTCTCTTTACTATTCTTCTCTTTGCATTTCGGTTACTTGGATGAAAGCTTGAATTCACTGGATATTAGCTTTCTTCAATAAGAATCCACTAAATGTGGAAGTTGATGAGATTGGTATTGAGATTCTATTTGATTCGATGATCAGCTGCCTATAACATCAACTGCTCGTGCAAAACTGACTATACATCGTCTAAATATTGTGTCGTTGGAATATGGCAGATTTTTGGAATGCTAGCTGAATGTTAATTTTTTTAGTACTAGCAGCATTACCAACTTGATGAATTTTTCTGTTTCTAATAGAGCCATCTTTCTTTGGTTGAGTGGCATGTACTTCCATGGTGCTCGTTTTTCCAATTATGAAGCATGACTAAGTGATCCTACTCATATTGCACCCAGTGCCCATGGCCAATAGTAGGTCAAGAAATATTGAATGGGGATGTGGACAATGGTTTCCGAGGAATACAGATAACCTCTTGTTTTTTTCAAATTTGACGAGCATCTGGAATCACTAGTGAATTACAACTCTATTATAATGCAATTGGTGCATTGGTCTTTGCATCATGCTTTTTGCTGGTCCAGCATTCCACTGCTTACATTGCATCACACAATGTATTAACCAATTTCATTTATTACAATTAAGGAAGGCAATTGGTATTCATTCCAGAATATATTAGCCAGCATTCCAGAATGAAGGCGTTTAAAACAAAAAGATAACGGCTTAAAACTGCAATTGGTAATTCATTCAAGAGTCGCAACAGAAAGGATGCTCATTCACCAAAAAAAAAAAAATTCATATATTAATATGACAATGATCATTTTCTGGTGTATGATCACCGGTTACATTCATCTAATCTTGAAACCAAATTAAAGCAATTTGCTCAAAATTACATTCAAATCAACAATTACAATTACAGCTCGTGACCAAGATTTCATAGCAACTGCTACAATCAAAATTAGTCTTCTGATCTATTTATGGAGCATCTGTAAAATTTTCTTTCATTACTATGTGATTTGTATGTTGTATCTATATTTGAACATTGAAAATTGCAATGACAATATATTTGATTACTTGGGCTTCTTATTAAAGTCAACGAGGAGCTCAAACTCATTGTAGAATAGCTTCACGACTTGAGAAGCAATAGAAATGCACCTTCAAAATAATGAATGAAAAAATTTCAGCAATGCATAGCATTTCAAATGCAAAGCTTCCTAGGGATTCACATAAGTTAATCTGTTGCAAAATGGTGACTTTACATTTCATCGAATAGCTTTCGTCCATCTCTAAATTTTCAAAAACATCAAAACTCTTTTGACCCTTCAACAGTAACTAACATAAGGCAGCAATATAGTGAACGAAGACATGGAGAAGACGATTAGCAAACAACAACCAATAAAAAACATGGAGAAGACAAAGAGCAAACAACAACAATGAAAACTATGACGACAACAACTAGGGAAGGCACAAACAACAACAGCAGGAATGACGAATGGTATAGACAAAAAGCGAACATTAGGCCTTCTAATGTTAAAAAAAAAAAGATGTGAAACCTTGTCAACCTAAGAAGATGTGAGGACAACATAAGATGCGAGGTGTGGGAAACGCTCAAACACGACAAACGAGATGAAGAAGGCAAAAGGTCTGGACGATAAAGACGCTCGCTCGATTGAAGGGAAGATGGCACAAGGCATATATGGATTTTTGACGAGGCTTAAACAGAGTGTTCGAATAGATGAAAATGGAGATTTTAGATGCTATATCAGTAAACACAAAAATTTGGGTGTTTAATATGTATTTCTAATAATTTGAAGTATTATGTACGGAAAAAACCCAAAAAAAAAAAAAAAAACTCAATTTTGTTTGAAAAAATATGTTCTTTTATAGAGAGTGAGGTAGGAATGGACAGAGAAACAGATAGAAAATAAATTAAATAAAATTAAAAAAGCATTAAGCCTAAACTGTGCTTGATTAGTTGTGCCTGGCTACTTGTTTCTTTTTTAGTCATTTTTCACGACATATTTAACTAATCCCCTCCCCCTAATAATTCTTTGAGAAACTCCTCAGAGCTTATAAACATATTGCCTTCTCCTTCTTAACGCCAAAGATAACCACCGCCGCCATGGTTCCCGCTGCGAAAGAAGATCACGTGCTCATCTTCCCTTTCTTATCCAAAGGCCATACCATCCCCCTCCTCCACCTCGCTGCCGCCCTTTCCTCCCGCAACATCCTTATCACTCTCTTCACAACTCCGGCCAACGTCCCCTTCTTCCGCCACCACCTCTCTTCCTTCGGCGCCAACGCCGCCAAAATCCAGCTTTTGATCCTACCCTTCCCCAACCACCCTGACCTCCCCGCCGGCGTCGAGAACACGGATTTCCTACCCTCCTTCTCCCTTTTCCCGACCTTCCTCGGCGCAACCACCTCGCTCCACGACCCCTTCCTCCGCCTCCTCCGCAACCTCCTCAGCTCCCCATCCCCTCCCCTCTGCCTCATCTCCGACTTCTTCTTAGGCTGGACTCTCGCCATCTGTCGCCACTTCGGCCTCCCCCGCCTCGTCTTCCACGGCATGTCCACCTTCTCCATGTCGCTCACCAAGTCACTCTGGAAAAACATTCCCAAAGACGACCCCTTTTCGGTCGCCGGAGCACCACCGGAGCTCCAGCTCACCTTAGCCGAATTGCCGGAAGGCGTGATCAATTCAGTCGATCCGCTTGACCCGGCGACTCACTTTTTTGAGTCGAGCGTACAAACAGACATCGAGAGTTGGGGAGTGATCGTCAACAGCTTCGCCGATATCGAACCGCCGGCATACATTCAACTCCTTGAATCGTTCTACGGACCGGTTGCCGGAGGCCGAGTTTGGCTCGTCGGCCCGCTAAACCTCCTCACCGAAACCGAACCGGTGGACAAGCTCAGCTCCGAGTCGGAGTGTATTCGGTGGCTCGACCGGAAGCCCGATGGATCGGTCATCTACGTGGCGTTTGGGACGCAGGCGGATATTTCTGATGAGCAGCTGGACGAGGTAGCCCACGGGCTGGTTCGGGCCGGGATCCGATTCCTATGGGCCGTGCGGTCGGAAACATGGCTGCCACCCATAGGTTCTGCAGATCTGGGGAGGATAGAGAGAGGGTGGGTCCCGCAAAAGCAGGTGTTGAGCCACGTGGCAGTCGGAGGATTCGTGAGCCACTGCGGCTGGAACTCGGTGCTTGAGGCGGTGTCGGCCGGCGTGGCGTTGCTGACGTGGCCGATGATTGCGGAACAGTGGTTGAATGCGAAGATGGTGGCGGAGGTGATCGGCGTTGGGATAAGGCTCCGAATCCCGGCGGGGGGAGTGGTGGTTGGAAGGAAGGTAGTGGAAGAAGGGGTGAGAGAGCTAATGGAAGGGGAGAAGGGGAGGAGAGCTAGGGAGAGGGTAGCTGAGCTGGCGGAGAAAGCTAAGGCTGCGGTGGTGAAGGGAGGATCGTCTTATGAGACCCTCGATAAGCTCCTAGAAGAGCTTAGGAAGGTTCCGACGGCTACGGCGGTGACGGAGGTGGAGGAAGGAGAGGCACGGGTTGAAGGGGAAGTGAAGATGGTGCATAGGGAATGGCGCGATGGTCTGCAACCTCTGCATGCATGATGCATATATGCACCATAAAAATATGATTAAAAAAATAATAGTATTCTCATATTTTAATCAGGGCGTCAGAAAAAATGATTTATAAGAGTTTCGGATCCGAATATTTTCATATATATAATATGAAATTTGATTTTAATATATGAATATTTATCAAAGCACAAACAAAATTTTATAAATTTATCATCCATCATTAGAGAAATTATTACGTGTGGAATTGAGACGTGTTAAGATTTCAATAAAATCAAGTCACCTAACTTCTATGTACAAAAAAAAAAAAAATCTATGTACAAATTCAATATAGAGTGTGTATAAATCATATAGCTTGATTTTATTGAAGTCTGGATGTGAGCAATGTTCGGAATCATCATCTAATAATTTATCCCATAATCAATTTGTTGTAGGAAAAAAAAAATGGTGGTAAAGTTATTTTTTTTAAATAACTTTTTAACAATTTTTTTAAGAAAATTAGTAACCAAATAAAGATAGAAGATGTTCACTACCATTACAACAGACTTTCACAATACTTTTTTTATCCTACGACAACGATTGAAACACCTACTTTTTCTCTTGCAGCAGTTTAAAATCCGCTGCGCATTCGTCGTATTTGTCATTCTTGCAAATGGTTTCTAAAGTGCCCTTTAATTTGTTGTATTATATCTATTTTTAGCTGTGGTAATTTTGTTAGCGGTTTTAACCTCTACAAATATGCTGTCTTATAATGATTTTAACACCTACAAATATGGACAATTCGTCTGTAGCAGCAATTTTTACACCTATAAATATGAAATAGGGTCTATAGTGACAATTTTAACTGCTAGAATATTGCATTTTGGATCAATGACAATGATTAAAACCACTGCATTTATGACAATTTTTTTAAAAGAATGATTTTTAACGTGTACGTACACATTTGATTTATCATTAACAATTTACAATCAATTCCAAGCTTCATCACAAAAGTCAATCATATGAGAGGTCTACAACAATAAAATATATCAAAATACATTTAAAGTTATACAGTTTCTAATATTCAATGGCACTTTAAGGGAGAATTTGAAAAAAAAAAAAAAATCAATATTGAGCATTAGTAAAATTTGGGCTAAGTAACATCAAGTGTTGATGCATAGTTTTCCAGATTAATAAACTTGTTGTAGTATAAACAGTGAAGCCTCTATTGATCAACTTATCCTCAGTATTCAGCCCTTGATGCATAGTATTAAACGTCTGTAATACACCAATACAAAGAGACTTATAAAACTGCCAATATTGATCACTGGAAAAGCAACTGGTTCAAGCCACAAGGCTATTTAGATAATAAAATCTATATTATCATATATCAAAATATTATGCATATTACTACCTAGAGCGCGCTTGACATAAAATCAAAATGTTTATAACATTTCAAAACTAAACATCGGTCATAGATAAACAAAATATCGTGCTAATTTATATTTTGTTTTTCCTTCTTCTATGTCTTGGATGTCAATTAAACGAACATTGATCATTGACTCCCTGTTAATAATATGGAAGTTGTCAGTGAAAATTAAGATGATAAATAAATCTATAAATGAAAATATTAAAATTTTAATTTTACATATCATAGTCGATCTTCCTGGTAGTGGATGTTGTCCCTGATAATTTTGCATAAATTATCTCACATTACTTTGAAGTGTTCGCACCACCTTAAGTCTGACAACTCGACCGAATACAATATTGTCGCCACTATTGCTACATGGAGTCATGGTGCTATAAGAAACTCTCATTCATTTATAATTCAATTGCAGCTTTTAACATTAACAATAATTGAGAAACTATTTCAGTTCATATGTTTAGTATTGTCATACATATTATGTGAGCAAAACTAATTTAAAGGAAAACTATAGCTAGATAAATTTGAGATACTTTATAAAGCAAAATTTAAATGATACAATTCTAAACAAAACTCTAATAAAATAATTGGAAGCAAACTTAAATTTATTTTGAGGTTAAAGCTTTTGTTGGTACCTTTCTCTGTATAATGCCTTCATTCATTACTTTAGTGTATAATTATAACAGCTCAAACTCTTAATTATTTATATATTATTCGCTTTGGCCTGAAAGTCTCAAGGTTTTGTCATGTTGGTGTAACATCCTAGTAGATCACTTATCCCAGAATTGTTTCAGGATGAGCACGCTTAACTGTGGAGTTTCTTAAAAACAATTCCAACAATTATACCAAATTACACCTCAATATTTAAGAGTTTGGTTTCTTTTACTTAAGGGATTTCACACAACATCAATCGGTGGCTGGGCAGAAGACCAACAAAAGTCTGGCGACGATCGGTGGTCATACGGTGGTCGAGGAGGAGTTTGGTGGCAAGAGAGCTCTAATTGCTCTCTATTCTTTCTCTCCCTTTTCTTACTTGCTTCCCTCCTCTTTTTATGAGAAATTAGGAGTCTAATTACTGTTTTATAATAGTGGCATGACAAGTAAATATGAGTGTTGACCTCGATTTTACCCGGAATTGGGCTTGGAGAGTTGACTTGGTCAAATTGACCAAGCCAGACCCCAAAACCCTCTCCAATGGGTTCAGTGGGTTGACCTGAGTCTGCTGAGCTCAGACCTAGGCTTTGAGTCAACCTGGTTGACCAGGTCAACCAGGGTGGACCCAAATTGACCCAAACACCTCCTATTGAGCCAAAATTAATTTCAGAACTCTTCGAGCTCATTTCTCCCCTCCACTAGACTCAGTGGGTCAGACCCAACCTACTGGACCTAGTCTTGGGCCTTGGGTCAACCTAGTTGACCAAGTCAACCAAGGTTGACCACCTAGCCCATTAAGAGCTCAAATCAATTTTAAATCATTTTGAACCCTTTCTTGAGCTCGAGCCTCCTCCCCATGGACCTAATTGACTGGTTTGACCAAGTCAAACATTAACTTGGTCAAATCAGGTCATAAATAGGTCTAAATAACCTATTTTATTGCAATTAAGACCTAATTAATGGGAATTAAAGCCTCCCCTTGATTTCAAATTGAAACCACGGCCTAAACCGACCTATTTCCCTCCTATTTACTCAGTTATTCGATCTTGGCCGTTGAGATGAACCCTAGGGCTTTAAATAGCAAAAATTAGGTCAAAATTAGGATCTTTTTTGCTCTTGCTTTCTCTAGAGACTTCCTCAGCCTCTGAGATCTCGTGTGAGAGCTCCTACACCCTTTCCCCACCTTCACCGACCAGATCCCGGCCGTTCAAGGTCGCCGCCGGCGAGATTCTGGCGAACCCGAGAGCTAGGAGCTTCCAACTCGTATTGCGTGCGATCTAGACGTCGAGAGCTCGCGATTTCTTCTTCAAATAGGAGCGTGGACAGTCTACAAGTGCAACAAGCCAGAGATCTCTCGATTTCATCGAGTATTTTGGGTAAATTTCTCAACCCTAGTTAGAACACGTCGAGTTAAATAGCATCTTATATAGGGTGTTTTAGATCGAGTTATCACGCCCCCATGATTTCTGTTCGTATCTAGATATCGAGTTTAAAATTTCATAAAATTTGGTGGAGTATCGAGCGAGAACGAAGCAAAAAACGCTTTTAGGGTTCGGGTTCGGCTGTTCTTCCGTCCGGGCTGGATCGCGGCCGTTGATCTTGTGATCAACGGCGGAGATCAAGCGGTTCCGCGGTTTCGATCTAACCGCGGATCCGATCCCACGGCTATTACTCCCGTCCGGTTGCATTACAGCCGTTGGTTTCAAACCGCGGACGATCGGACGGCCACGCGCGTCGTCCGACGTGGTTAAGTCAGCCGGCGCATCATTGCCAATGATTGCGCAGCGGCGCAATCATTGGCAATGATTGCGCCGAAACCGCGGTACGAACACGCGTGTGCCACGCGTCCGACCGCCGCCGCCACGCGTCGCCGCCCCGATTTTTTTTTGATTAAAAGTTTTGTTTTAAATTTGTTTTAATTCAGAAAACTTCAAAAAATTGTAGAAAATTCATTTTTCGTCCGTTTTTTGCGTGTAATACCTCGTTTTGCTCGTATTTTCATTCTCTACACTTATAAAAATAATGTATATATTTTTAATTATTATAAAAACATTAAAAAGTGATATTTTAAAAATATTATTTTGATTATTTTATTAATATTATATTATAATATCATTATTTTAATTATAATATGAATAATTATATTATGTTAAATCATTCTTTGTTACTTTTTTATTATTATTATATTACTATATTTATTTAAATATATATATATATATATATATATATATATATATATATATATATATATATATATATATATATATATATATATATATATATATATATATATATATATATATTTCTAATCATTAAATATTATTTTTAACTATTATAATTAATTAAATTATTTAAATATCATTAATAATTAAAATATTGCTATTATCATATATTTTAGATTATTTTGAGTTTCATAATTATTAAAGTATTATTTTACTCTATTTTTAATAATTATTGATAAATATTATTTATCTTAAGTTATTTTTAAACCTATTTATTGTACTTAAACTTGCAAAAATCATATCTTTCTCGTTTTTAATCCGCTGTCGACGCACAGCACCTTGTTTTGCATGTATTTTGAATCCTGCATAGACTAAGACTACATATGGATAAAAAATGATATCTGTATTTTCTGTTATTACAAAAACAGTGAGATGACACTATTTTAAAATATTATTTTATTATGTTTAGACTTCAAAAAATCATATCTTCGTCATTTTAAGTCGGATTTCGATGTACGACCCCTCGTTCTTTTCAGAAAGACGAGCTTTATGTTTTGAAACCATCTCCAGCCTCTGATTTTGACTGTATGAATAGATTCCTGTTTTGATCCTATTATTTGGGTATTTTGATATTTATATATTAATATAATAATTATTTTCAAAATACAAATTATTTTCGAATCGTCGCGAGGTATCGATTGGGTGATCAGTGGGTCTCCCATACACCTATTTATTATAATTTAACTTGTTTTTAATTATCTTAATTTTCAAAATTTATATACATATATTTAAGTACTTTAAAACTATTTTAAAACTATTTATATATTAAATCTCTTAATTCCGGGAGATTCGCTATCGCATGAAATTTTAAACATGTGTTCTATGAATGAAGAGCAATCATGGGGGAGAGGATTAGTGGGTGATTGAGTTCCAATCATCCACTAATTCCTTCAGTAGGTGTCTTTCCTTTTATTTTTCGTAGATTGCATGTGTAGGTCGCACCACGAGCACTTAGCTTAGGCTCTCCTAGATCTAAGGATATGGTGTGTTTATTTCATTTTTGTACTCCCATGCATTTACTACCTTGAGGGTTAGACAAAACAGCACTTTAAACCCATGTAACGTAGTTACACCTTAAGGACAACAATTAAGGACCCGTCTAGCGAACTTAGAAGTTTTCTAGGAGTTAGGACAGATCCCAGAACGACATGAAAACCTCAACATTTAAACTTAGTGACATCATAAGCCTCCCAGAATTTCCTAGGAATTTTTAGGAGTCTTTAGACCCCTTAGTTAACTAACCATAATTAACCTGCTAAATAAGGCCCCGAGACCTTCCGAAAAATGCAATAAATACACCATAGGTCAGAAAATTACCCATAATACCTCAAACTGACCAGAACATGATCCTTGACCTTAGATAAATAGGGCTCCCTAGTTTGACTTCAGGTTGACCCCTAATTTGACAATAGGTGGAAATTACTGTTTTGCCCCTAATAAATCATTAAAAATTATTAAAAATCCCAAATTTTCCCCAAACATTTGGGATCACTTTCTCAGGTCATTCATGACCTTTGGGAGTGATTCCAATCAGTTTGGAGCTCATTTGGATCAAAACAGTAAAAAAGGCCCTTTGTTAGGAAATTTAGAAATTCCCTTAAATACCCTGGATTTAGAAAATTCATAACTAATTGTAGAAAATTCCAAATTAGGTAAACTCAATTGAATTAGGCTCCAATTAGGGCCTATTATTTATTAAAAATCTTAGGTTTCCAGAAATTGACCTAGATTAGAAAGTCAACTTTTTGGTCAACCGTAGTTCATTTAGGGCCCGAAACTTAGAAAATTTATAATTTTGCCCAGAGAACTCCGATTTCAGCCTACTACCTGTCTAACTACTCGTATTAAGGTCTAGTATTTTCTTAAGGTGATAGATGGCCCAGAGTTAGACTATTTTCCATAGTGACTTTTTGGACCCTTAGTCTAGCTCCTAGGGGGACCCGGAACTTTCTAAAATCGGCTAATATCACTTAAACTTTAAATATCATTATCTTAAACTCTTAAAACTGATCAACAAACTGAAATAATTAAAATGCACCCTAATTCACTAATATTTGAATTTCAATAAAAAATTTCCTTTTTTGGCCTACAACATACCTGAACTATATATAATTTCAACTAACTACCCATCTTAGGGTCTATCCAAACCACACTAGCCTTACACACAAATAGAATGGTTTGCTAGGGCGCCACTTCTAGATCTAGGTTAGGCCGCTGGGTTTTATTTTTCTGCTGTGTGCCGGAGCTTTCCGTGGTTTTCATTGCATACTGTTTGAAAAAATGATTGGTGTGTTTGCTTACTTTCTCTGCACTCTGGATGTGAGCGCTAGATTTACCCCTAGGTTAGGAGCGCCATATATATACTGTTATTCCGTGCAGGTGGCCATGCTCAAGCTAATAAAAAAGGGGGGAGCATTATAATTATTTCTAATAATATTTTATGCAGGTGCTTGCTCAACTCCCCCTAAATAAAAATGAGGGCTAAAATTAATAATTATAACTGCACAGATGGAGCTGCTTAGCCCTCATAATTAAGAGCATGGCTTGACACAGGGTCAATGGTGTTAGCATTTTCTTTTTCATATAAACTGCTTGGGATGATTTTTTTTTATTAGGATAACCTTGCATGAATTCTTAGATTTACTGTTTTCAATTCATGTAAAATTTGTAATAATTGTTAAGAGTTGTGAAAACAACTCTGAGATGGAATATTCTTATCCAGTTCGGATTCTAAAAGAAGAAGGCATCCCTAAGGGGAGAGTCTTCTTCCATTTGGAAGATCGAGCTGGATGGCTTCAGATATCCAAAGAGAAAAGACAATACACCCCTGCTGGGGAGAATTGTCTCTTCGTTGGATATTCAAGCCACGACGGATTCAAGGAGTCCAAGGAGGAAAGATCCAAGGAGTCCAAGGAGGAGAGATCCAAGAAGTCCACAATGAGGAAGATCAATGATAAGTTGTGAGTGGTTTGAATGGACGGCCAATATTGATCTCCTTAATCATTGATTGTTTACGGAGCATTTGAATGTCATAATGATATCATAATTTGACTATATTGGGCTCGTTGGATTCGACTCGTCGAGCCGCTCGATTTGACTATAAGCATGTCACATTTAGAAATCGTTTGATCACCCAATTTATGATTTGAACCTTTCAAATGCGCTTTAAGTCTTCGATTTGGTCCTATTTTGGCTCGGATTGAGTCGAATTTGGTGTCGTTGGGTTCGTCTTTCCGAGATGTTCAGTTCAACTATAACTTGCTAAGATCGTAGTTCATATGGCTATGAATTTAATTTTGTAAGCTTTTAACTAGATTTTATCTTTAAATTTGTGTCTGATAAAGATAAATTTTTGATGATATATCAACCCTAATCATGTCCAACGCCCCTAAATGCCATAAAATTCTCCTATACTAGCTATCTTCCAAAATTAAACAATAAGAGAAAAATAGTCATAAATGGCAAACAAACAAATTTATTTTTAATAAGATTCCTTCTTCTTTTTTTATCATAAGATGCTTATACTAAATAAATAATTAATTAAAGTTAATCTATATTTCTTTAAAATATATTTTATGATTAAAAATTATATCATAAATACAATTAAGTCAAATATTCAGAATTTTTCATTAATAAAAAAGTAAAAAATAAAATAAGAAAAAGAAACGGTGAGAGGCCGCCGAAGAAATTTCACCATGATGATATCATACGATGTCAAACACATTTTTATAAAAATAGAAAAAGTAAAATATTAAAAAATAATGTTGAATTTGCTCTAAAACCTTAAGTATAATATTTGATAAATCAATTTATTAATTTTAAATAAAAATAATCATTCTTGTTTGACATTTTGTGAATGAAAGCTATTTATTCTAAAATATTCTAATAATAAAATACTGAAAATAAACCCTAAAATTATTTAATTTTAGTTTAAATAAATATAATTTTAGTTATTTATATATTATTAATACGTCATCTAAAAATTATCTTGATTGGGCACAAATTTCGATGCAAATTCAGGCAGGAAACTTTAAAAATTAAGTCTGGGATCATGTGAGCTCCGAAATACAAACCCAACGACAACAAATTCAACTCAATCTGAGCCCAAATGAGTCCAAATTAAGGATCCGAAGCCCAAATTCAACTCAATTTATTAATTTTAAATAATAATAATAATAATAATAATAATAATAAAATACTAAACAAAATAAACCCTAAAATTATTCAATTTTATTTTAAATAAATATAATTTTAGTTATTTATATATTATATTTATATCAAAATAGTAAAATACATTTTTTTTCCCATTTATTATTATTTTTTGGTAAATTGAGGGCATAGCCTATTCAAATATATTTTAAAATTTTCTTTAATAAATGAATGGGCCCGATTGACATGGACCTTATTTTTGGTCAACATAAATCATAATCTTCCAATCCACATCAGACGGCTAGTGATGATCATGCTTGTGGGCTCCATTAACAAGTCATCTTCCCTAAAGTTAACTCCCGCATTTGACCAAATACAGGCTAAATTTTAAAAACAGCTTACTTTTAATATTAAATAAGGACTCAATTTCATCCTGAACTATTGGTTATGAATTTTGGCTATCAATAAAGAACTTTTAGATTTGAGTGTGTGTATGTGATATGTATAAATTTGACTTAATTGGCCTAACCAGTCGCCTTTTTCATGGACAACTTGCTACAATACTTTTAATTTTTTTGAAGAATTTTTTAAATTTTAATGCTAACTGGAGGCTGAATGGGCAAGTAAGTTGCCTGTTAAACGGTCGACTATGCTTATTTTAATTTTTTTACAATATATTTAATCACATAATTTAATTTTTAATGATATTTAGTTTAAAATTAATTTTGACCAAAAAATTTTAAATGAGTAAGGGGTGGGATACAAATATAATCTTATTTTGCTTCATTTAATGTTTCATTATCCCCTCTAATTGCTCTCTACTTTTAATTTTCTCTTAAGTTGTATGGCGTTAGACGCTTCATTTTCGTGAAGTCGATAACGCAAAGCTCTCATATCTGTCAATCAAAACTTGTAAGTTTTTTTTTATACATATTAAGGATTAGTTTAACATAATCTTTTTACTACTTTTTAAATTTATTTTTTAGTTCAAAATTTTCTTAAACTTGAAATTTTTACGTCAGAAAACTATTATAAAAAGCTGTCTCAAATTAAACATAAGATTCTATTATTAATGAATTTTAGGGCGAAAATAGTAAGATAATAGATATATACTATCATATTATGTTGTTAAATGAGCTGAATGTTTGAAAATATATGAATGAATTAAAGTACAGATATTACAGTTATTTTGCTTAGTTATTACAGTTGTTTTGCATAGATATTAATGAATTGATTTTAATCGTTGTAGCTAATACATAATTAATAGGCTTAACAACCTATTTTGCTAAAAGTACTCAAATAATTTTTTTTTTATGAAGGTCACAAAAAGATATTTATTGATAAAAAAATGTATAGATGGTTTTTTTATTTTTTAATGAGTACATAAATACTCCACCCAATAAATCACATTTCATTTATAAAAGGCCAAATTTTAGAAAGAAGCGTGATAATAATTAAAATTAGTAAAAGAAGTATGAATTAATAAAAATTTAAATATAAGGAAATGCGCTAATTAATTTGACGTAATAAGATAACGTTATTTCATTTGGTGTATTTAGTGAGGTCAAGAAAGAGGGAGGATGGAGAGAGAAACAGCTGAGAGAAAGAGAGGTAAGAGTCATATCACAGTTGACACTGGAGGGAGAGAGAGATGGATGCCAAGAGAGAGAAAGTGAGAGAGAAGGAAGAAAGAGGATAATCAAGTATTTAAATCAATATTTTAGTTATTTTTATAAGTTCTACTGTTGTTTTAGTTAAATATAATAATTTATTAAAAAATTTAATTCGTTATTTAATTTATATTATATTTATTTTAAAACCTAATACTATTATATATTTATAAAATAATAATTTAATTAACAATTTATATTGAATATTAATAATAATAATTTAATTAGTAATTATCTTATTGAATAAAAATATTAATTATTTTATTCAATATTTATAATTTTTAATGAATTGATTTTCAGTAGTTAAATTGAATTAAAAATGTTTATTATTTTATTTAATATTTAATCATATACTTAAAAATCTGCCTTTTAAAAACTGTCTTTAATTTGTATTTTCTTAATAATTTTAAAAAATCTAAATAATTTTAAATTCTTATGAGTATTTTTTCTAAAAATAACTTTCAATCTATATTTAACATATTAATTGGATGACAAGATAATTTTAGAATATAAATTATTATATTATATTTAAACATAAAATAGCATAAAAAAATTTATGTAATATTATTAAATATCTAAAAAAATTTAAAAAGAAAATGAGTTGAATAAATAAATATTTAAAAATAAGTTAAATTAATGATTAAATATCTTAAAATCCATTAAAATACTAATTTAAATAATTTATTACAATTTAAAATATTAATTTAAATATTTAAAAATTATTTAACACACTCTCTCTGCACATGGTGGTCTCTCTCCACTCCACTCCCTTCGCTGCCAACTCCCTCTCTCTCTCTCTCTCTCCGCTGTCAAATGTCACCTCCCTCTCTCACCTGTTTCTCTCTCTATCATCCCTATTTCTACGCCTGACTTTGGCGTTTTCTTATTACTCTAAATTAATTAGCGCATTTCAGAATACGCTATTTATATTTGCACCTATTTAAATTTTTATGAATTCATGCTTCTTTTACTAATTTTGATTATTATCACGCTTCTTTATAAAATTTGGCCTTTATAAAAAACCTTTATATGATATATAATTTAAAACATTAAGGCAGGATTTAGGACGGCTATTTTATAACTTTTTAGTACAAAATTTAATTTTTTTTAATTAAAAAGTTATTTTAAAAAGCAATAAGAAAATTGCCCCAAACAAAGCCTAAATCTTAGAGAACTAATAATTAAAAACTTTAACTAATTTAAGACTTAAAGTTTCATTTGGGATGGCTATTTTAATGCTTCTTAAAGAAGCTTTTTTGTATCAAAATTAAATTTTGTACTGAAAAGTTGCTTTAAGCAGTAAGAAAGTTGTCCCAAATAAAGACTAAATATGATAGCACATATAGATATTGGATTTTAAGATATATTTGACTTGTAAGTTGCTCTATTATGTATTTGAATGGAAATGGGACGTCTCATATTTTAATAATTTACTAACAATTTTATATGAATCTAATTTGCTCTCACATCAAAATTTACCTAAAAATAGTTTGCTCCAATTTTCAATTTCATCCCATTTATATGTTCGTTTACTGAAATTAAAATTTGAATCATTATAAATGTTGCGGACTAGAATATACGCGGCGATAGAGTTAGAAAGTTCATGTGTCAGCGTTGTACGAATATCCAGCACACAAACAGAAGATGAAAGAACACTAGGATTTTTACGTGGAAAATCCTGGAAAGGGAAAAAAACGTGGGGCCACACCTAGTTAAAAAAAGTTTCACTAGTGTTTGCTTGAAATACAAGAACCTGACTCGTCCTTAAAATTTGGGATGATCAAATTACAATGAATCTCTCGAAGATTGAAAATCAATTACAACGTCGAACAGAGTTTTGGCGTCACTCAGAGATTGGGCATAATTTTAACGTCCTTCGGAGGTTGGGAAGAATTCCAGCGTCTTTCGGAAATTGGGTGGAATTCTGGTGTCAAGCAGAACTCAAGCATCACTTGAGCGTCGGACAGAACTCTAGCATTGTTCGAAAGTCAGTCAGAATTCCGGCGTTGAGCAGAACCCCGGCGTTGTTCGGAAGTCCGACAGAATTTCGGCGTCGGGTAAAACTCTGGCGGTGGTCGAGGAGGAGTTTTTTCCTCCTATCCTTCTCTTCTTCTTCCTTCTTCTTTCTTTGGTCTCACCTCATGAGAAATGAGGGGTCTATTTATAGATATTCTAGAGTTACATAGCTTGTAAATAGGTGTGAGATTATGGGTAAATAGGGAGCGGACAATGGACGGCCGATTTTGAATCCCTTGATCGTGCACTGTTCATCAGACATTTGAAAGTTTTATTGATGTTGGAATTTGGCGATCTTAGACTCATTGGATTCGGCTCGTCGAACCGCTCGATTCGACTATAAGAAGGTCATATTTGGAAACCGTTTGGTAACTCGAATTATGGTTTTAACTTCCCAATAGTGCCTCGGGTGCTTGATTTGAACCCATTTGGGCTCGGATTGAGTGATCCCGGATTTAGTCAAATTAGGTGTCGTTGAGTTCGTATTTCTGAGACGCTTAGTTTGACTATAAGTTCGCTAAAATTGAATTTCAGGTGATCCCGGATTTAATTTTTGAAGTTTTCGGCTCGATTTTGCCTCGAGATTCGTGCCTGATCAAGATAATTTTTTGAGGATATAACATTAAAAGTTCCTTCGAAAATAAAATTTTGAGCATCTTTATCAAAGTATAAATAGGCTTCATAATTGCCTTATAATGTTCATTAATTAATGTCGATAAGTCACAGAAAATAGTCTTGATCGTGCAAAAATCTCTAGGGATGTTTAAATTGGAAATTTACAAAATTAAATTCGGGATCATATGAACTTCAATTTCAACAATCTTATAATCAAACTGAATGTCTTGAAGAGACGAACCCAACGACATCACAATCAGTCCAATCTGAGCACAAAAAAGGTCCAAATCAGGGCCCGAAGCTTAATTGGTATGTTTAAAGCCTAATATCGATGACCAAATGATATCCAAATATGACATGCTTATAGTCGAATCAAGTGGCTCGGTAACACGAATCCAATGAGCCCAAGATCACTGAATTCCAACATCATGAAGGCACCTAAACACTTGAGAAATGTCTTATGATTAGGGGATTAATATGGGCCGGCCGATAGAGCATTCCAAATCTGCCTTGGAACTTCCCCATATTTATGAGTCATGACACTCTATAAAATCTATAAATAAACTCTCACTCTCTACATAAAGGGGGACCTTTAGCTACATATTGGAGAGCTCCATGGCTTCAGGAACTCCAGCACCACCGTTGGCGAACCTCCATTGATCGTTGTCGGACCACCGCCCAATCATCGACCACCGCCAGACTTCCACCCAACCGCCGACCACCGTCGGACTTCCACTTGACCATCGTCAAATCACAGCTAGGTTGCTGACTACCGCCAAATTTTAGCCCGTCCGTCACTAGACCACCTCCTGTTCACCAACCATCGTTGGACTTCCACATGACTACCGACCGATGCCGGACTTTTGCTCAACCATTGTCGGACCGTCGACCTCCGTCAACTACCGACTAAGATTCCTCGGACCATCATCGCTTGTCGACTACGGTCCCTCGGACCACCATCGCTCATTCACTACGGTCCCTCCGACTCCCGTCCCCCCGTCGACTACTGTCCCTCTGACCTCCCGTCGATTGTCGACTAGGGTCCCTCTTACCACTATTACTTATCGACTATGGTCCATACAACCTCTGCCACCTACCAACTATGGTCTCTCCAACCAACATTAACTGCTAACTACAGTCCCTGCGACCTCCACCACCTATCGACTATGGACACTCGGACCACCCTTCTTGCATTAAATACGGTCCGTCTGACCACTGTCGCACGCCGACTACAATTTTACCGACCACAGTTGCCCGACAACGGTCCTTCTGGCCGAATGAACAAGCATGCTTTCTCTTCAGAAAAACTCTCATATCACTATATTCTTCCAACTACCACATTGTAATGTGCTCTATATGATACATTGAGTCAATGCATTCCCCTCGCGGAACGGTGTCCATTTGTAATAGACTACAAACATCAGTGAAATCATTTTAACTGAGTCAAACCCCGTGGGTTTTCCCCTTTTTAGAATTTTCCATGTAAAAATCTTGATGTCTCTTATGAATCTCGCACCCCTTCTCTTTTTATGTTTGTGTGTTGGATCTTCACTACTACACGATTTGTATGTTGTATATATATTGTACATTGAAAATTGCAATGACAATATATTTGATTACTTGGGATAATGACTGGCTTCGCCAAGGAGATCGAACTCATTATACATTGGCTTCACGACTTGAGCATCAATAGAAATATACCTTCAAAATAAAGAACGAAATGTTTCAACAATGTATAGCATTCCAGATGTAAAACTTCATATGGCTGCACATAAGTTAATCTGTTGCAAAATGGTGCCTTGACATTTCATCGAACAACTTACGTCCCTCTCTAAATTTTTCAAAAAACATCGAAACTCTTTTGACCTTTCAACAATAACTACCACAAGGAGACATAGTAAACGAAGACATGAAAAAGACGATATCAATCAACAACCAACAGAAGACAGAAGATGAAGAGCAAACAACAACAATGAAAACTACGACAACATCAACTAACGAAGGGCACAAACAACAACAGTAGGATCGATGAAATTAATGACGCAGACAAAAAGCGAACATTAGGCCTTCTACTGTTAAAAAAATGATGTGAAACCTTGCCGACCTAAGAAGATGCAAGACGTGCAAAACACTCGAATGCGACTAAAGAGATGCAGAAGGTGCATGGAAGGTCTGGACGACGAAGACACTCACTCGCTTGACCAAAGGGAAGACGACACGAGGCAGATAGGCATTTTAGACGAGGCTTAAACGAAAAGTTAGAATAGATGAAAAGGGAGGTTTTAGGACTATATCAGTAAATACAAAAAAATTGGATGTTTGATATGTATATACATTACTAATAGTTTGAAATGTTATGTATAAAAAAAATCTCAATTTTGTTAAAAAAATTATGTTCGATCTTTTTGTGAGAGTGAGGTAGTAATGGACGCAGAAACAGATAGAAAATAAATTAAATAAAATTAACAAAGCATTAAGCCTAAGCCGTGCTTGATTAGTTGTACCTGACTACTTGTTTCTTTTTTAGTCATTTTTCAAAATTTCACCTATTTAACTAATCCCGTCCCCCAAATAATTCTTTGAGAAACTCAAAGGAGCTTGTAAACATATTGCCTTCTCCTTCTTAACGCCAAAGATGACCACCGCCGCCATGGTTGCCGCTGCGAAAGAAGATCACGTTCTCATCTTCCCTTTCTTATCCAAAGGCCATACCATCCCCCTCCTCCACCTCGCTGCCGCCCTTTCCTCCCGCAACATCCTTGTCACCCTCTTCACAACTCCGGCCAACGTCCCCTTCTTCCACCACCACCTCTCTTCCTCCGGTGCAAACGCCGCCAAAATCCAGCTTCTGATCATACCCTTCCCCAACCACCCCAATCTCCCCGCCGGCGTCGAGTCCACGGATTCCCTACCATCCTTCTCCCTTTTCCCGACCTTCCTCGGCGCAACCACCTCCCTCCACGACCCCTTCCTCCGCCTTGTCCGAAGCCTCCTCAGCTCCCCATCCCCTCCCCTCTGCCTCATCTCCGACTTCTTCTTAGGCTGGACTCTCTCCATCTGTCGCCGCTTCGGCCTCCCCCGCCTAGTCTTCCACGGCATGTCCACCTTCTCCATGTCGCTCACAAAGTCACTCTGGAACAATATTCCAAAAGACGAGCCCTTTTCGGTCGCGGGAGCACCGCCGGAGCTCCAGCTCACCTTAGCCGATTTGCCGGAAGCCGTGATAAACTCAGTCGATTCGCTTGACCCGGCGAATCAGTTTTTAGAGTCGACCGTACAAACAGACATCGGGAGTTGGGGAGTGATCGTCAACAGCTTCGCCGATATCGAACCGCCCGCATACGTTCAACTCCTTGAATCGTTCTACGGACCGGTTGCCGGAGGCCGAGTTTGGCTCGTCGGCCCGCTAAACCTCCTCACCGAAACCGAACCGGTGGAGAAGCCCAGCTCCGAGTCGGAGTGTGTTCGGTGGCTCGACCGGCAGCCCGATGGATCAGTCATCTACATGGCGTTCGGGACGCAGGCGGAGATTTCGGATGAACAGCTGGACGAGGTAGCCCACGGGCTGGTTCGGGCCGGAATCCGATTCCTATGGGTCGTGCGGTCGGAAACATGGCTGCCACCGAAATGTTCGGCAGATTTGGGGAGAATAGAGAGAGGGTGGGTCCCGCAAAAGCAGGTGTTGAGCCACGTGGCAGTCGGAGGATTCGTGAGCCACTGCGGCTGGAACTCGGTGCTTGAGGCGGTGTCGGCCGGCGTGGCGTTGCTGACGTGGCCGATGATTGCGGAACAGTGGTTGAATGCGAAGATGGTGGCGGAGGTGATCGGCGTTGGGATAAGGCTCCGAATCCCGGCGGGGGGAGTGGTGGTTGGAAGGAAGGAAGTGGAAGAAGGGGTGAGAGAGCTAATGGAAGGGGAGAAGGGGAGGAGGGCTAGGGAGAGGGCGGCTGAGCTGGCGGAGAAAGCTAAGGCTGCGGTGGTGAAGGGAGGATCGTCTTATGAAACCCTCGATAAGCTCCTAGAAGAGCTTAGGAAGGTTCCGACGGCTACGGCGGTGACGGAGGTGGAGGAAGGAGAAGCACGGGTTGAAGGGGAAGTGAAGATGGTGCATAGGGAATGGCGCGATGGTCTCCAGATTGCATGATGATCTGCAGCCTCTGCACGCATGATGCATGCACCATAAAAATATGATTAAAATAATATACGTGTTCTCCTATTTTAAGCAAAGCGTTATAAAATATGATTTATAAGAGTTTCTGGTCGGAATATTTTCGTGTATTAAATATGAATTTTGATTGGATATTTGAATATTTATCGAAGCACTAACAAAATTTTATTAAATTTATCGTTCATCATGGGAAAAATTATGACGTTGAGTTCGAACGTGTTCAGACTTTAATAAAATCATGCCACATAATTTGTGTGTACAAGTCCTATATAGTATGTACCTATGTACAAATCATATAGCTTGATTTCATTGGAATTTGGATGTGAATAATGTTCGGACTCCCCGCCTATTAATTTCTCTCATAGTCGGAAGAACTCAATTCTCTATCAGCAGTTAATTATAAATGGTATTAATAAACAAACTTTTATGAGTGTTTCATATCATTGCATATTTTTATAAAGGTGATTGATTTCATTTAAAAAAAGTAGCAGCCAAATAGTTCACTACTATTAAAATAGACTTTCGCAATACTTTTTTTATCCTAAGAAAACGATTAAAACACCTACTTTTTCTCTTGCAGCAGTTTAAAATCAACTGCATATTCGTCGTATTTGTTATTCCTACAAACGGCTTCTTCAACGCCTTATAAATTGTTGTATTATATATACTTTTAGCAACAATAAATTTTTTTGTGGTTTTAACCGCTACAAAAATGTTGTCTTACAAAGGTTTTAACACCTACAAAGCTAGACAATTGGTACGTGGTAGCAATTTTAACACTTATAAATCTAGAATATGATCTATAGTGACGATTTTAACCGTTAGAATACTATATTTTGGATTAATGACAACGATTAAAGCCACTACAATTCTGACAATTTTTTTTAAAGAATGATTTTTAATATGTAGGTACATATTTGATTCATCATTAACAATTTGTAATCAATTGTAAACTTCATCACAAAACACGATCATACGAGAGATATATAACAACAAAATATATCGAAATACATTTAAAGTTATATAGTTTCTAGTATTCAATGGCACTTTTAAGGAGAATTTGAAAACAATAAACAATATTCAACGTTAGTAAATTTGGGCTAAGTAACATCAAACGTTGATGCATAGTTTTCCATATTGAGAAACTTGTTCTAGTATAAACAGTATTCAGCCCTTGATGCATAGTACTTTTTTTTTTTTTCAAAAGCAGAATCTATTAATAATAAAAAAGCAAAGGTTACAACAAAGTAGGAAAACAAAACAAGAAAAAATCGGAAAAGTACAGCCAAAGAAGCGGGCTCAACAAACGGCCAGAGCTACCAGCGTCCCTGAAGCCACGCAGGACCGTCCAGTAAGGTGGATAGCGACCAAATACCGAGAATCCAAACCAAAGGTTGCCACAGCAGAACCACAGGGACGCGAGCCCCAACCACATCATAGCCCTACCTGCATCGCAATCATCTTATCAAACCATAAAAATTTAACAGAAACCCAATAAGAGAGCAAAGCCTAATCAGCAGAAACTAGCGTCGACGACGACCTCTCCCACAAAATCTCCCACGACATCTCCCCCGAGATGCAACATTTATGCTAGGACTAGCACGAACCAATGCGAAATCGTTGCCAGGGTCCGAACCCCAACAAAATTCCGGAGACATCATGCCACTTTCAGAAAATTCAGATTCAGATTCATACTCCGACGATCCTTCCAACCAATTAAGATGGCTCCTAATGTCCAAACCAGACGAATCGCCCAAACGATTAGCCAAAGACTGTGAATACACCACATTAACAGGAACCTCAATTAGAGGATTACCAGCAACTGTAACATCCGACACAAGGGCCACAGTAGTAGATGCTAAAGCAGGGGGGAAAAAAGGAAGAGCATTCGGTGAAAGACCAACCGTGACAGCATCCGAAACAAAACCGCCAGCTACTCTACCAACAGAGTCCTAACATAATCTAACTCGCCATCAACGGTAGGTAATAAAGCAGGTTCGGGTTCAGAAATAACACCACACAAACTCAATAAAAGACAGTCAGCCACAATACCAGAAATAACACCACACAGCCCTTGATGCATAGTATTAAACGTCTGTAATACGAACTTTTATTTGGTCCGGTCACAGGACGTAGCTCTACGTTCGGCCTCCAGTAGAATCGCGTCAAGCGTTCTCACTATTCACCGCGCGCCCTGACAATCCGACCCGGAATGGACCCAGGATGACTCGGTATTTGTCGATTTTGCTCGGTATTGCTAGGTATTGGTCGATTTTGCTCGTCAATAACCAATACCGAGCAATACTAAGTTGTACCATATTCTTGGCGGCCGAACGTAGCTCTACATCCGATCAGATGACGTAATAATTGTTCCTGTAATACACCAATACAAAAGAGACTTATAAAACTGCTAATATTGACCACGGGAAAAGAAACTGGCTAGTATTGAAAGTTCAAGCCACAAGGCTATTAAATTCATGGAACAAAGGAATTTTATTGAAGACCGGCGGGTTATTTTTTTTTATCTTGCTAGCTTTGAAAGGGAAGTTTTATTGACTTTAAAAGCTTATTCTATCTTATCTGATTACTTTTTTTATGTTAGCCGGCACCAGTTGATTTTGATTCATATGTAAAAATGTTTATAACATTTCAAAAAAAAATATTGGCCATAGATAAGCAAAATGTCGTGCCCATTTATATTTTGTTTTTTCTTCTTTTGCACCTTCTATGTCAATTAGTCGAAAGTTGATCATTGCCCAACGACAGAGTCATAAATTTTTATTGAGGGGGCCTCATTTTTTTCATTTGGACTTGGGTCCATCATTGACATTTTTAAATTTTTTTAATAAACTATTAAATATAAGACTAAAAATACTTGCAATCTAATCAATCTAATCATTGAATCAAAATATAGAATTCATAATCAAATTAGACCAATTCTTAAGATTAAATAAGCAAATTTTGTTTCATGTCTTGGTTCTTAACATAAAATTGATGCTCTTGGCCTATAAAGGTAAATCACAAGAACATGAATTTGTACCTAGCATTACTCATTACATGAAACAAACAAACTACTATTAGCAAACTCATCAGCCTTTCCATTCATTTTTTATCAAAAGATGCCATATGCAGACTTTTCTGTTGAGTTCATTCAATTTCAACAACTAGTCAAACACAATTTTTTTTTTAATTAATTTCATTTTAATAATTCTTTCCATACAACACTAAGAGGGGGTCTTTTTTTCTAATTTCATTTTACAACAGCTGCAGCCAAACACAGAGAAAAATCATACAATTGGCAAAATTTCTGGCCCCTTCTATGAAAGCCCAAATAAAACAAATCAAGCAGTAGATCCATAGAGAGGGAAAGCAAGTGAAGAGCGATTCGGCCAAATAAAATAAAATTTGTGAGCCAAACACAGAATCAAACCTTGATCTTAAGGAATGCATCAGAAAGATGAAAAATCAAATAAAACAAATCAAAACACAACCATTTCTTTGTCTTTAGAGAAGAATATCGGGATTTGTTCCATGGCATAACCACATTAACACCAAATATGTCTCACTTGAACGTAATGTTGAGAAAGATATAGGGTCTGTTTGGTTTGCTGAATTAGTAGGGTAAAGAATATAATTTACGCGTGTTTCTCAATTTCAGTCGTTTGGTTAGCTTTCAGCGGAACGAAAGGAATACCTCCGAAGTAATAGCGGGGTATTAGGCGAGGCATTTGGCGCGACTTTGAAACCCGCTCAAATTGAGCGGGTTAGAAATTCTTTGGGGCTGTTGAGCGATGATTTCGCTGAAGCTGAACTATATTCTCCCTTCTTCTCCGTTCTTCCTTACTCTCTTCTCCATTCCTGCGATTGCGCTGACATTCCCGCATCGTCGCTGCTTGGTCTGCTTCGCCTGGTTCCGCAAAACCGTCGTGGAGCTCTTCCTTTACTTCGGCGTCGACTGACGTGGGAGACCACGACGGACAACCTTCTCCAGTCCACGAGCTCTACGACCTCCCTCTCCTAAGGCATAAGAAGGAGTTAGTCTCTTCTAGCCCCGTTTTCTTCTTCAGGTCTTCACCTCTCTCGCTATTTCCTTTCAAATCTCTCTTGTTTCCTTTTATTTTTCCTCCGACTTATTTGTCTGCTTCTAATTTTTCCTCTTTTTTTTTTTCTTGATGTTCTTCTTTCTTTGCAGTATATGAAGAAACCTTTATTTTTCCAGTATATAAACAATGCAAATGGAATATTGTTAACATTCGCTTTCAGAACACTTGGATTCCTTCAACTCCAAGCGAGTGTGGCCCTGGTTGCGCATAATGCCCTTAAATTTTAGGTTAAATGGTCTTAGGGAGTGAAGCGCAGAGGATTAATTTATGCATCTCTTCGTTGCAATTATTGTAATTCCTTAGAGATTGATTCTTTGCTTTCATTTCGCAAGCCTTTGAAATGAGAAGGATTGATGATTTTGATGCAGAGCATACGTTTATTTATCTATAGTGAACATATTTGTTTGAAACTCCAACAATTTGATCGATGAGTGTTTGATAAAATGCTTAGTTTCTGATTGTTTAGTAGCTTATTTAATGATTCATTTCATAATTTTCCTGTCCTGCCTGCTTAGATAGATACGTCCAATGTACTTCATGCAAGATGGATGCTTATATCAGGAAATCATGCTATCGTTTGATTTGATTCTAATCCTATCTTAATTTTCAGGTAGTTTGAGAATTCCAATTTTAAAAGATATAATAAGTGAATTACTTCAATTTTTATGAACAAATAAGAAAATGTTTATGCTCATTGATGATTTTATATGCCTAAATTATTCTTATCTCACGTACATCTAGTTAGTCTATATTTTATCTTGATCTTAATTAACAATTAAGTGAGCAACTACATAAAACTGGACAAGATTTTGTTAGAACAGTGGCCAGGTTCAAGCTTGGCTTAAGCTGGACAAGTAAATATATGAGCTTGAAGTAGGTAATAATCATATTGTCTTATCTTAGCTAATTTATAGCCTGTGCTCAAGTTTTCATTTTGGGGCATCACATTGCTAATGTCAAGTTCTTAACTTGAAGCTTCCACAAAGGGCATTGACGCAAGTTATTCTATTTGCGAGGGATTTTTTCTATCCGCTTGAGCAACGTGAAATTGAGATGAAATGCACGACATCTTGTATATTGTTATTCTATTTGAGAGGGATTTTCTCTACATTTTAAAAAAAAAAATTATTGTTTACTAATTGATTTAGAATGACTATTTGTTTTACCTTCTCTGCTCATCTTTGATACATCATCAAAAAATTACGTTGATCAAGCACGAGCAAAATCAAATTGGAAACTTCAAAAATTAAATCGGAGACCATCTGAATTCCGATTTCACCAAACTTATAGTCGAACTGAGCGTCTTGGAAACACGAACACAACGACACCAAAATCAACTCAATCCGAACCAAAATGAGTACAAATCAAAGACTCGAAGCACTTTTGAAAGGATCTAAGCACAATTTGGGTTACCAAACGGTCTCAAATTGTGACATGCTTATAATCGAATCGAACGGCTCGATGAGACGAATCCAACGAGCCCAAGATCATCAAATTCTGATATCATTAAGACAGTCAAAAGTCCATTGAATGGTGCATGATCGTAGGAATCAAGATCGGCCGTCCATCCAAACCACTCCAAATTTACCCTTGATATTTCACTTATTTGCAAGCCATGCCACTCAAGAATTCTATAAATAGAACCTCATTTCCTCTTAAAAAGGGGGGAGGAAGCCAACAGAGAAGAAGGAATAGAAGGAAGAAAGCTCCAGCCGGCTAGCTCCTCCTCGACCAATGCCGGAGTACTGTCGCACCACCGCCGTAGTTCTATTGCACCACCGTCGGACCACCAAGGAATGTCAGAGTGCTGCGCACCACCGCCGTAGTTCTGCCGCACCACCGATTGATCACCAATGGACGCCGAAGTGCCATCCGAAGCTGAAGTACCCCCTGACACTGAAGTGCCACTACCGGTCTTCCGCCTGACACCAGAGTTCTGTCGGATTGCCACCTGACATTGGAGTGACGTTGGACTCTTGCAAAACTCTTAGTTGATACTTGTAATCTGATCGTCTTCAAGGACGAGTCAGACCATTGTACTTTTCTCAAATTTTAGTGAAATCATTTTCAACTGGGCTAGGCCCCGTGGTTTTTCCCTTTCCCGGGTTTTCCACGTAAAAAATATTGTGTTCTATGTATGTGAGTTGGATATCCATACAATACAAAGACGTAGAATTATAACTCTATCGTCGCGTATATTCTAGCCCCCAACAGTTTGGCGCCGTCTGTGGGAAAAGATCTTCTCTTTTCCCAACAGCAGCGTCGGACGAAAAGTGCTCCGCGGCCTCCGAAAACCAGCTTTTCCTCTTTTCCCCTTTCTCTTTCTCTCTCCTCAAAATATCTGATTTTATCAAATCTGATTTTCTCTCTCCTCAAAACGAGCTCATTTGCTTATATCATACACAGATCGGCCTGGCCGATCGCCCGATCGTCCCGGGACGATCAGACCAATTCTGATCGTCCTGGACCGTTCACAGGGCTATGATCAGGACGATATTTTGAACAGTACTGATCGGCCTGGACGATCTCAACATCGTCCCGGACGATCCTGTCCAGAAATCACTCCAGAACACACTCCAGAAATCAGTTGTTTTCAATGCACTGATCGGCCTGGACGATCTTAATATCGTCCTGGCCGATTCTGGGAGGAAAATCCAATTCAGAGAGGAACAGTAAGGGAACGAGATCTCACACTTCTGCCCGACCTATAAGAGATGCCGGCCTTTTACCCGACCTCCAAGTGATGTCGATATTCTACCCGGCCTCCATGTGATGCCGATCTCTCACCCGACTTCGGAGTGACAACGTCCTTCTTCCCGGCCTCCATGTGACGCCGGTCTTGCACCCAACTTCGGAGTGACATCGTCCTTCTGCCCGACCTCAATGTGATGTCGGTCTTGCACTCGACTTTTGAGTATCGTTGGCCTTCTACCTGCCCTCCAAGTGATGCCGACTTTTTGCCCAGCCTCCATGTGATGCCGGTCTTGCACCCAACTTCGGAGTGGCATCGTCCTTCTACCCGACCTCCAAGTGACACCGTTCATCTACCCGACCTCCAAGTGACGTCAGCCTTCTACCCGGCCTCCAAGTGATGCCGGTCTTTTGCCCGATCTCTAAGTGATGTCAGCCTTTCATTGTGAGACCTCGTTCCCTTACTATTCCTCTCTGAATTGGATTTTCCTCCCAGGATCGGCCAGGAAGATGTTGAGATCGTCCAGGCCGATCAGTGCATTGAAAACAGCTGATTTCTGGAGTGTTTTCTGGAATGATTTCTGGACAGGATCGTCCAGGCCGATTCTTGATCGTCCTGGGACGATCAGTGCTTGGCACAAGTCAGTGAGCAAGGGTTTTTATCGTCCAAGGAAAATTAATTATCGGCCTGAGGAATCGGCCGGGCCGATTTGATTTTGTTCTGATCGGCCAGGACGATGTGGCGATCGGCCGGGCCGATCAGACTAATGTTATAAGGAAATCAGCTCGATTCGAGGAGAGAGAAAATCATTTTTATAAAATCAGATATTTTGAAGAGAGAGAAAGAGAGGAAAAGTAAAGGAAATCTTGGGTTTCGGAGGCCGCGGAGCACTTTTCGTCCGACGCCGCTATTGGGAAAAGTGAAGATCTCGTGGTAAGGACTCCGAATCCTATTTCTGTTTTCGAAGATATTGAGTTTTGACCGAGTTGTGCACTGTTTTGTGTTTTCGTAGTCGAACTTTTGACCTGATTTGGTATTGACACAACTTTCACCGCACAACTTTTGGTATGTTATAAATATGACTATTGTACACGATTTGAGTATTTTTTACGAAGATTTTATCGATCGGAATTGATTCTACGTGATTTTTATTGAATAGAAAATTATTAGGATGCTTATTGATTTGGATTCTATAGAATAATAGTCTTATATTGATGTTGTGATTATTCTACTGTAATTTGGTGTAATTTGGAAATTAGTGATTTTTGCATGATTTTTGTGTAAATTTGATCGACTACCGTTACTCTGCCCGATTTTTGTATGATTTCTGATTTGTCTGAAATTGATAGATTAGACTGATGTGCATATGGATATGGATGTGATTGCTTTATATTGTTATTATATGGACTATTGAATTGACTATTGACTATTGACTTGATTATTGATATTGATCACAAGTGGAACCTGGTTGAACATTGGTTGGAGATTGATTGACCTGTACAGGATGGTGGGCCGACGGGCTTTCCTTTAAACATTGATTATGGATATATGGATGGGAGTCATAAGGAGTTTATTGATATGCCGACGGGCGAAAAGAGTGACGACTCTTTTTGATAGAACCAATGTGTATGGATATCTACAACAGCAACATAGCCAGTTGATTGTACTTGTTCAGTATTATCGTATTGAATGCATGTTTACTGTATTGACTTACGGATTTATTGCTTTATCGATTTCTGCTTTATTGATTTGATCAGATTTACTGTATCGTACGATTTCATTGATTTCATCGATTGATTACCGAGCATTGATACTACTGAGCATTGATATGGACATGGATGGATATAGATATTGCATTGATAGCATGGATATGGACATTGTATAGATTTATTGATTACTGCCTATAGATTCATTGATATTGCTGCTTATAGACTTATTGATAGGATTGCTGTTGCTACTGTTTCTGCACCGTATTGACTGCTGCATGGATTCACTGTTAGAATAGATTGAGATTTATCGTATTGCTTTTCTCGATTGATTTCATTGAATAGAATAGATAGTATTGATTAGACAGCATCGATTTGATTGACGATTGATTGAGTTGATTTATCGATTTGCCTACCGCTGCATTGACTGGTTTTATATTGACTATGGATTTCCGGATTGCATAGACTCATTGATCATTGACTGTACGGATTTGATCGATTGACATGCATATTGATAGCATTGCCGTGCTTTGATTTCAGTTATAGGTATTAGGTGACCTGCTGGGCTTTGTAAAGCTCATTATATGTGGTTGATATTTTCAGGTCAGGGCTTGGGAGCAGGAGATAGGAATTGATCCAGATCTACAGGTTTTAGTTCTTTTGATGATTTTGATTCTTTTGTATTCAGGACATGATAGATTTCTTTACTTGTATTGATAGTATAGTTCCTGAGTATTGTATATGATGTTTTGAGATATGGATCGACTTTTATATGGATGTTTTAAATTTATAGACTTTTTATAGACTGTTATTAATTGGAGAATTGTAGATGACTCTGGTAAATGGCCGGGAAATTGATATTCTTTCCAAGTTAGATCTTGGGGCGTGACATTCACCCAGCCTCCAAGTGATGTCGGCCTTCTGCCCGACCTCAATGTGATGTCGGTCTTACACTCGACTTCCGAGTATCGTTGGCCTTCTACTTGCCCTCCAAGTGACGCAGGCCTTCTGCCTGGCCTCCATGTGATGCCGGTCTTGCACCCGACTTATGAGTGACATCGACCTTCTTCTCGGCCTCCATGTGACGTTGGTCTTGCACCCGACTTTGGAGTGACGTCGACCTTCTACTCGACCTCTAAGTGACGCTGATCTTCTTCCAAGTGATGTCGGCCTTTTTCCCGGCCTCCATGTGACATCGGTCTATTACCCGACTTTTGAGTGATGTCGACCTTCTGTCCGGCCTCCATGTGACACCGCTCTTCTACCCGACCTCCTAGTGAAGTCGGCCTTCTTTCCGGCCTTCAAGTGACGTCGGTCTTCTGCCCGACCTCCTAGTGACGTCGGCCTTCTTCCTAGCCTCCAAGTGACACCGGTCTTTCGCCCGACTTATGGGTGACATCAGTTTTCCGCCCGATGTCGGCCTTCTGTTCGGTTTTCAAGTAATACCGGTCTTCTGCCTGACTTCCATCCTCACACTTTCCTCTTACTTAGTGAGGGTCCCTAGGGCTGAACAGGGGATACCCATCTGAACAGAACTATGGGAAGGCCTCAGCTTGAGAAAGAAGAGAAGAGAGTGGGAGGTGCAAATTTTCATACCCCAAAGGGGGTATTTATAGTGGTGTGAGGGAGAGATGAAGAGCCACTAATTTTAATTTATACAATAGTTATAAATTATGCCATTAATTCTAAGTTATACAACATTTATATAAAGTGGCTTTATAATTTTATAAATGTTATTATAACGTTGTATAAGTTAACTATATTAATTATATGAGTTAACCTTATAACGTTACTGTAATAAAATTATATAAATTACCTACACTAATCATTTCTACTAACTTTATTATAATGTTTATAACTATTTATAACTATATTAATATAATTAAGTTATATAATAAAGTTATACGGTACGTTAACTTATATAACATTTATTATAATGTTTAATATTTCAGTTATATATTAATATATCATTAACTGTTATATAAGTTATATAATAAAGTTAATAAATTAATATATTAATATGTTATTAACGTCATATATAGCTTATTATATATGACATCATTTTTTTTTTTAAAGAAATATGCTATCAAAGCTTAAGAACAAACTGAAACTTTGTTTTCATGTAAAGTGTGTGTTATCGATTAACTAGTTAATTAAATTAGTAATCATATATGTATATATTTATACAAATATAATTTTATCTTGTAAAAGTATGATTGAGATATTTTAATTTTTAAATACTGAAATTATACAAGTATTTTTGAACTTTGCAAGATTCGACGTCCAAAAATAGGGGGCAACTGATACATCATCAAAAAATTACGTTGATCAAGCACGAATCTCGAGGCAAAATCAAATTGGAAACTTCAAAAATTAAATCGGAGACCATTTGAATTCCGATTTCAGCAAACTTATAGTCGAACTGAACGTCTTGGAAACACGAACACAACGACGTCAAAATCGATTCAATCCAAACCAAAATGAGTACAAATCAGAGACTCGAAGCACTTCTGGAAGGATCTAAGCACAATTTGGGTTACCAAACGGTCTCCAATTGTGACATACTTATAATCGAATCGAACAGCTCGATGAGACGAATCCAACGAGCCCAAGATCATCAAATTCTGATATCATTAAGACAGTCAAAAGTCCATTGAATGGTGCATGATCGTAGGAATCAAGATCGGCCGTCCATCCAAACCACTCCCAATTTACCCTTGATCTTTCACTTATTTGCAAGCCATGCCACTCAAGAATTCTATAAATAGAACCTCATTTCCTCTTGAAAAGGGGGGAGGAAGCCAAGAGAGAAGAAGGAAGAGAAAGAAGAAAGCTCCAGCCGCCTAACTCCTCCTCGACCATTGCCGGAGTACTGCCGCACCACTGCTGTAGTTCTATTGCACCACCGCCGGACCACCAAGGGACGTCGGAGTGTTGCGCACCACCGCCGTAGTTCTGCCGCACCACCGACGGACCACCAAGGGACGCCGAAGTGCCATCCGAAGCTGAAGTACCCCCTGACACTGAAGTGCCACTACTGGTCTTCCGCCTGACACCAGAGTTCTGTCGGATCGCCACCTGACATTGGAGTGACGTTGGACTCTTGCAAAACTCTTAGTTGATACTTGTAATCTAGTCGTCTTCAAGGACGAGTTAGACCATTATACTTTTCTCAAATTCTAGTGAAATCATTTTCAACTGGGCTAGACCCAGTGGTTTTTCCCCTTTCCCGGGTTTTCCACGTAAAAAATATTGTGTTCTCTGTGTGTGAGTTGGATATCCGTACAATGCTAAGACGTAGAATTATAACTCTATCGTCGCGTATATTCTAGCCCACAACAATCTTAAACTTTGTTCTAATAAGATCATTAGCTGCTATCAAGTATTCAATACTATGGTATTTTCTGTGTGACTTGAGCTGAAATTTTAGCTAGAATTGTAAATTAAAACATGAATCTTATAGCAGTTATTTATTTATGTTGCAAGGTCTGAAGAATGTCGAAGCTTTATTAATGGGAGATATGTGATTATTCTTGTTCAGGGAGTACTGAGCTTCAAGCTAATTTGCTAGTTTTACTCCCATCGAAGGTTTCAGTTCAGTTTCTTGGTTCTAGTTCAAGAAACTGTTAAGGAAGTTCCAAGCTTAAGCCTACTTTTTCAATCTCAACCGCTTAGACAGTAGCACCTTTTTATAAAGCATGAGAATCTGTCACATTTTATTGCTCTGCATCATTTACACAAGAAACTAAGATAGAAATGCCTATGAATGTAGTTATTGTTATCATAACCTAAAGATCTTCATTTCAGTATGGTTCGATGTGTTGGCACAGCTGCAAATTAGTAGAGTTTCACTCCGATTGAATCAAACATTAAAGCAGAAAAAGCTTAGAGTGATACACTGATAGATAAATTAGAAATGCTATAGAGTTTTTGATATTTGAAGAAAAAAACAATAGTTGGGATCTACTTGATTGACTATAAGTTCACTTCGGACATTTGCCAAACAGGGAGTAAAATTCAAATGCTGGACTTAAATGCTTGCCTAGTGATTCCGTAATGAATTTGGAGCACTCAAATCTACCTACATTTTGTTGGATGGCATTGATAACTTCGAAGGAATCAAAGATTTTACCTATTCAGTGAAATAGATCCAGCTAATGAAATCTGATTGCTTTTCAACTATTGCAGTGCACTGCGTACATGTTTTGTTACCGTAGCTGGGGCTCTAATTGCAATCTCAGTGGGAATAAGAAATAAATGTTTGGCACCTCTAGTCTTCTTTGGTACCACTAGGACAATGTTTGACAATTTTGGGAAGGGTATGAATCCCTGGTCTAGTCTCTGAGCTGATCAGTGGTCAGAGTGGGCAATCCAAAAAAATTGTATTTAGCATCCAAGCATACCTCCAATTTTATTCCATTTCGGATTATTTTGTATCACTTTGAGAGACATCAAGAATGGAACACTGTAAAAAATGTGGAACTTGTGCTTCCAAATTATGGTTGTTATTTGTCTGCCATAGCTAGGGAACTTATAGAGGATGCTGTGAAAGTTTATATTGAACTTTTGTGCTTATGTTGGTATGGTGTTTTGCATAAGCTGCCACAAAAATAGTTTGTCTCAGGGATTAAGCTGCAGTTTTTGTAAGCCAAGGGGTAGGCTCAGCTGCACTTGGGAATAACTCGTTAGTCATAGTAGTCGTTATAGTCTTGATGTTTAGAGCTTTGATAAGTTGTAGTTGGTTAGAATCTCTAACAAGATGGATGGGGATTGATTTATTATGAAATAAATAAATGTTATTTCTAAAAATAATAAATTATTTTTACCCAAATTGAATTAAGCTTTATTTATTTTTAATTGATTGAAGTAAATCTTACTTTAATTCGATTTAGGTTTAAATAAATTGAATTAAATAAAAAAATTTATAACACCAAATAATACTAATTATTATAAATAAACTGCTTTTATAAATATACTTATTTAATGCTAAAATAAATTATTAAAAAAAAAACTTTTACTTTACTCTAGATATATCTAACCAAAAAAAACAAAAACAATTCTCCGGCGTTTATTTTGCAGACAACCAAACAGACTCCAAGTATTCAAAATGCATTACGTTTGCTTTACATTGCATTTCTTTTTCAGACAACCAAACGGCCCCATAATGTCTTTGAAATCAGCTGAAAAGAGAGAGAAGCTAACCATTTGGCCGTGGAAAAGCCCCAGTTTCGTCCCTAGCAAGGTTGATATAAATTTGGTAAGTCTCGTCCGACGTCTCATCGACTTCATTGGAGCTCGATGAATCATGCCCTAAATGACCCACAACTCCCACCTATGCGCAGCACTTGATCTCCGTCGTTGGTGCTGTCGCCTCATCCACAACCTGCTCGGCAGCGGAACGGAGAGTAGGTAATGGATTTTTGAAGGCGTCGCCAACCTTGGAGTTCCAAATGCGGAGGAAGAAGTCAGTTTCAGGCTTGCCAGCGAGGAGAGCGTCGTCTACGGGTTCGAACAGGGGCATAGGATGTGGAGGAGAAGAGGATGGATTTCTGGTGGAGGCAGGTTTCGGCTTCAAGGGAGGCGCTTTCCCTTTTTTTCGCGGGGGGGGGGGGGGGGGGGGGGGGGGGGGGGGGGGGGCACCTGCCGAAATCCACCACTATCATTGCCTCCCTGTTAATAATATATAAGTAAAAAATGAAGATGATAAATAAATCTACAAATGAAAATATCTAATTTTTAGTTTTACATATTATAGTCGAGCTTCATGTGGTGAATGTTGTCCCCGGTAATTTTGCATAAATTATCTCACGTCACTTTGAAGTATTTGCACCACATTCTCAAGTCTGACAACTCGATCAAATGCAATATTGCCGCCATTATTATTACCTGGAGTCGTGGTGCTTTGAGAAACTCTCATTCATTTCAAAATTCAATTGCAGCTTTTAACCATTAACAATAAATGAGAAACTATTTCAGTTCATATTTTTAGTAAAACTAATTCAAAGGAAAAATATAGCTACATAAATTTGAGATACTTTATAAAGCAAAACTTAAACAAAATAATTCGAAGCAAACTTAAATTTATTTCGAAGTTAAAGCTTTTGTTGGTACTTTTGTCTGCATAATGCCTTCATTGCTTTAGTGAATAATTATAATAGTCCAAATTTTTAAATATCAAGATATTGTCTATTTTGACCTAAAAGCCTCATAATTTTATCCTGTTTGTGTAACTCCCTAGCAGGTTACTCATCCTAAAATTGATTTGGAATGAGCACACTTAATTGTGGAGTTTCTTAAATAAAATTCCAAAAATTACACAAAAAATCGTCTCAATGTTTAAGAGTTTAGCTTAATTTACTTAAGATGTTTCACACAGCGTCAGTCAGTGGCCGAGGTAGAAACTTGACAATAGTTCGATGACGATCGGTGGTCCGACAGTGGTCGATGAGGAGTTTGATGGCAAGATAGCTCTAATTTCTCTCTCTTCGTTATCTCCCTTTTCTTGCTTGCTTCCCTCTCATTTTTCATGTGAAATGAGAGGTTTATTTATAATTTTTTGAGAATGACATGGCTAGTAAATAGGAGGAATATCAAGGATAAGTTATGAGTGGTTTGAATGGACGGCCGATATTGATCCCCTTAATCTCTGATTGTTTACTGGGCATTTAAATGTCATAATGATATTCAAATTTGACGATATTGGGCTCATTGGATTCGTCTCGTCGAGCCGCTCGATTTGACTATAAGCATGTCACATTCATAAATTGTTTGATCACTCAATTTATGGTTTGAACATTCCAAATGTTCTTCGGGTCTTCGATTTGGTCACATTTGGGCTCGGATTGAGTTGAATATGGTGTCGTTGGGTTCGTCTTTTCAAGATGTTCAGTTTAATTGTAAGTTTCCTGATATCAGAGTTCATATGACTCTTAATTTAATTTGGTAAGCTTTTAACTTGATTTTGTCTCGAGATATCAAGTTAAATTTTTGATGATATATCAAACATAAGCACGTCCAACGCCCCTAAATGCAATATAATCCTCCTAAGCTAGCTATCTTCCAAAATTAAACAATAAGAGAAAAATAATCATTCTCATTAGGGGTGTCAATTCGGGTCAGCGGGTAGGGTTCGAGTCGAACCCGGAACTTACCCGGCACTGTTCTGGTCAAGCCGAACTCGACCCGTTTTTAAAAACGGGTCAGGTTTCTGGACCCGAACTCGACCCGATTCGGGTCCGGGTCAACCCGACCAATTTCGGGTTCGGGTTGACCCGAACCCGGATTTTTCTGGGTCGGGTTCGGGTCGTGTTTCGAGTCATGTCAAAAATTGACATCCCTAATTCTCATAATGTCATAAATGGCAAACAAATATTTATTTTTAATAAGATTCTGTTTTTTTTTTTTAAAGAAAGATCCCGCATCATATAACCCTATATATATATATATATATATATATATATATATATATATATATATAACCCAAAATAATTTTGATATAACAATACGATATCATCATTGTCATCCCTTGATATTTTAAGATATTAATAATAATCCCATAGCCATCATATCGAATAAACTTTATAATTATTATTTATCTTAAGATGCTTATACTAAATAAATAATTAATTAAAGTTAATCTATATTTACTTTAAAATATATTTTATGATTAAAAATTCTATCATAAATACATTTAAGTCAAAATATTCTGAATTTTTCATTAATTAAAATAAAAAATAAAAAAATAGAAACGGTGAGAGACCGCCCATGAAATTTCACCATGATGATATCACACACATCACCCACATTTTTATAAAATAGAGAAAATTATAAAACAAAAGTAAAAAATAATCCTAGTGGCTAGTAAAGATCATGGTTGTGGGCTCCACTAAGAAGTAATCTTCCCCAAAGGTGGGCCCAACTACATGTAGCTTTCATTAGCTCCCTCATTTGACCAAACACCGGCTAAATTTTAAAAATAGCTTACGTTTAAAATTAATTGACATAAATGATCAAAAAAAGGTCAAAACTTTAAAATAAGTATTATTAATAATTAATTATACAATTAAGAGCATTTAAAAAAATAAAATAGGCATAGCCGTTTGTTCAACGCGCGGCTTCGAATCAATATTTAAAAATTAAAAAAAAAAAAAAAAATTGAAAGTAAGGTAGCAAATCGCTCGTTGAACGCACTATTTTTTTCTTTTTTAAATCAAATTTATACTTTTCAAAGGAAAAAAATTAATCCAATTTAATAAAAATTGCCTCACCTAATTTGATAATGTATTTCTCATGAAAATATAAGATAAGAAATTTTTATTTTAAAAAATAAATTAATTTGAGTGTCATTTTTATTTAATGTTAAATGTTAGTTTATCTATAATTATTTATAATTTAAATATGTGATTAGTTTTTTTTTAAATATAAATTCCAACTGCAATACAAACAAGTCTTATAATGTAAAATTTAAATAATTTATCTTTAAAGTTAATGTAAAATAGATATCCGTTTGTCAATGTTAAATTAAACAAATTAAAATATATAATAATTAACAAAGATATTAAAATTAATGTAAAAAAAAATGTATTATTGATTATTTTTAGGGTGAAAATATTTATCTTATATACCATCATATTAAGTTGTTAAATGATGGGACGGGTTTTGTCCTACTTTTTAAACGACTTTTTAATACAAATATTAAAAAGCCGCTTTAAGAAGCAGTAAGAAAACCGTCCGAAATGAAGCCGAAGGCATGATTTGGGATGACTTTTTATTGTTTTTTAAAACAACTTTTTAGTGCAAAAATTAAATTTTTTGTATCAAAAAATTGTTTTAAGAAACAGTAATAACGTCATCTTAAAAGATGTATAAATCTAAGAGAACTAATAAATAAATTTTATATTAAAAAGCTGTTTTAAGCAGCAAGAAAATCATCCGAAGCAAAATCTAAGGTAAGGTCCTATTTGGGACGGCTTTTTATTACTTATTAAAACAAAGTTTTAATGCAAAAATTAAAAAATTTGTACTAAAACTCTATTTTAAGAAGCAATAAAAAAATCGTCCCAAACGAATCCTAAATATGATAGCACATATAGATAATGGATTTTAAGATATATTTGACTCATATTATTTGAATAGAAATGGGACGTCTCAATTTTTAATAATTTACTAACAATTTTATATGAATGTAATTTGTTCTCACATCAAAATTTACCTAAAGATAGTTTGATCCAGTTTTCTATTTCATCGCATTTATACTTTTATTTACTAAAATTAAAATTTGAATAATTAAAAAAGTTCCTTTGAAAATAACATTTTGAGCATCTTTATCAAAGTATAAATAAGCTTAATAGTGGCCTTATAATGTTCATTAATGAGTCAATAAAAATCATCTTGATCATACACGAATTCATAGCATATTTAACATGAAAATTTCCAAAATTAAATTCGGGATCATATGAACTCTAATTTCAACAATCTTATACTCAAACTGAATGTCTCGAAGAGACGAACCCAACGACACCACAATCGGTCCAATCCGAGCCCAAAATGGTCCAAATCGAGGATCCGAAGTTTAATTGGTAGGTTTAAATCATAAATTGGATGACCAAATGATATCCAAATATGACATGCTTATAGTCAAATCGAGCAGCTCAGCGAGATGAATCCAACGAGCCTAAGATCGATGAATTCCAACATCATTAAGGCACTTAAACACTTGAGAAATGCCCTATGAATGGGAGGATCAATGTGGGCCTTTCGATATAGCACTCCAAATCTGCCTTAGATCTTCTCATATTTATGAGGCATGTCACTTAAAAAATCTATAAATAGACTCACACTCTATATATTAAGGGGGACCTTTAGCTACAGATTGGAGAGAGTTCTGAGACTTCAATAACTCTTGCACCACCGCTGGCGAACCTCCACCCACCGTCATCGGACCACTGCCTGGTCACCGACTACTGCCAGACTTCCACTCGGCTGCCCATTGCCGTCAGACTTCCACTCAGCCATCGTCGAACTACAGCCTGACCGCCAACCACAGCAGGCTTCAACCCAACCGTCACCGGACCATTGCCGGACTATCCCATGTTCGCCAACCGTCATTGGACTTTTACTTGGTTGTCGAACACCATCGAAATTTTGCTCAACCATCATCGGACCGTCGCCCGGGCGCCGACCTTTATCACCTACAAACTATGATCCCCCAGACCACTGTCGCTTGCCGACTATGGCCACTCGAACCACTATCGTTCGCCGACCACGGTCCCTCCGACCTCCAATCACCTACCGACTACGATCTCTCCAACCTCCGCGCCCACCAACTACAGTCCCTCCGACGTCCCGTTGACTGCCCACTAGGGTCCCTCTTACCACTATAGCCTAGCGACTATGGTCCCTGTGACCTCTACCACCTATCGACTACGGTCCCTCCGATCAACATCGCCCGTTAACTATGGTCTTGCAACATCCGCCACCTATCAACTAGGTCCCTCGTACCGCCGTCTTCCATCGAATACGATCCATCTGATCATTATCACTCGCCGACTATAATTCCTCCAACCACCATCACCTGACTATGGCCCTTATAGCTGAATGAACAGGCCTGCACTCTTTTGATAACAACTCTCATATTACTAGATTCTTCAAACTTCCACCTTGTAATGTGCTTTATATAATACATTGAGCTAGTGCCTTCCCCTCGAGAAAGACTAGTGAAATCATTTTAACTATGTGAGGCCCTACTTTCCACGTAAAAATATTGGTCTCTTATAACTCACACCTTTCTCTTTATATGTTTGTGTGCTAGATCTTCGTATAAAGCTATGACGCTATACTCTATATCTCTCTACCACCACAAATTTTCTAGTCTACAACAATTTAGCGCGGTTCGTGGGAAATGATTCCTTGTTAAGTGACAATTTTTGCTCCAACCTTAAAAGATTGTTCACGTCAACGTCCTTGATGGAATCTTCTAAACCTGCCATTGCTAAGCTTGTTGCATAGTACTTGAGCAATTATCGAAAGGACTCTACCTCAATGCTTGTGGACTTGCATCGAAGACACAAAATCATTGACCCAAAAGGATTGCTATATCAACCTCCCTCCCACGATGCGCCTCGACTTTGTCGATCACTCCCATCTCAAGCTCATTTGACGCTAGGTGAGTATGATGTGGAACATCTTGGCTAAAGTTTTCCTTAGGGCTAGCTTACCTAGTTTGTTACATGTTTTCTAAAATGTTCTTGCCATCTTATAAATATAGCTATTGTAGTATGAAAAAAGATGAATACTACATGATTTTAAGTCTTTGAGCTTGATTTGTTCCATAGATTGGGTGTTCCTTTTAGCAATTATGTTTCTTCCACCAATCCATTACATCAATTTTCTTATGACTTTCTAAAACAACTTTTTAGTACAAAACGAAGCCTAATCCTCTCCATCTTCTAGTTCTCTGTCTGATCCAATTTTCACGATATTACTAATCAGTTATTCTTTCCATAAATTATTATTGTTTTCCAATTATCATTTGGCCTTTATATCATTACTCATTTGTAGTTTAAGTGGAAACATATTATCTTATCAACCACTATACAACAAATAATCCCTAAATCAAATATCAATGAGTCTTCTTCCCCTCATGAGATAGTTGTCATAAATTGTGAACTCTAGCTTTTGTAACCCACATGAGATCCAATTCATTGTACAAATAAATTACAAGAACAAAAACAGAAGTAAATGATTTAAGGTAGAGTAAATCAGTTCAGAATGTTCTAAATGTTGCCAAAATAACAGCTTTTTGTTAAAAAAGAAAGAGAGCAAAAACGAGTTTAGGAAGAACATAGTGGTAGCTTAGAAATAACAGTTTAAAGGAAAAGTTTACTGCAGAGATTTAGGCTTCGTTTGGAACGGCTTTCTTATTGCTTTTTAAAACGGAGTTTTAGTACAAATTTTTTTTATTTTTGTACTAAAATTCCGTTTTAGAAAGCAATAAAAAAGCCATCCCAAACGAAGCCTTAGGCTCCGTTTGAGACGGTTTTGTTGCTGCTTCTTAAAGCAAATTTTTAGTACAAAAAATTTAAATTTTTTGTATTAAAAAGAAGCTTTAAGAAGCATCAAGAAAGTCATGCCACACGAAGCCTTACTGTAAATGTGGAATTACGGGCTGTGGACAGCTGCCTCAGACAAAATTAGAAGGCGTCATGGCTGCTCAAAATCTGCAAATTGGTGCTTAATATCAGGAATCTATGCTGGATATCTACATAAGGGAAGCTGCAATTAACATTGGCATTCTATATTTTTCCTCAGGCTAGTTTGCGGGCATCTCCTGTCCTGCTGTTCATGTGGGGAAGCTCCCACCGCTTCGCTTTTATTTTTTTTTTAGTCATTTAGGCCAATTAAGATAGACTCACACACACATCGCATACACAAGACTCGAACCTAATACCTCTTAATTTATAGCCTAAACTCCCAACCAACAGATCAAGATGAGCTGTGTGCTTTTTTGGATTTTGATTTTCCTGATTTTCTTGCCATATGTTTCGATAGAAAATAGCGAGGAATATTATGTATTTATTTCTCAATATTGTATTTAATCTCCTTTTTCACCCCTTGACTCTCTATTTGGCTTATGCATCCTCTATGAACTGCATACTTTGGGTTGCTCCTTAGAATAAGAAAATAAGTCTTTCTCCAAATAGTTTTTCAATATTGCATAAGAATAATCTCCTATGAACTTCCTACTCATCTTAACTCTCTAGTCATCCATCTTCCTTCCAATCCATGATGATAGTTAAACATGAAATGATTTCCGATAAGAGGTCCTCATTTGAAGCCACATCCAACTATGAATCAATTCTTCATGCAACCATGGCAGTCAAGAAAACTTCTTAAATCTCGACGTTATTGGGCACAAGCTGAATGGGCAAAATTACCTCAAATAGGCCTAATCAATTATGATGTTCATTAGCAATACAGAAAAAGATGATTGCCACACTGATGATATTATTTCTTTTTCATAACATCAAAACCTGAAAGCAAATAATATGCATTGGACTTATCAACAACATAAACAATAATGAAATATGAGCTGCGGCAAGAAAACACACACGACAATACAAATAATACAAAATTACTTTGAAATCAAAGGTGCCCTCATCTTCAATAAAATGAGATTTTTGGCAATAATTAGATGTTATGAAGAATGTGGGGCCAGGAGCATCCAGGAAATGCAACAAATACCAGAACAATTATTGAGAGAGATTTTACAAATTCTTTCTCTAACTAAATGTGGGCTCCGAAAATTCGTGCCCCAGCCTCCCCTACTTTCAGGAGAGTTTTCCAGGGTAAATTTTCAGAATACATATTGGGTTTGAAATAAGACACTACCCAGAGATTTCGCCCTCATTTTGCGAGGACTTTGTGATTTGAGTTCAAGCCCCTAGAGTTAATTACTCCTCCCGATAGCGGAAAGAACTTTCGATTAAGGCTAGTTGTCAAACAAATATGTAGAGATATGTAGTATCTGGTGTATAATAGCAGCATGAGTTTAGGTATTTGAGAATTTGATATTTAAAATAAAAAATTTACCACCGACTTGCACTTAAAGTGAATGGTGGGGGAATGGATGAGGGATCCAATCAAGATCTCATGATTCCGTCATCTCGAGTCATCATGATACTTGGTCTACTTAGTCAGAGGAGATAATCAACCCAACCTGACAGAAGGATCATTGTCGGAAGCCATGAGTTGCTTCGTCCAAGGGTAGCTTATAGACTTGGGATGAGAATTTAAGTCATAAAATGTATCCTTATTAATTGCTCACGTAAAAAATAAAGATACAAATGTTATTGTATAACAACAACAAAAAATGATACAACATAATGCACACAAGATTTTTTGAAAAGCAATTTCAACTCTCTTAAGGGTTGTTTAATTGCAAATATTTGGAATAATATATATTTTAGATACAAAGTAAATTAAGTACGATGCATTTGGAATACTGGTTAATTACTATAATGCAAAATAATTTTAGGACATCACTATTTTTTTTTCTTTGGTTGTAAGTAAAATGAATCTAATTTTTTATTTTTTTAAAACAAATATAAGGGACACAAGTCACAAGGTGCCTAAACTAAGATAGCTAGAGGATAGCCAACCATTACTGATGAGGACATCAGTAGATGATTCCGGTACGTCTATCACAGGAGACGTCGCATATCGATGGCCACGATTAGGAGCATTTATTTATGAGTTATTTTATGTTTTTCTATTGTATTTTTGTATTAGTTTTATTATTTTAGTTGTGTTTGATCATTGTACCCCTATGAGGAAATTTAGTGAGTTGTAGCCCGGATGGCATGTTTGTCTTTGTGTTTTCTTCTTCATTGAGGCCTATTTATAGAGGTCAAGACTTTGTATTAGGGGATGATGATTATTGATATGAAAATTTCAGCTTTTGCTCATGATCTCTTTGTCAGTTCTAGAGGAGAGGAGTAGCCTAGGAGAGGCTCACACGGACTACCCAACAGCCCCCTTCGTGGGAGCTCTTGATTCTTTATTATTTTCTTCCCCTTTTCTCTTTTCTTCTAGCCGTCCCCACCTCCCAACCCACCAACTTGCCGCCGGCCAACACCCCCACGTCTTTCCCTCTCCTTAGCCCGCCGGATCCCCTTTCCCCTCACCCGTCCCACCAAATTCCCCACCTTCCTTCCACCGGAGCCAACCCCAAGTTGCCGGCCCCATGGAATCCCCACCCACCGGCCAACCCAAGGCCAAGCCTCAGAATTTGATTTTCAAATTCAAATAGGCTTTCATTACTTTCCTAAATTAACCCCTTGTCATTTAGAAAGTTTCCTAATTGAATTCAATTTGAAATTTGAATTTCAAAATACCTTCCTAAGTGATGAAACCCAATTAGGAAACCATTCAAATCTAATCAAATCTGAATTTAATTCAAAATTTGATTTAATTAGATATTCAATCACTTGGGCCCCACTTACATTGAACCTAGACACAATTTTAACCCCCCATAGGGCCGACCCCCTCTCTCTCCACTTTGCCGCATAAGCAACAATTAATCCCCTCCTAAATTCCCTTATAGCCACCGGCCCCATTAACCCCTTAATTGGGTTGATTTGAATTTAATTTTGGCTCCCCCTCTCTAAAGGAAATCTGAAATTCAAACTTCAGATTTTTCTTCTCACCTTTTTCCCCCACCACTTGGCTTAACCCAAAGGAAACCCTAACCCTAGCCGCCCCTCACCCTCCCCAAGTCATCTTCCACCATCCTCTCCTGATGTAGAACGAAAAGAGAAGTAGTGGAAAGAACGAACTCCAAACTTCCTTCTAAAAATCTGAAATTGCCCTTCTCAAAAATCTGAAATAAATCGGGATTTATCTCAAAAATCTGAGAGGAAAACTCAGCTTTGACGTGTAGGGAAGAAGATCTTGAAGGAGAAAGAGGTGAGGAATTTAGATCCACTAGAGCACTAACGGTGGAGAGGGGAATTGAGAGATAGAGATGGCTAGGGAGGGGCGGCGGGATGCTGAGGAGGGGAATTGGAAATCCAAAAAATAAATTCCCTGGATGTAGGAAATTAATTAGCTGGCTATGGCAAAGGAGAAATTCGGTTAAGAGGGATTTGAGGGAGTTTGGATTATTTCCTAAAACTTGGATGGGAAATTTAGGAGATAAAGGAGACAGTGGAAGAAATAAGGGCAGAATTTGTGTGATGAATAAAAGAGAAGGAAGGGATTTGGTAGAGAGAAGAAGGGGCGGGTGAGATAGGGAGACGGGTATAGGGGGCGATGATGCAGGGAAAAGAAAAGGAAAAGAATTTCTTTATTTCCAGAAGTGGACTTACCACTTAGGCAATAATTTAATCCATTTCAGGTGAGGGGAATTCGGTAAAGAGGAATTACGTGGCTTCCAAATTATTTCCTAAGTATTATGTTGAAGTTAGGAAATAATTTGATAAGGGATTAATGGGAGATGGCATGGGGCCAGCGGCAGGTATGGGTGGGGGTTTGATTGATGAGAGCAATGGAAGATTCCTAATTTAGGTTTCAAAATTTGGGAATATTTAATTAAAATCCTCTTGAATTTAAAATTCAAAATAGATCTAAATCAAATACTTTCCTAAAATAAATGAGCTAATTTAGGAAATAATTTGAGTTCAAATTTGAAAGAATTTGAAATTTGAATTTGAATAATTTCAAATTCAAATTAATCCCCAAATTGACCCGACCAAATTAAGAAATCCAAAAGGGGGTGGAGAGGGAGGTTCGGTCGGCGGCTAATGGGGGTGGAGCCGGCGACAGGGGTTCGAGTATGGGGGATTTCGGGTGGAGATGAATCCGGTGGCCAAACGAAGATTGGGGAGGAGAAAGACGACGGAAAAACAATTAAAGAAGAGATAAAACCAAAAACAAGAATAGAACGAAAGATCGAAACAAACGATAGAAAATAAAAACCGTGAGCCTTTGGACTCTTCCAAAGACTGACGGGTGATGCTTTGCCCTTCTCCAAGGGACTTCAATTCACGAGCCCGAACCCATCCTGCGGCTGGTGAAACTCTCGATTTCTCTCATAGAAATCTCACTCTCGTTCTCTCTCAAGATAAACACAAGTATGGAAAACACAAAATTTTTATATCAAATTAACCATCCATTACAATAGCTTAAAGCCCTTATATATAGGCCATAATATGAGAAAATAGAAAATTACAAAAATGCCCCTTGGGCCATAACACTCAAATAAATTATCCTATGGGTAAGATAGAAAATAACATAAAATAGAAACTAAAGTTCAGAAAATAATTCATAGATGACAACTTAAATTAGAGCCGTCGATTTACGACGCCTCCTGTGATAGATGCGCCAGATCTTCGTGCCGATGTCCGCATCATCTCCCCTCCTCCTCACAAATCTCAAGATTGTTCTTCTCGAACCGCCACCACCGCTATGCATGGCCGATCCGGAATTCGACCATGGCTTCTTATATGATGATCAAGGACGAACAAATATTCTCAGATCTTCTTTCTTTGACACAAATCCTGACGTAGACGATTTCGTGGAGAATTATTGGGATCACATTCTCTTACACTAGTACCTTCTATCGAGGAGCACCTTCTTGCTAGGCGTTGGATACTCACTAGTCAACTCGTGGATTCCCCGCCGCCGGTCACCTCTCCAACGAACTACACTTTGGGCATCATTTGTCTTCTAGTGGCATCACTAAGCTTGTTCTCAATCTTCCCCCACTAAAGCACCTCCACCAAGAGTGTGGGTGAGGGACCCAAGGTGAGCAAATCTATTTGTTAAATTGTGGATTAGTGTTTCTTTGCCGTAACATTACTTACTCTATTTTATGTTATGAGCATCCTGTTAATCTAGTTGTAACCGCATGCCTTACATAATTTCTACTTGATAATTCTAAAAGTCTAATTTGGGAGGACAAGAAGTCTATAACTATTAACTAGTAAAACTTAGCAATCAAATATTAACATCCCTAAGCAGTTCTTCTTTACTCGCATAGTTTCACATCAGTTGCAAGCATGGTCACATACATGGATGGCTAAAGGTCATGTGGAAGCCAGAGGATGCATGCAGCGGCTAGCCATAGGTCATGGCCTCATGCTAGAAGACCAAGATGCAGTCGGAAGATGCGCGTGGGGGGGCTAGAGGTATAGGGGTGAGCGCCATGAATTTGAAATTCACAGAATTCAACAAATTCCAAACTCATCAAAAAATGAGCTATTGGGGTTATAAAAAATCAATAAAGAAATGCGTCTAATTTATTAAACTTTATATCAAACACCTGAATTCAAAAACCATGCATTAAAAATAAAGTACACTGCAAATATTTATAACCAATATTCCATTTATGAATGAGTTTTGTGAGAACATCTAGCCTATCTTAATCTTAGGCATACAAAGTTACAAACTCTCCTTGACCTACCCAAACCTCATTCCAAGGCCACACTTAAAATTCCCAAGATCACATACAACAAGCACGATAAGAAGAATTTTTATATTCCAAAAATTAGGAAAAAAATGAACATCAAAACATTTCTCCTAAGAAAAATCACGTGTCTAACCTAAGTAGCAAATGTCATTCATAAAAAAACTAATTTTGATCTTAATAAACCAATTGCCTAGAGAAAAGGTACAAGGACTTCAAGAATTTATACAAATACCCAATTTTGATATATTTCTTATGGAATTTTACCTCCTCAGTTCCATGCATTTTCAACAAATCTTTCTAGTTTGAGCATTCCCAAAAACATTTATAAAGCATTAAAAATATATGAATGGAAATATATTCTCCATAAAAAATATGAGCATTAGAAAAGAATGGCACATGTAAGTTCTCAACTCTTACACCAAGAAAGAAACCTATTGGGTACAAATAAAATTTCAATACCAAATGCAGGGTCAATAAGAGAATTAAAATATATAAGGCTAGATTAGTTGCAAAAGAATTTACTCAAAATAGCGGAAAGTAAAGAAAACTAAGATTTAACGTTGAAAAACTAAAATTAGGGAAAAAACCACAAAGCCACACCACGCTAAGAAATCCACCATGAAAATTGAGAAAACTAAGTACAGATCTCTATTCTCTCTCACTCTTTCTTTGCTTCTCTTCTCACATACACCATTCTCAATATCTAACATACAAAAATACAAAAGAAAGCCAAGTAAATAACCCAAGGGATGCAACCCTTTAGAAAGATGAGAAAGAAAACCGTCTATTCTGTGTCGTAGTGTTGCGACGCTCAAACTTATAACAACACTATGGCATTGATCAGCGCTGGGGCGCTAGGGAACATAGCGTCGGGGCGCTCGGGAACAGTGTCGGGGCTCTCGAGAACACAGTGCCGGGGCACTTGCTTACACAGCGCCGGAGCGTTGTACCCAAACCCAAGCAGAGGGTAAAACCCCCTGCACCACCAGCAAGCACGACAAACTTGAGGTTTGAGGCAACAAAACAACCGTATTGATCAACACAATCAGATTCCACACATAACAATGCTAATTATACTCAGTTTGATAAAGAGTCATCAACATGTAAAATCACAATCCTCATTATATATATTAATGGTATTATCTTAATTGATATAACAACAACATCATCAAGCCTTTATCCCACTATGTGGATTCGGCTACATGAATCTTTTTTATCCATTGTGCCTTGTTAAGAGTCAAATTCTCATTTAAATCTAAAAAGAAATGTCATTTCTAATATTTTCTAACCAAGTCTTCTTAGGTCTGTCTCTATCTTTCTTAACATAAGTCAAATCTAATACATCTACTCTCCTAATCGGATCATTGGAAGGCAGTCGTTTTATGTGACCAAACCATTTAAAGCGACCCTATATAATATTTTCTGCCACTGGAGCTACTCTAACCATTTCACATATATGCTCGTTTCGTATCCTATCTCTAAGAGTAAAGCCACTCATCCACCTAAGCATCCTCATTTCTACAACACTTAACATTGTGTTTCTCTTTTAATGGCCAACATTATGTGCCATAAAACATTGCAGGTCTCACCATTATCTTAATTGATAATAAGGAGAAAAACATTACAACAACAACATCATCAAGCCTTTATCTCACTACATGGGGTCAAGTACATGAATCATTTTTCTCCATTATGTCTTGTTAAGGGTCTAATCTCATTTAAATCTAATAAAGAAAGGTTTTTTCTAATATTTTTCTAACCAAGTCTTTTTAGGTCTACCTATACCTTTCTTAACACATGTCAAATCTAATACATTTACTCTCCTAACTGGGTCATCAGAAGGCCTCCATTTTATGTGACCAAATCATCTAAGGCGACTCTCTCTAATCTTATCTTCCACAAAAGCTACTCCAACCTTTTCACATATATGCCCGTTTTATATCCTATCTCCAAGAGTAAAGTCACTCATCCACTTGAGCATCCTTTAATAATGAGAAAAACATTATCAAATTAAAAAGAATCCTAACAAATAATTTAAATTAACCTTGGAGTCTTAAAATATTTCTTAGTATGATATATATATATATATGGGGACATCAGATCGTGGAGTCTATCAGAGACGTGTTCGTCGATCTACGGCCACGATTGAGTCATTGTATTTCTGAGTTGTTTTATGTATTTTCTTATTTATGATGTCCTATTGTATTTGCTTTATTAGTTTTCTGTTGTACCCTTTTATTAAGGGATATCGTATGTAAGCCCTAGGGGCATTATTGTCCTTTTATTTTTGTAAGTATTTGTACGAGGCTATTTATAGCCCTAGTGTTCTTCTTATGAGGGTAATGAATGATTCATTGAAAACTTTGTTTCACTTGTTTGAATTCTCATGAGAGCTTGAAAGATTGGAGTGAGATCCCTAGGAGAGGGAGAATTGTGCAACACCCACCAATCTAGACGAGTCGGGTTCGTGGTTCTACCTTCTATCTCTTTCTCTCCTCCTCCCTGTATCACCACCGGCCGTACCTTCACTCAATCACCTTGTCCAAACTTTCATCACCACCAAACCCCCTCTTCATCCCCATTGAATTCTCCAAACCCCCTCCACCTAGCCGCTGGTTCCCTTACTCGAGCCCCCATTCAAGACACCGGCCCTAGCCCCTTTCCCATTCATGGATTTACTTCCTAATTTTGATTGTCATAATTTAGACAAATTTTGAATTCAAATTCACCCAATTTGAAATTTAAAATCTTTCCTAAATTATAAAATCTATTTTAGGAAAGCTTTCAAATCTCTCCCCATTGGATTTTAAATTATTTTGGAATGAATTATTTCATTCCCAAATCCAATCATCTAAATTAAGGAAGCATTAAAGCCTCCTTAATTTCCCCCATCCCCATAAAGCTGTCGACCCCCTCTCTCTACCCGCCCCTCTCTTTCTCCCTCTCTCTCCAATCACCTCTCAACTTCTATTTATGATTTTGAATTCAAATTCACATAGTTTGAAGTTCAAATCTTTCCTAAAATCCTTTAATCTATTTAAGGAAAGTTTCCAGATTTGATCCAATTTGAATTTCAAATTAAATTGGGTTTAATTAAATCTTTCATAATCTCTAAACCTAAACTTAGAAACCCAAATCTCCTTCCCATAAATCCCTCCCATCTCATTAAAGCCGTCGGCCCCTCTCTCAACCCCCCCCCCCCTCTCTCTCTACATTAACACCTCTCTCCCCTCTAGGAATTAAATTCAAATTTGAACTCCCTCTCTCTCAAAAGGTACACAACAAAGGCAACAAAGAGACTAGTCCTCCCGCACCTTAACGCTACAAGTTCAATGCATGGTCGATCCGGAACTTGATTACGTCCTCACCTACAAAGAGCAAGGATTTATTTGCATCCTGCATTCGACCTTCTTCGACGTCAACCCGCGCATCGATCATACCATAGAAGAGTACGAAGAGCACATCTTAGACACCTTGGTCGAGGCTATTGAAAAGCAACTTGGAACCGTCTAGTGGAGGATTACAACCAATCCTTGATGAACTTATTCTAATCTTATTCTTCCTGTATTTCCTTAGTCTAATCTTCTTTCTTGTGATTTGATTTTAGTCATGAAGATCGTGTTCGCCTAATTCTGCCAAGTTTAGTAAACGTAGGGAATTGAGTGCACTTCATTTGTTTCTAATCTTATTGTTAGATTAGAGAATTTTGTTGAAAGCTATTATATTTGCATAATGTTGATTTCCTATGTTATTTTGTTGATTCGACGCTCTTGATGTGCAACTTGGCCTAAACGGAAGTGTCCGCTCTAAATTTTATTTTATCATTTTTATTTGATATTAGTTCTAATTGTTATTATTCTAATCAATAAATCATGCAAGTTCTTTTCAAGTTATTGCATGCATTGTAGTCCTACATCACTCTCTCTCTCTCTCTCTCTCTCTCTCTCTCTCTCTCTCTCTCTCTCTCTCTCTCTCTCTCTCTCTCTCTCTCTCTCTCTCTCTCTCTCTTCATAAAAGCATACTATGGGCATCCTAAAAGAAAATAGTATGACAAGATGTAAGCTTATTAATAACTAATGGATCTTATTAATAAAATTGGGTCCAAAAGTGATTCTCCACATGTGGATGAAGAAAGATATCACAGCTCAGTTAAAAACTCATCTACCTTTCCCATACTATACATATCATATCCTTCTCAATCAATGCAGTTAGTCAATATATGAATGCCCCTGCTAAGGATCATCTTGATGTTGTTTACAATATACTAAAACATCTTAAAAGGTCAGCATGAAAAGGCCTATTCTTTAAGAAAGAAACTAATAGAAGTGTGGAAATCATTACTAATATTGGCTGGGCATGATCTATAACGAAACATAAATCCACATCTAACTATTATTCACTTGTATGAGGAAATTTAGTCAGTTGGAGAGAAGCAAATGGTAGTTGCTAGAAGAAATGTTGAAGTTAAATTCAATGCCATGACATATAGAGTTGGTTAAAGAATGTAGCTCAAAACACTTCTAGTAGACCTAAAAATTCATGTTAAAGACCAAATAATGTGTGACAATCAAGCTAGAATCAACATTACCAAAGATCTTGTCCTTCATGACAAGACTACACATATCAAGATTGATGGGGACGCTTCATAATATAATAAATCAAACATAAGATCATCAAATTAACCTACACCATTACAAAATCTCAAACTATTGATATCCTCACTTCGGCCCTTAATCAAATACAAGTCAACAACCTCAATTCAAGGCTAAAAATGATTAATATATATTCTCGACATGAGATAGAGTGAAATTATGGGCTATGGATAGCAGAAATTATTGCCTTATAATTGTAAGGCATCATGTCTACCCAAAACCTGGAAACAAATTTGGAAACTAAGAGGTGAAAAGAAATTAAGGTGTCAAAAACTTGCTCATTTGAAAAATAAAAAAGAAAGCCTTTCCATTTCAAGACGTGGAGAATAAAATGTAACAACTGTGTCAAATAGGAGGATAACTAAAAAAACTTAGCAGCTCCAGTTTACTAAAAACCAGAGGTATAAAAGGAATTTAGTATTCCCTGATGGATAGCAATCAAATCAATACATCTACCGTAGAATAATTTATTCTTGAGAGAAATATGTATATCGCAAAACAAGATGGACTTCTATCAAATGAAGGATGGGGAAATGGACGATGGAAGAATTACACTGTCTATCCAAACAGGATATGCCTATTTCTTGTATCAAAAAGGGAGAAGACATCTCTTCTATGCAAGCTTTCTGTGTTTTTTCTCCAAATCTTCGGCAAGCAGAGAGATGGAAACAAAGAGCTGCTCGTCACTTCTCTATTAAGAAACCCGTCAATCTGGTTGGGAACGCACATAAGACAAGGCAATATACAGTTTTTGCTAAGAAAATGCGTTTTAAACTAGACTTCTCTAAGCTGCCATTTCATACCTCTCTTAATAGAACGCAGCAGGCAAATTATGGAGATCCAAGGCTGAATACTGACTGAAGTGCTTGATTAAAGTCGAAGGTCCAGCATTCCATTGTCGTTCATGTCAAACCTATCCATTTCTTGAAGCACAAACCTGCTTCTCTCCTCTTATACTGAGCCTCAGTCTGGATCTTGGGTGCTTTTCCTTTGTATAATGTCCTATGATACTTCAGCCAAAGTGACCTATACTTGTACTTATCAATAAACATTTTTTCTGCCTCCATCATCTCAATTACTTCCATGGCCCGAAGAAAGAAACCACCTCGCACAAAACAATACAAGAAGGAATCCAACAACTCTTGATCAAATTTCATTGGGCTGGAACTCGCAAGTACTTTCATTTCGCCCCACAAATCTGTAACTTCGACGTACTTCCCTCCTATAGCAGCATAGCCAGTGACCAATGAGTGAAACGTCTGGGCGTTGGGGATGTATCCCAAAGCCCTCATCTTGTTCATAGCTTTCTGTGCATCATGCATCATCTTTTTCTTGCAGAAGAAATGTATCACATTATTCCAATCGTGAACACCATAATCAACCTTTTGGTTGTATTTGATTTCTTCAAGTAGCTTAGACATCAGACCAGCTTCACCGCTCCCTGAACAGCCTTCCACCAACTTCTCAAACTCATTCTTACCAGATCTTGATATATTCGACACTTTCATCTCTTTAAAAAGAAGAAGTGCTCCAGTTGAATCATTCTGATTCACCCTAGATTGTATTAAAGACTCATAACAGCTTGAATCAAGCTGAATCCCAGCCTTACGAGCATCTTTTAAAAGTGCACTGATCTCAGCTTGACGATTCTCCTTGCAATAGGCCTTTAAAAGTGAAGAATAAATAGAAGAACCTACTTTGACTCCAGAAAATCTCATCTCATCTAAGAGGTCATGTGCTTGGTCCAACAAACCCAGAGAAACACAAGCATCTATCACCTGAACAACAACTGAGTTCTCTACAGAGACTGGCGCTTCCTCTTTACAAGCTTTGATAAGAAATGCCGCCAAATCATTAATCCTATTCATTTCCAAGAATCCTCGCACAAGTTTTGCATAGATTTTCTCAGTTGGATGGAGAATGCCATCTTTAGATCTAACCAGTTCAACATGAGCCTTCAACTTTTCTGACAACAAACAAAGTGATTCCCTTGCCTCAGCTTCAAGCCTTGAAAAGTTTCTGTCCTTAGTAAACTCAGTAAAAGTTGGAGGTTGGGTTCTAAGCAACACAAATTTCTCAGTAAACTCTAATTTCTCAGTTTCAGAATTATGAAGATGAGAGACATTTCCACCCTCAACAGCTTCTAGTACTGATTTGGCAGCAGCCAGAGAGCGTTTTGCTTCGCTAGCTTTTCTGAGCATATCCAATATCAAACCTGATGCAGAATCCAAGTCACCAAATTTCAAATGGCAGGACAATAAACAATTATAAAACTGCTGTAATTGGAAGTCGTTGAGACCACACATCTCGTCAACATACCGCTTCAGTTTATTTATCTCATCCCTCCACCCATTTTTCTCATATATCTGAGCCATTGCAATCAGCAAACCAGCATCAGCCTTCACCCCAACTCGAGGCATCAGTTCAAGAAGTTGATCACCTTTTCTTGTAACCCCATGTAATATGCATCCAGCCAGTACCAAATTAAAAACAAAAGAGTTTGGCTTCATTGCTAGCAATGGCCTGTTGCTCTTCTTCCTAGGGTCTACCCTATTATCCTTGAAGAGATAACCAATCTCCATGATCAGCTCAGCTGCAAGAAAGGCACCATTTTCAGCTTGACACAAATGACCTATGACACCAGACCAAGCTGAAACAGGGGGAAATTCTTCCATCTGAACCAATTTTCGCAACACATTTGAGGCAAGAATGGGTTGTTGGCACCTTGCAAGGATAAATGAAAGAAAAAGGAGAGGTTCTTTATCCAAAAGATCATGCTTCTTCTCATTAAAGATGAGATCGACTATATTAGAAGCTTTTTCAAGCCAACAGGCATCGCAACTCTCAGTAAGACCCGCAATGAGCTTGTTTAAAATTGATTTCCTAGGAAAGCCATCCATATGCACATGCTGCTCATATTCCTTCAAAGCATCTTCAAACCTTTCTTCTTCAATTGCACTTACTATATTTAAGGCAAGTCGAGATGGATCACGAGCTTGAACTAATATTGGCTCAGTTGTAGTTGAGAAAAAGATTCCGAATTGTTCAGACTTGGGCTTTGAGACTACAACAGTTTTTGTGGAGCCATAATGTAATAACATTAAATGCTTGCAAGGTTCAAGCTTCAGATGTTCCAACTGAATGCAGGGCACCTTCCAAGAATGACTATGAAATAAAAAACATAGAGGAGCCAGCATGCATGGGGAAGTTTGAAAAACAGTTCTCCTGATGGCATACATTTTTTCTCATCACAGAGCAGCTCTACATATTAGGTTACTTGCAACTTATGCTGAGCCTCCATGGGTTTTCAATCCTTTAAAAGATGAAGACTTACTGCGAACAGCATAAGGATGTCCTGATGCAGAACTAAGTATGAAATGTTTTAGTTCATTTAGATTTTGCACAACTTTTGATTAGAATAATTAAAGAACAAAACTCACAACAGTTTAAAATAACAAATCAAAACAAATAAAGGGTCACACCCGCTTATGCTAAATCACGTGCCAAGAGATTTGAAATAGTAGTTTCAAAGAAATCCCTAGTCTAACAACGAGAATTAGAAAGTATAAAGGTGCACTCGTCCTACGTTTACTAAGCTTTAGCATGAGCAATGAAGAGGGGTCCGTCGTGACTGTAATCAAACCAAGAGAAGTTAGACTAAAAGAGATACGATGCAAGGAGGAAGAGGAACCTTCGTCAAGGGGTGGTGGAGATCCTCCACTCGACGCTTTTGTTCGTCAATAGCTTCAACCAAGGTATCTAGAATTCGCTCCAAGTAGTCTTCGACGGTGTGGTCAATCCTTGGGTTCATGTCGAAGAAGTTTGATCGTAGGATGTCGGTGAAGCCGTCTTCGTCCCAAGTTATGCCGTACTCTGTTGCCGGATCCGCCATTCATGGATGATTGAAGGTAGAAACTTCTTAGCACTTGATACGCCCCTTGAGTGGTGGTAAGAGAAAGAAGTTTCTCTTGCAAGTGGAGTGGAAGCAAGCTCCAAGTCTCTTTCCCAAAAATCTGAAAACTATTTCAGATTTTGATCCAAAAATCTGAGAGAAATTTTAGATTTTAGGAATAGGAGTTGGGAATTGGAAGGAGAAAACTTAAGGCAACAAATCACTTGAAGTATTAAAGAGGGAGAGAGATGATTGGAGAAAGGGAGAGGGGCGGGTAGGATAGAGAGGCCGGCGGGTTCTAGAGGAGGTGGGGATTTAAAATTAATTCCAAATAGGAGAGAGGACCTTTGGAAAGAAATTAATTAAGTGGGGCATGGGGCATTTCGGCCAAGGGAGGGGTTAGGAGATTTGGAAATATTTCCTAAGAGAAGTGGGAGCTTTAGGAAACAATCCAAGGGGTTTTAATGAGGGGGGGGCCGGCGGCATGATGGGGCTAGGGGGATTTAATATTAGGTGTCATGCTTGACTAAGTTAAATTTTGGGATTAGGAAAGTAATCAATTAAATCCAATTTGAATTTGAATTTCAAAGAGTTTTAATTTAAGAACTTTCCCTAAAATAGAATTGGTAATTTAGGAAAGTTTTAAAATTCAAATTGTTTGAATTTGAATTCCAAAATCTGTCCAAACTTATACCAATCCAATTTAGGCAAGGGAAACAATGGAGGAGGGGAGCTAGGGCCGGCGGTATGAGGACTCGGGTGGGGGGGCTTGGACATGGAATTGGAAGGGGGAGTAGGGGCTCGGGTGAGGGATTTGGAAAGTGGATTGGAGGGGGTTTTGGAGTGGAGAGGAGGGGCTTGGGTGGGGAAAAAGGTTGGCAGCTTAGATGGAGGGGAGAGTCAAGGTAATCAAATAAAGTTAACAAACCACGAACCTGGCCATCTCCAAGGTTGGTGGGTGGTTCGCAAATCTCCCTCTCCTAGGGATCTCTCTCCATCAAACACTCAAACTCTCACAAGAGCTCATGCAAGAAGAATATTTCATAATCAATCATTCATTCATTAGCTTAAAACAAAAGACATGAGGCTATAAATAGCCAAGTACAAAGACTCAAGCAAAATAAAAAACCAACTTGCCCTTTGGGCTCACATACGACAATTCCCATTAAAGGGGTACAAACGGAAAAACCAAAATGACACTAAGCAAATAGAAAAATACATAAATAATAAAATAACATAAATGACTCAGAAATACAAAGACTCGATCGTGGCCATAGATCGGCGGCTACGCCTCCGATAAACCTTCCACGAGCTGATGTCCCCATTGCAACAAAAACATACACCTTCTTAAAGAAGTTCAAAACTATTCAAGGAAAATGATTTTGTTAAATCAGTGGTATGTTCCAATTTCAAACATAGTGAAAAGCAACTCAAAGTTGAAACCATCCAGCTGATTACAAAAGAGTCTACATAAAAATCAAAGGAAAAAGGTTACTAAAGGTGGTATAATATCATGAAAAAGATGATAACATAACAGACAAGAAAAGTAAACTGTCCTGCAAATTTAAGAGACAAAGGAACAAACATTGGTGCTTGGATTCCCCACCGTTAAAATCATGGGGTTGATCAATTCATCAACATTAACAACATAATGTTAAATTTTTAGAAGATTTCGTGCTATTTTGTTCGGTGGCATGTTTAAATAATGCTTTCACAAATTGCATTTCAATCCTATTTAGTTGACATCTAGGGCATATTCAAACCAACCTGAGACTCTTAAAGATAAATTCAATGCTTTGATGCATAAGCTTGATTGTTACATTTCAGAACCAAGACATTCCTCTCCAACCATCCATCTAATCTTTCATATCTCTGGCTTCCACTTCTACAACAACCCACTCTAGTCGCACAAATTACATCTAACCCCAAATGTTCCACCCACCCAGTTAGCCGCACTAGTTTCCACTAGCCCATCATACATGTTGATGAGAATGTTTAGTTGATTCTGACCTTGAAGTTGAACTTGATCCAATGCCTACGATTAAGCTTGGAGATAATGCCCGTGCATGAGCTTGAGCAAGAGATCATGCTAGAACCTAGTGGTTGGTTGTTACTCTTACTTTCTAATTGTTCTATTACATATTGATCTCAAAATATAGGATACTGTTGAGCCTGAGTTTGAAGTACCTTCAATCACTATTATTATTCTAACATCTCAAGACAGAGATACTGATGTAGAACAATCATGTGAAGATGAGTTGCTTAGAGAAATTTGCATGCCTAATATTTTGAGAACAATATTAAATAAAACTTATGCCGATTTAAACGCTAAGATAAAACAATAAGGCGATAAACAAGTTTAGGCTAAATCACATACGTAGGAGTTAAGATCGTAAAACAGTCAATTAATCTAACATTGCATACATGGGTTGTTTTCAACGTTAATTCCTAAACTAACAATGATATTAGACACTATGCAAGAATCCCTCACTCAACTCACTCAACTCTCTAGTTCTTCTAAGCTTTAGCGGGGAAGAATTAGCATGATCGTTGTGAATCAACATATAACCACGATTGAGAAATAAATTAGAATGATAAGAGAATTGGAGGAATAGTTTACCCCAAAGAATAGGAGTTACGATGCTCCGGTGTGGTCGATTATGTGCTTGCGGAAGAGTAGACAGCAACTTCTGGATTGGAAGAGTGGACAGCAACTTCAGGATTGGAAGCCTTACAGATGGCGATTGGAGACCTTCTGGTCAGCGGGAAAGCCATAGAAGGTCACCCAAAATGGCTGGACAACAACTAAGGACGTCTAGACCCCAGCAATGAAGGCCGGGACAGCATTTTGGCACTTGAGATACTTCTGGACAGTGACTGGGGATATTTTGGGCAGCAATGGACCAATTCCGAATGGGCAGGACAGCAATTTTCCTGGTTCAGAAGTTCGGGACAGCCACTAGAATCTTTCTAGATTTCTAGAATTAGTCCAGGACAGCAGCTGAATTTTTCTTGGACGGCAATGGAGTTGTCTAGGATTTTTGGACAGCATGCATGTTGTGTCCAGGGATTTGGACAGCACGTAGAAACATTAGGAATGGGGGAAATCCATGAGGACGGGGCTTGGAGAAGGCATCTAAGGCTGAGGGAGATTAGGTGTTTGATTGGAGAATTAATTTAGGGACAATTAATGGGGTGGGGCTACGGGGAGATTTCATCCAGGAGAGAGAAGGGAGGAAAGAGTTGAGGTTCAATGTATGTGGGTCCGGGAAGAATTTAATGAGTGATTATCATTAAATCTGAGATTGATTTCAGATTTAATATAATTGGAAGGTTTCCTGATGTAAAACCAGGAATTGGATTTAGAAAATTAATAAAAAATCTTGTTCGAATAGTGAAATTGCAATCTTAATGTTGTTCATAATTGAAGCTTATCAGAGATCTTAGAATTCAACTACGCTTAGGCAAGAGTTTACACCTAAATTAGTAAGATCTATAAAATAACGACGGTAATAAAAAGTAAAGCAAATGAAAAGCCAACTAGAATCCCGCGGTTAACAAAGCGATTGTCTCACCTTGAGGCTACGCTCATTTACTTACTTCTAGGTTTGTTGGAAGAAGAATAACCACGCAAGTGATGAAACCACTCTGAGGGCGACGGTGTCATAGATCCGTAGGGAAGGAAAGGAAGGCGCCGGATGTGGAGGTGGTGTGGAACGACGCCCTTCGATGATCCACGTGTAGACGGAAAAGTGATCGTCGATGGAATCCACTAGAGTTGGTAGAATCCGATCCAAATATTCCTCGACGGTGTCGTCGAAATCAAAGCCTACGTCGAAGAAGGGAGATCTGAGGATGTTAACTCTTCCTCGATTGTCGTACTCAACCCCGAAGTTCCACTCAGGTTCTTCCATGCATTCTTGAAAGTGGGAATGTCTATCGCCGCAAGAGGCTCTCCAAAGGGAGGGAGAGAGGGGCGGCGGGTTTGAGAGGAGACGGGGAGGCCGGCGGTAGGGAGAGGGGAAAATTGTGGTTAGATGTAGAAAACTGAAACTAATTTCAGTTTAATGGATTTGGGAGGGAAGAAACTTTGAGATTTAAATTTCAATTTGAGGACAATTAAGGCCTTAATGGAAAATTAATGGGAGAGAGAGATAGGGGGAGCTGGCGAGTAGAGAAGGGGGAGAGAGAGATTAAAACTGAAATTATTTCAGTTTTATTTTTATGCAAAGGGGAGGGAAAATTATTTGATCCTAATTTGAATTTCAAATAAGATTAGGGAGTTAATTGGGTAATTAATGGGAATTCCACATAGGGGGGCCGGCGGCATAGCTAGAGAGAGAGGGAATTGGGGAGAGAGGAAAGGGGTTTCCAATTTGGTTTGATGACGTGGCAAGGGTTTTGAAAACTCCAAATTAATTTAATTTGAAATATATTTGATCATGAAAACTTTCCTAATTTGGATTTCCAATTTATGAAACAATTCAAAATTTGAATTTCAAATCTCAAATTTGCAATAGGGGAAGAAAGGGAATTGATCGTATGGGAAGGATCGTCGGCGAGGTGGGCGGCCGGTGGTTGTGATCTTGGCCGGCGGCGGGAAACCTTAGGGAGGGGCCGGCGGCAAGAGCTATGGGGGAGGGGAATTTTGTGGAGCTCTCTTGTGAGAAGGAAAGGGTATTTAAAAGAAAAGGAAAAATTAGAGAACTCACTAAGAGATCTCGATTGAAGAACTCACCAAGAGATCTTCATGCACTCACAAAGAGAACAAAGTAAGGAAATTTTCATTCATCCAATAATCATCTCAAATACAATGACAAAGCCTTTATATAGGCTATCTAGAAATAAAATACATAAAGACGACAACGCCCTTGGGCTACAATAAGCACTAATTCCCTCATAGGGGTACAAAAAGGAAAAACATGAAATAAAAATGACATGAATAAAATAAAACATCAAAAATAAAGACTCTAAATCATGGCCGTCGATCGGCGTCTCCGGCGATGGTACATGTGTCGAAATCTGATGTCCCCATCATTTCCTAATTTGAGTTTACTATTAGGGAAAGCTTTTGAAATTCAAATATAGATTTGAATTCAAAGGTTACTACTTTCCAAATTAGTAGTGGGATAAATTAGGAAAGTAATTAATGTAGATTTGAATTTTGAAATTCAAAATTCAAACGTAATTGGGTGGAGGGTACGGTGGCTAGTGGAGGCTAGGGGAGGCCGGTGGTGAGGGAACTTAGGGGAGGCCAGTGGTTGAGGAGTTGGTAAGGGGCCGGCGGCAAGGATTGGGAGGGGGATATTTTGGTGGTGTGGAGGTGAAAAAGGGAAGGTGGTGTATGGGTGGCCGGTGGTTTTGGTTGGCTTGGCAATGGTGGCCGGAGGTGGAAGTAGGGAAAGGAGGGGAATAAAGACAAAGGAATAAAATAACAAAGGTTACAAACCGCGAGTCCCGGAATACACCGTCGGCTGACGGGTGATGCTTGGCCCTCTCCTAGAGTTTCTCCTCTCAAGAACTCACAAAGAGATCTAGTAAATAAAAGCTGTAATTTTCATTCATTATCATAATTGCCCTCTCCAAGAGAAGGGAAAAGGCTTAAATAGCCACATACAATAAGGGAAATAAAAATACACAATTGCTCCTAGGGCATACATAAGACAAAGCCCTCAAGTGAGGGTAGAAAGGGAAAAAGAACAAACAAATGTAATACATAAAATATATCAAAAATAAATAGACATGATCATAGCCGTAGATCGTCGATGTCCTCATCAGATACAAGATGTTCCACAGTCCAAAATATTGTTGCATGCTTCATTACTAGTTACACAGGTTAACTTTCTACCACATCTAATGCCATTGCTATACTACCATATGACCCTTGTCCCGATTGCTAGTCAGATACTGGCATGATGAATAGCGAAACCTGAAATCAAAGCCCGGATATCCTTTCACAAGTTTACACTCTACCTCTACTATTGCTATTCAAGAGACTCATGAGAAATCTCCATTTCCACTGCTAACATGCTCGCCACCTTCAAACTCTTCAAAAGAGAGTATATTTTGGCCTGACTGAATTGCCATAGGCTCACACAACTGTCAAATTTTAGATCAAATTATCATAAGCAACAAGTGTCCATATCTCAAAAATAATTTTAAGCATATCTATTTTATGCTTCACATTAATTTCATATAATAAAGACACAGTATGTCTTTCATTGTTAATCTCAAATACTTTAGGCATGGTTTAAGAACACTTAATCTATATAAAATGCGTCATGGCCTTGTATGTGGATTTTTTTAAAAGATTATTGAATTAAAAGTATGATTGCTTGAATATTTCCCTTTTTCTCTCTTTAATCTCCCTTTGGATTTGTAGCCCTTCTCCCTCTCACCTCACTTGGGTCCTGACCCATTTCTCCTTCGCCCCCTTTGATAGTGTACTCATTCTACCAAATAGCTCATACCTCCATCAAGAAAAGCAAAGGTAAGAAGCTTCTCGGTTTCTCTCTCCTCCCCATCTTCTCATATAGACAAGCATAACCACCCTATTTGCTCTCTGTAACTTCTCAGTCAATAATGAAAAAATTTATTATGCAGCCCGCTATCTACATAAAGAGGGTACCTGCGATGTGCAAAATGCAAGAAGATCTGTTACTTCCCATCCTCACTAATGCTGCATAAGGATTCGCAGAAAAAACTTCCAGCAACTCCATGGGTAGATATCAGTTGTTAGAACAACGGTGGAGGACATGAATATCAGAATTAAACTTTCTCAAAGGATGGAGAAATATTTTGAAATCACCAATATATTCACAGTTTAGAGGTCTTCTAATAACGCTTGCACTATTGGGATCATAAAACAATGAGCTATATTAGAACCCAGGTTTGACCAGCATATGCAAGTTAAACAAGAAAAAGCTAAAATAACATTTAAATTTCTACCCACTCAATATCCATTAATAAATACAGATCAGAAAACAAAAAAAAAATGACAAGAAAAAATACCAAAAATAAACACATTGAAAGACCTAGCTAATTCCAATGGCCCATGGAATGATTTCATTAACTCCCAAAATTACAATCAAAGCAGAGATCCATTTCCTAATTCAACAAACCAAAGTTTATCCTTCCACTAGATGATAGCAAATATCTGTCAGAGGGACTCAACCCGCAAACTACAAAAATTCTTTTTTTAGGTTGGACATTCAAATTTTATCAAATTAAGACAAGGCAAAGTGTTTTTCAAGTAGCATAAATCAAATACGATCACAATGGATATATTGTTTGAAGAATGTCATTCAAAATCTAGTTATGCACAATCAAGTTACAAGAAACAATAACACTTGGGTGCAAATAACTACCTCGTTGGAAATATACTTCATGCTGGGGTGTGGAAATTTGAAGAGCTATTATTTCATAATATTGGCTCTGACATGGCAGGTATCTATCCAAGAATGAATGTTATTAGGAAGAGAGCATTCAAACAGTTTGATAGCTAAAAAAAGACTGAAATGCCTACAGAAATAACCTGGAGAAAGCTTAAATTCTATATAAAAATAGAAATTGCAGGTCTTCTCATCCACCAAGAAACAAATGGCTGCAATATTAAAGCCATTAATTCTGGGCGTGCAGCATGAGGGACCTAGATCAATTAAAATGCAGAAGAAATAAAGTCATCATGGACAAGTGTATAACACGTCCTATAAAAAAGTTATAAGCATAACAGCATCCTGATTAGTCAATCTAGATCTCCAAAAATAAGGTAAGATTTACCATTATGTCACCTGAGAATCATTCTGATGTAGGACTAAATGTTTAAATGGATGAAATAAGAATTTGCACGAGTTCTTGAATTAAGCACGTAAGATTATCACTATAAGCAATCAAAACGACGATAGAAAACAAAAGAGGGGTGCCTATGTTTAGGCTAAACCACATGCCAAACACTTGGAGATTCAAAACAAATCGAAATTCAATAACATGCAAGGTAAATAGTTTTCAACAAAAATTCCTAATCTAATATTAAGATTAAAAGCAAATAAAAGTGCACTCAATCCTACGTTTACTAAGCTTTGGCAATGGTGAAGCAAAACCCTACGTTTACTAAGCTTAGGCAAAGGTGAAGCTCGGGTCCTTGTGAATCTCCATCACCTACAAGATTAGGGAGATTAGAGAAGTAAATAAAAAGGAGAAGAAGTTCACCCTTATCAAAACCCGGTAACAAGTAGTGAGATGTTGATGTAGTTTGTCGTAGTTTCTCGTGAAGATTTCTCTTCAATTTTGGAACCCCTTGCTAAGATTCCACCTTCTCGTAAGCTTAAACGGCAGTTGGCGGTTGGATGACAACGAAATTGTTGATCTCCTCTTGCTGGAATTGATGGAAAGCAAGTTGTCCTTCTTGGACAGCAGTTTGAAAAGGACACCCGTTGGTAGGGAGGCCAGGGGAAGATGTCAGAGTCCTTGGACAGCAGTTTTCCTAATGTTGAAGTTTAGAACAGCAGCCAATATTCTTCTGGATAGCAGTGGGGTTGGCTGAAATTCTTGGACAGCCTGCAGGTGGTGTCCAGAAATCTGGACAGCACTTGGAAACTTCATGAAGAGAAGGAAAAACTGAGAGAAGAGGGCTTGTAGTGGCCGGCTAGAGTTGAGGGGATCAGGGAATTGATTGGAGACTTAATTGGGTTTAAATTAGGCAAGGGTTTAATGGGAAAGGGAGGGGCCGGCCATGCAATAGGGAGTTAATTGGGGCTTTTGAATTCTTTCCAATCATATGATATTTAATTAAGGGAAGAGAATTAAAGGGAATCTCCAATTAATTTCAGATTTAAAGAGATTTGGAAAGTGTCCAAATTTAAGAGTAGGGGATTAGGAAAGAAATAATTAAATCCTTATTAATTGGAAATTCAAAAGGATTTAATTAGGAAACTTTCCCAAAATAGGTTTCCTAAATTAGGGAAGAATTTCAAATTCAAATAATTTTGAATTTTGAAATTAGACATTCCTAAATTAAGAGTGGATGCTTAAGGAAAGTAGTCAAGAGGGAGTGTAATTTGTGGAGAGGAGGTGAGGGTAACATAGGGCCGGCGGCATCATGAGGCTAGGAGGGATTAGGGGATGAGATTTGGGGGTTTCTTAATTTAGATTTAGGAAATAAGAAAGGTTTAATTAAATCCCATTCAAATTTAAAATTCAAACGGACTCAAGTTTGAAAACTTTCCTAAAATAGATTTTATAATTTTATGAAAGATTTTAAATTTCAAATTGGGTGAATTTGAATTCAAAATCCAACCAAAATTATGACAATCTTGATTAAGAAATAAAATCAAAGGGGGTAAGGCTAGAGGGTGGCCGGCGGCTTGCTTTTGTTGGGGCAAAGGGGAAGGCCGGCGGTTTGGGATGAAGTAGCTTGGGGAAATTTGAGGGGTGGGATGATGGTTCAGGTGGGGTGGTGGTTGGACCTAGCCGTCGAATGGGATAAGCTAGGATGGCCGGCCGCTAGACAAGGGAGGAAGGTAGTAAAGCCAAAGGTGGTGGTGGGAGGAGGGAGATAGAAAAAATAAAAACCACGAACCCAGCCGTCTCAAAGGTTGGTGGGTGGTCCGAGTTCTTCCCTCTCCTAGGGATCCTTCTCCATGACTCTCAAACTCTCATGAGAATTCACACAAGACAACAACATTTGATTAATCATTCATTCCTTCATTAATTTTCAAAGAGAACATAGGGGCTATAAATAGCCTCGTACATAAGACTCAAAAAATAAAAAAGACAACAACGCCCTCAGGGCTTACATACGACCTCCCTTAAAGTAAGAGGTAAAAATGGAAAAACAATTACCACATAACAATAAAAGAAAAATAACAAAATAAAACAAATACATGAAATAACTAAAAAGTCATTTACGTGATCGTGGTCGTAGATCGATGACCACGCCTTTAATTCATGCTCTGATGTCGTCATCACATTCACTTCAGAATGATCCAATACAGACAAAATAACTGTCTTGTGCTTTGTTTCTCTTACATAAACAAGGACATAATCTATGGGCGTGAAAATTCTCAAGTATGCCTCAGTGTAAGATCAACTAAACCTAAAAAATTAAGTTTTAATCAAACTTTTTTAATATCACTATTCAAATTTCTGAGTTGATCAAATCATCACCCAATAATTTAGGGTTGTGATAGGAAACACTTGGATTTCCAAGTGTTTCACACCAAAACCAAGAGGATCCAAAGGAAAACTGCTGTCCACAACAGAAAAATAGCCAAACGCAAGAAAATCTGAGAGGAAACGTAGGAGAAAAACGTAGGAAAAACAATGCAAACACTTTTATTTCGATAACGGATGAAAAGCACTTGCAAGATACAACTTTCCTTCAATTCGAGAGGAAGGAAAAACTCTCCAGATCTCTAGCCGTAGCCTAGAGCCCAAGAACACAAAAAACCCTAGATCTCAAATTAGATTCAAACTCAAGATCCTTCCCAAATCCCTCCAAAACACCTAATTAAAGACAAAGGATTAATACAAAATACCTAAACAACCCCTCATTCAAATATTTTCCCTCCTAACTTGAATTAACATCAAGTGGGCCCACCCACTTGTTTCCCCCCCCCCCCCTGTCTTCCGCCTCCTGTAGGCAATGACCGGTCCAGGGTGGACCGGTCCAGCTGGTCCAGGATGGGCCGGCGTAACAGGTTGGCATTACAAATCTCATTGTTTATTCATTTTTATTGAGTGTTGTCTTAGATATTAAACATATTTTTGGCAAATCATTTTGAAAAGCAACTATCCATGTATCCTTAGGTAGCATTTTTCTTCCTAATTTTGACACTTATTTTATCAACTCGTCTAACGAGCACATTTTGTGCCTTTATTGTGCATATCCAAACTACTTAAGTCTATTCTCAGTCACCTAATTTTAAAAGATGTCACTCTAATATTTCCTCCAATATAATCATTCATTAATTTATCCTTCCTAGTTTTGCACATCCATCTTAACACTCTTATTTCTATCAGCTCAACTTATAAATTAATGGTTTTTTACAATCTAAAATTCAAATCAATACAACATCGCCAACCTAATTGCAATTTTATCAAATACCTTTAAATCTCCTAATGTTCTCTTATAACACACAACTTTTGAGGTACTTCTTTATTTTAATCATTCAACTTTATTTTAGAATTTATATCATTATTTACATCATAATTGCTCTATATAACATATCTATTTGAACCTATCACATCAAGTTATCACGTCATCATCTAATATATCTTAATTGTTTTGTTTGCCTCTTTCAAAAATCCGAGGCAAGAGATGTTGTTCTTCGTGGTGATCATAGATAGTGATGGGGAACATCCTGGGTTGAATAAGTGATGTAATTAAATATTTATGTACTTTTTATATTTGGGTTGATAATGTTTTGTTATTTTATTTTGGTTACCCTATTATGGAAGGCAACTGATGATCATGCTAGGTTGATGCTCTTAGGTTTGTCTCTCCCTTTCCGTCACTTTGATGTTTCGGTTTTCCCCCCTCGGTGCTTCGGTTTCCCCCCTCCTTGGAAACTGTGTTGTTGCTTCGTTCCCCCCGTTAATGATTCGGCTTCCCCCTCCTTGTCAATTGAGTTGTTGCTTCGTCCCCCCCCCCCCTCCCTTTATGCTATGTGGATGCTTTGTTTTTCTCCCTTGGCAGTTGTCCCTTCGGTCCCTGTTTGTTGTAGTTTCAATGAGTTTTTGCTGGCTGGATATGTGGTGTTTTAGCTACCCGCATTTATTACTCTTCCCCCCTTCTCTTCCCTATAAATAGGGGTTGTTTTCCCACAAGTTTTGAACAGTTTTGGTGAAAATTTTGCATACAAACCAACGGGTTTTTCTATCTTGCAAGCTAGCCTCATTTTCCCTTCCCCTCTATTACTTCATCTCAGTCTTCTACCTCTTCTTCTCTATTTACAGTTCCCGCCCCATCTGTATCATTCTTCTCTTGTAAGCTTGGTGGTGTCTGCTGCCACATTTTGGTTGGTATTTGCTGGAGGAGTGTGGACTTGTGCTGGATCGTTTCAGTAGTGGATTCCGGGTTAGATCTATTCTTTGAGCACACATCCTTTATATTTCGAGCTTTGCATGTGAGGTGACCACTTGTTGGTTGTTATAAGGGTAGCCTTGTTGTCATTTCTTTATGTTTATAAATTTTGTAAGTTGCTTTCTAGAACTTGTTTCTACTTTTAGTTTTATATGTGGATGTTTATGCTTTACTGAAAGAAAAAAGTTCTCTAATTACTTTCCTAAGTGTTCCCCACAAGATATTTAGAAACTTAGGTTGCATCAATAAGTGGTCACCTTCTTTCTCACCTACCTCTATGCAAGGATTGTCTTCGCCTATATGGGTCCGTTTTCCTCAGCTTCCTCTTATGTATTGAGACCCATCCAACATTACTAGAATGACGATGATGGTTGGTGAGCCTTTATGGATGGATGAACAGACCACTACTTGGGTCTTCACCTTTATGGTTCTATTTTCCTCAGCTTCTTCTTATGTATTGAGAACTATCCAACATTGCTAGAATGACGACGATGGTTAGTGAGCCTTTTATGGATGGATGAACATATCACTACTCGGGGCCAAAGCTCTTATGCTAGAGTTTGTGTGCGGATCAATTTGGCACATAAGTTGAAACTTTGATTCTGGATTACGGGGCTCAATGGCAGATTTTTTCAGAAGGTGGATATAAGGGCATCTCCAAAGTTTGCTTTCATTGTAGAAACATTGGCCACAAATTGAAGCTATGCCCTGACATGGCTAAGCAGCAATCCCCCACATGGTATGTCTTACTCCCAGCCCCACCTCGACAACTCTGGACGACACACTTTGGTGGAGAAGCAGAATAAGCCCACCTGTGGCTCTTCCCAGTAGCCAGCTCCCTCGGTTCCCCTTAGAAGTAGCCCGTCCCACGTGGTAGAACCTCCACCTCCTCATGTTTAGTGCAGCTCTGATTCATATGAGTATGGGCCTTGGATTATTGTCACTACAAGGAGGACGTCAAAACAGCAGCCTAGGTACTTTTCCAAGAGAAATGAGCAGAAACCTTCTAGCCCCAAACAGGTGGTTTCTCTGCTGAGAATTTTAAGGATATGGAGGCCTTCTACAATAGAGTTTTGAACCTCACAAAGCAACAACGCAGAGTGTCACAAGCCCATATGGAGAAAGAATTGTTGCAGCGTGGGCCTATTACCACTGCTCCTAGGAAAAGAAAGAAAGCACCAAACGACATCATTGGTAGGGATATGGTCCCCTTAGGTATGCAATGTTGACTTCCTCTTATATTTTTTTTGCATTGAATTCCACAAATTAATCAGACCTCTGTCAAAGCACAGGGATACTAACCAGGTCCTTGGGCTGTTTAAACCCTTTCTATGGTATCCCCTCCCTCCGAAGTGGTTCCTTGTCTTGTTCGTTGGTACTTAATGCTATTACTTGAGGGATCTCATAGTGCCAACTAAGGGGGTTCCTGTTTCTTTTTGTTTGGGTTCTTCTTTTTTTATTGTACCCTTGTATGGATTGAATGATTGATATAGATAAAAGCAAAGCTCTTCCCATTATTGTTTGCTTTTTTACTTGGGAAGACATAGATACAAGTTTTCATGCTAGCTTGTACTCTCTTGTACTCTTTTATTATCTTTAATTATTGCAACATGCAACTTTAAAAAAAAAAAAACAATCCTGAATAATAATCATTAAAAGCATACCCATTAAAATTATATATCATATACTTAGTCTTTATTCTTCTAATATTAATCTATTTATCTTCTAAATATTTCCCTTACTACTTGAACTTTACACTTATATAAGTAAATATTTCACCAATTAGAACTATTTCATACATAAAAACATAAACTATGGCACATCACTTTTGAAAATCCTTTGCAAGCAACTTCATAATGAAATCAAAAAATAAAGAGTCATTGTTGATCCTATATAACGATGATTGAAAACCCTCAGGACACTCCACAACTACTTCTAATGATAGTCAACAATCCATTATAAATAAACTTAATAACAACAAACAAGATATCTTCGGCACACATACTTCTATCAAAAAGTAAAACAAATCAATTCTCATGAAACTAGATCATATGCCACTTCAAAAATTAAAATTGTTGGAAGATCATTTATTTGTTATTTATAAATCTCCATTAATTATCCTAACACAAAATTTACCTCCATGGTAGTCCTGTCTAGCATGAAATAAAATTGTTTCTCCAAAATTAATATATTTTTCCCAAGCCTACATTCTACTACTCCCTCCAATGGCTTCACTCTACAACTCATAAGTTCAATTTATTGATTGTTAGCATAATCTTGAAGATCAACTTTATTCCTAAATATTATTCCCAAAATACCTCTACAAATTTGTCATCCATTTATCCTTCCGTTTTTTTTTTCTTGAAAATATTTGTCAATCAAATTAGTACAATACTTTCAAGTCTCAACAAGCATTTAATTTGAATCTATCATATAATTCAACACATAGTACGTTATGCTCTTTCAATATAATTTTAACCTAAAACTCCCATGTAGTAATTTCTCAAACTAGCTTTTTCATCTTTTATGGATTTTTTCATCTATAACCAAAGACTCTATTAAACTGTTAAATATCCCACAAATTATTATTTTTAATTAAACATAATCTTAAGGAGGAAACAGAAATGTTAGTAGGCTGAAATCACTCTCTCTCGCGAGAGGAATAATTTACTTTTTTGGGGTAATAAAGTGACAAGGCACACCTTACAAACACGAATTCATATTGATCCTCAAACCCAAGACCGATTGAATGGGAAGCCAAGGCTTTCAACCAACCGGCCCAGGGATGAGAGGCAGACTAGAATAAAGCAAAAAACTGCCAAATTTTCTATACATTAGGTTAAGCTATATTTCACATAAGTTTAAAGAGGTAAGTAGAATGTTACGATACGAAATACCCTCACTGTAACGATCCCTATCACCGGCGAACCGGCATCCGACATCCGCCGGCCTCGTGCCGTGGCCAAAGTCGGGGGAAGGAAGAGGGAAGCCAAAAGAAAAGAAAGAAAAGCTGGGTCATCAATACCTTCTGTTGGCTCCACGAGATCGCCGACGGCAACCGAAGACCAACTAACGGCCCGCACTTAGGGCATCTCCAACCGAACTCCAAAAGCTTGAATGGAGCTCCTGGCCAGCTCCAGCCGAACTGCAAAATTTTCGCTATATGGCTGCGGGTGAACAGTGTGACGCCAATATTGGCGTTGCACTGTTCATCTCAGCCATTTTTATCACTCTACCGAACTTGTGGCGGAAAAAAAAAGAGTAGACGGTTACCTGCAAAAGGGTGAAAAACGCGTTCGATTGGAGATGAAATCACGGCATTTTGTAGTTTCCGGCATTTTGGAGTGAAAAATGAGATTTTCGGTTGGAGATGATCTTACAACCGCCCGGATGCAACACGCTCCTGGCTCAGCTCCAGTCTCACGTGCATTTTAAGTTGCTAAAATTTTAAATACAACAATAAAAATTATTTTTTTCCATGTTAAGAATCAAATTCTTTTAATTTTTTTTTTTTTGGGAAAAATTTGGGCTTCTCCCTATATTAATAAATAAAAGAGGAGAAACAATTACATCTAACGATTACAAAAACTTCCCATCAGAAATAATGGGACAGCTCATTTGAGCGGACAAAAACCCCGCCCGAATCAGATCAAGCATAGCAAAAACATAAATGTAACTAAACCAAAAAACTGGATATCTAGAAAGCAAAAAAAAACTCCCATAGACATTAACACTTGGGCTAAGAAAAACAAAATTCTCAAATAAAATATCCCCTTGGTTGGCCGGAGACCATCCAAAGGGGGCCTGCTTGGGAGTAGCATCATTGACCAGGTGTGTCCAATCTAGTCCAGCAGGCATGAGGAAAGGACCCTCCTCATATAATCTATTAGCATGCTCGAAGGGCCAAATACCAGATCAGAAACCACATTGCAGATCCAACAGAGAACCTGCATAGAATAACAAAGAGCAGCCCAGCAAAGATAACAGCTAATCATAAAAAGAGCACATATCCTTCCACATTCCCAACTTGGAATTGGCAGCTTTTTTAATAGTAATAGCAGTAGTAGTGCTACTGCTAAAAGTATTACCAAATCTCCTCATATTTCTCTCTTTCCAGATATGGTTGACACTGCAGCAAGTGATAAGCGAGAAATAGTTTTTAGTAGTCTGGGTAGTGTCAAGATCATATGAGATCCATTCCAAAAGTTGAAAAATATTTGGCCTAAACAACATATGCCTAGTGGATGGAATAAGATTGATCAAAATATCATAAGAGTAAGAGCATTCAAAGAATATGTGAGAGGAGCTCTTAGGAAAGACATGGCATAAGGAGCAAGACGACGGAACAGAAATGTTCCGTAAAAGTAAGGCATCCGCAGTCTTTAAACCCCCCACAAGAGCCAACCATGAAAAGACCGTGAACCTCAGAGCATACTTCTTGTGCCTGATTAGCTTATACCAAGAGCAGATGGGCTTGCCAGAATGAAAATCATTAATATAATCTGAAAATCTATTGTGTTTAAGATTGTTCCAGCTAACACAAGAGATGGAATCCAAATATATCGGGATATCACGAATGGCTAGCTGCACATTATCGGGGATACAGTTGGGAAGACTCCAGTTATTATCACAAATTAAATCTCTAATAAGCATGTTAGGATTAGTAGCTTGCAAGACATAATGCCCATCCGAAAAGCTATCCATATCACCATTATAACACCAATGATCCCAGTGCACAGCAATGGGGGCAGTAGGAGTAATCTTAAAAATAAAGTTGGATTTTGCAACCACAGCCGTATGACACACTGATTTCCAGAAAGGAGTAGCGGCCAGATTAAAAGGTTTCCAAGGGGATTTATATCTTTGGGAAAGCCAAACAGATAGCAGAGAAGTAGTATTATACATTCTTATGATGATAGCACGGTTATAAGCGTATTGCATAGCCAAAAAAGAATGCAGACCTAAACCACCAAATTGAATAGTCAAACAAACTCTGTCCCAAGCCACCATATGGATCTTTTTAGACACACCAATTTCCCCAAAAAATAAAAATCTGGAACTAATTTTCTTAAAGTGCTTAAGCACAGTTTTAGGCATAATACCACCTATAATCCAATATGCAATAGAGTTTATCATAGTGAATTTCAGAAACTGAAGTCCTCCATCAAAAGAGAGTAAATTAGCCTTCCAGCCCGAAAGCTTTTTGTCAATGCTATCCATAAAGCAAATATAATCAGCCACTTTAAGCCTCCTAAAGGAGAGAGGGATGCCAAGATAAAATATAGATGAGGTAACACTTTGAATAGATAAAAGCATGACATATGCTCTCTTGATTAATAACAGCCTTAGGAAACATGATAGAGCACTTATCAAGATTAATTTTTAATCCAGTAGCATTGGCAAAAGTGGTAAGTATATTATTAAGCACCATACAATTCTCAATATTTGCTTCCCCAAAAATAAGCACGTTGTCAGCATATAAAAGGTGTGAGACAGAGCAACTCCCCATCTTAACACCTTTGAAATTACCATCATCTAAAAGAGAGGAAAGAGCATCCATTACTAAACAGAATAGGTAAGTGCTGAGTGGGCAACCTTGTCTTAACCCAGCAGAAGATGAAAAATACCCTTCTAGGGACCCATTAACCAAGATAGAGAAATTGACATCATGAATGCAAGCTTTCACCCAAGAAACAAAAATACGAGGAAACCCTTTTTGAACCATCCTCCAAATCAAGAATTCTCTTGAAACTGTATCGAACGCTTTCCGAATATCAAGTTAGGCACAAAAGAACTTGCCACCACTTTTCTTAACAAAATCAATGATTTCTTTGGCAAGGATAATGTTATCAGTGGATATTCTGGATTTGACAAAACTAGATTGGTTAGATCTAATAATCAAATGCATAATAGGCTTGATCCGATTTGAAGAGTTTTTGCAATTATTTTGTAGATAGTATTGCACAAGGCTATGGGCCTAAAATCCGCAATTGTTTTAGCATTATGTTTAGGGATCAAGGCTATAGCAGTAGCTTTTACAGAGGAATGTAAATATCCTTTGGAGAAAAAAGATTTGATAGCCTTACAAACCATAGGCCCAATAACATGCCACCCAGATTTATAAAAAAGGAAATTAAAGCTGTCCGGTCCAGGAATGGAAGATGAAGAGCCAGAAAATACAGATTTCTTAATTTCCAAGTCAGAAACTTGTTCAGTAAGGAAGCCCCAGTATATTTTCGGAATACTTACACCAGTCGGAAAGCAGTTTATATCAACATTTTGAGAGACGGGATGATTGAACAGTGTTTGAAAATGGCAGATAATATCCTGTATAGCATTGTCAGAGCTACCCCTATTAAGGGAAGATAAAAGATTAACCGTAGATCTACTATTCCCTTGCCTGCACTTGATCCTAGTGTATAAGAATTTGAGGTCATCCTCCCCATGCTTTAACCACCTAGTCTTAGCCCTTTGAATAATCCAGGAGGATAAAAAGCCAGTATAAGCAGTAATATTGTGATTGACAGAAATAAGAGATGAGTTGAGAATAGGATCAATAGGATTGATTTGTAGCTTGTCCAGAATGAGTTTCTGATGCTTATTAAGCTCCTCTAAATGCCTGTTAATAGAATTAGAGCTAGCCCATGACTCCTTCTTAATAGCAGATTTTAGATGCCTTAAGGTGCTGCAGAGAGAAACCATAGGATTGCCAGTAATATGATTAGAAAAAACATTCAGAAGTATCGACCAATACCTTTCAAAATTAGTCAAGAAGTTCTTGAATAAGAATCTGTAACTGGATTTAATGGAGAGCCCCGAGTGAATAATGAGGGGGCAGTGATCAGAGCAAGATGGGCTTTGAATAGAGCAAAAGGTGGCTGGATATAAGTTTAACCAAGCATGGTTAATTAAAGCCCTATCCAATTTAATGTGGATTGGATTGTCACTCCTTTGGTTGAACCAGGTAAATGCATTCCCAACAGTTTGAATGTCTCTAAGGCTTAAATCAAAAATGAAGTTATTGATATCAGCAAGAGCACCTTGATGTAAAGGCAATCCCCCTTTTTCTCATAAGTAAATCTACAATAGTTGAAATCTCCAATCAGGATCCAAGGGACATCCTGATTAGGAGAATTATTAGCAACCAAATCCCACAAGTCCTTCCTATCAGTGGCAGAATTAGAGGCATAAATTACCGTGAGATGGAAACTTTAATTCCTACCAAATGTGACCAATCCAGTGATGAATTGAGTCGTGGTTATAAGGGGAGTGAAATTGAGCTTATTAGCATTCCATTTAATCCAGATCCTACCAGAGGATGATAAAGAAAAATTGTGATAATTTCCTTCAGAGCTAAAGACAGAGTGAGCCTTGTCGAAAAAAGGATTCTGAAAAGAATTGGAATTAATCCGGGCCTCCAGAATTCAGATCATATCAAGATTGAAAGATTGTGATAGACGTTTACAGCACAAGACTTTGTCAGGTTTGTTAAAGCCCCTGACATTCCACGCGGCAAAGTTTGGGACATACATTAAGAAGAAGAATTTGATGGGCCTTTTTTTCTTACCCCTTGTTGATTTCTTCCCCACTGTAACAAAAGAAGATTTAGGCTCATTTCCCTTAGACTTCATTTCAGATGTTGTTTTACCTCTAGGAGAGTCAGGAGGTTTTTCTAACTTCTGGTCGTTAAGCAGGATTTCATACTTGTTGGGAGAGATAACTCCCGGGCGAGACGACTCTGCTTTTTCAGCAAGGATTGGTGATGTTGAAGAAGAGGATACTTCCATAGGAGAATTCAAATTGGGGATGCTCGTGGAACCATCTTCAATGGCTTTGGAATAGTTGTCCAGAGAGGATCCTTTCGTCTGGACAGGGGGCAAAGAAGCTTTTGATTTAGAAGTGTGAGAATGGGGTTGGTAATTAAGAGGCAGACCAATGCTATTCGTAATAGGATTGGTAGGAGGATTTGAATCTGATGCAACTTTTTGAGATTCTGGTTGAGGATGCATTGGAGGTTTAGAAGAGCTATGCTGACGGGCAGGTCCAGATTTCTTGCTACGGTTCCTGCTATGACTCCTACCTCTATGATTCTTATCCTCCAGTTTCGAAGCATCCACGACATCAGACTGAGGTCTGGAAGGGCATAAAGAAGAGTAATGAACCAAAGACTTACAGTGATCACATGGAGACGGTCTCCATTCGTATTGAACCTTAAGAGCTACCACATCTCCATATAGAGAAACAAGAATTTCATCAGGGTAGACTGTATTGCTGTCCACGAGCACACAAACACGAGCAAATGTCAATCTGGTCTTTTTGGAGGTAAGAGAGTCAGCAGCTATCGGAATACCAACCTTACTCGCAATCCTGGAAATACCCTCTGAATTCCAACAAGCCAATGGCAGATCATGTATTTTGATCCATATGGGGACAGAAGAGAGGTTCTCCCTCTTGGGTTTGAACTTGGGATGCCATTTTTGCAGGATGAATGGTTTACCTAGTAAAAACCATACACCCCTAGACCAAACCAAGTCTAGGTCTTCTGCACAGGCAAAACGAAAGAGGAAAAATCCGTCGCTTAAGGAAAGCATCTGCAACTCACCTTTAAGAGTCCAAGTTTTCTTAACTGCACCAAGCAAAGCCTCATAGCTAGAACGGTCTACGACCTATCGAATAACCAACCAGACAATGAGTCCAGTCACCAGCACCAGATGAGAGCTTTTCTCCAGAAAAAGGCACAATTTCTGGTTCCAAGGGAAAGTGAGATAAGCAAAGGTCGGAGGGGAAGGCCTCCTGTGCAGCAAAAACAGCATTCCAGTTCCTAGCTTTTGGGGGAGAGGCGCGGTTAGCTGACAACAGAGGGAAGTCAGCCAAAGGTAGAGGATCCATAACTGAAGAGGGGAGGAGAAGACCTCCGACGAAGCCGGAGGGAGGGGGAGGAAGAAGAGAAGCAACACGGCAGGAGGATGCTGGCGGCTAGGGCATCACCAATCCTTCTCTCGTTTTTTCTCTTGTGAAATTTTACTGTTCGACTAGAGCTAAGAATCAAATTCTTATTTTTAAATCTAATAAAAACATATCATTTATAATATTTTCTAACCAAATCTTTTAAAGTATTTTTTTATACCTCTTAATATAAACCAAATATAATACATCTACTCTTTAACAATGTCATTGAAAGACTGTAATTTTTGTGACCGAGCAATCTAAAGTTAAAAATTTAAATATAAAAAAATTAATTTAATATTTTAATTAGAGTTTGTATCTAAATAATTTAAAATTTAGAAATTGAAGTTGACATATTTGCATAATTTTAATATTAATGAGGTTTTAAAAATTAATAAAATATATTTTGTGCATATTAGAAGAATTTTTAAAATTAATACAAAATATTTATGATATCAAATTAAAAAGAATTTAAACAAATGAGTGCAAATAAAAAAATATTTTTAGTTTTAATAATAAGAAATCATAAATTATTGATTTTCTTGCTATTATTTATTATTAGCACACATTTTTAATGACTTATCTTTCCTTTTTATTTTATTTATTTATTTTAATATGAATAGCATACTAATTTCAATTTGATTTTTATTTAGTGGGAATGATGAAAATAGATTGCCAACTTGTTCATGAATGTTAAACATTTATAAATATTATTTTAATTATTATATAAATAATAATAATAATAAAGTGGAAATTTCATTTTTTTTACCATATAGGTTAAATTTTGAATTTAAATTTGAACTTGCATTACTATCCACATCAAAACATATCATACAATTTGCACCATATTATTTAAGTGACAATAACAATTAGCATTTGTGAGATTAACAATCACATATGAATATTTGAAATTTATGAAAAACAAATAAACTTTGTGATGCTTATATTTATTCATGTGAAAGAGATGTTGGTATAAGGGAGGTTGGATGAAACAGGGACCTAAGTTGAGTTTGGTACAACAATTGTCTAATCCAATTTTAAAACAGAATTTAAAATAATAAGATAGAGTCAACCACTTGATATATATGAATATATTTTTAATTTATTTGTTATCAACTTAAACATGAAACTCTCGCATGTTTTAAAGATTTCTCCCTCCCTCATGCGAAAGCACTCTATAGTAGCCACCAATACCCTCAAATGGATGTTGTTCTGACATCACCAAGTACCATGTCATCCCATCACATGAGAGCTCTCCACATTAGTCAACAACATTATTCACCACTCCACTAAAACAAAAGCTTTTTATATCACTACATTGGTTACTACTCTCCTTAAACAAAAACTTTTTTTGATACCATCAAATATCATGTAGCAAGAGTCACTTAGCCATACTGAGTAACCCACCCTTGAACCAAACAATGATAGATGAAACCAAACACCCATGGGAGCTACCATTGTATGAAATACTCAATTATAGCCAAACCTAATGCTACTTGTTGGGAAGAGGTTTATATCAAAGAGGAACATAGTAGAATGTGAATGTATAGTGAACCAATAATCAAATCCATTTTCAAGCCAAAAACACATAGTGCATGAATCACTTTTTCCATTCAAACCATTAAATTCGATATTACCTGTTGGTGAGTGTCCATTGAAGGGGATCAAATATGAGCTCTAATGTGTAACACACCAAAGCCCACACTCCTTTTCAATCAAAAAACTTAAACCTATTATAGAGACCAGCCTTATGTGAAACAAATCCTCTATACTCTTATAGTCTCATGCGCCTGAACACTTCAATAACAAAAATCCTCTATACTCTTAATCATTAATCAAGGCAAGCTCGAGTTTTTAGAACATTAGGTAATATATCCATATTTAGAAGTTTTACAAAGCATTCATTCAACTATTTAATACACCATTATGTAAAACATTCATTCAACTATTTAGTCAAATATCAACCAATTCATTCTTCCCCACAACATCCACACGCAAATGCTCCAAATTAACACCCATTTTATCACTTGTGAGCGAGCTAGTGTTAAGCCATATTGAATGCCAGAAGAATAAAGAGAATTTGCATTCACAACTTGTAAATTAGATGGCCGACTATAAAAAATATTTCTAATATGGAAATTTTTTTTTATCAGAACATCACCAACAGTTATTTTCTTATTTGGTCCAGGATGAATCATAAAGCATTTAAATTAGCTTTAAGAGCTAAATACATGCGAATATAAGGGCAATCAATCAAGACTTATTTTACTCACTAAAGTCTATATAAAACTCTTCATGAGGGCTTTTATCCAGCATGAATATTATATGAGAATCTTTAACAACTATTCTCTGGCCTAATGAAGATAAGTAATTTCCATTTTTTTTTCATGGTTACAGGATACTAAGTAAAAACAAGAAAACTAATAGAATTATAGCACTTTTCTAATCAATCCTCTATTTTGGCCAGAGAATTTCCATTCTAAAAAGAGTAGGCAGGAAGGCTCCAAGAAAACTTATTATAAAAGTCATGGCATTTGCTAATTCTTAGACAAAAACAAAAGGATGTGAATCAAAGGCTAGATAAAACTTGAGTCAAAGTTTATCAAATTATTAGGCATCCCTGGTACATATACTTCAATATATATTCTATAGAAAATAGATTTCTTGAATTACAACAGATAGAATATGCGAAATAAAAATTTAATGTCGCAAGCCTTGCAGATATGTCGGAGGTCCAACGGGCCAGCGCTGCCTCGTGGGGGTTTCCGGGGGCGCCTCCGAAACAAATTTTGATTGTGGTGTCAATTTTGAAATTCTGTTTGTTGCTCATGTTAAATGTTGCGACTCTATGTGGTTCCAAAATTTCATACATAATCTCTATCAAGATTGTTAAATAATGTAAATATATTAATCTACATTCATCATTCTTCTAAACCTTTTGTTAATATGATAAATTGCTCTGGAAAATCTCTATATATCATTCATAGATCCACTATTTAACTATTTATCTGAATAGAAATTTTTCTGAATTTCTTATCAATATAAAGCTATTTATAAAAAAAATTGTCAACATTAGCTCCCACATATATAACTTATAAACTAAATCATCAGAAATTTGAAATTCTATATAAGATTGAGAGAGTAATAGAAAACTTCAAACAAATGAGAGCTAACAGAATGATTCTCAAGCTTCACTCATACAACTTTAACTCACAATTAAACATCAATTGAATAGGAAAAATCTACATGATATGGAGTTATAATGCAAAACCTAAATTTCAAGCAGTACAATCAAAGACCTACTCTTCAATATAAAATTATTTGAGTTGGGAGAACTAATTTAGCTATGGGAGTTCTAGAAAACAATAAATTTCATAAACTAAATTACTTGTTCTGGGATTTGGCATACCTCTAAACTAAATTTCAGTTGAAGCCAAAAGAGTAGAGATCGTTTGAAGTCGAGGCTATTGAGAACCTGATACAAAATGCAAAGTACGAAAGATCTAAAAGAAAAACATGTGAGAAACATGTGAGAATAGTTTTAGCAATTACATATGTCAGGGAAAGAGAACTTAGACGATGATTATCTTAAGGAGAAGAGAACTGTTTGATGAAAGATTTGGACGGTGGAGGTCATCTTCTAAAGAGTAAAAAAACGTAAAAGAAAATTCATGTGTTTTTTATAATACTAGTATGAATATATATATGATTTATTAAGCAATTAATAAATAAATAAGTAGAATAATTTTATCATATTTTAATTTTATTTATTCTAAATTTATTTTTATATATATATGATTTATTAAGCTATTTTGCTTGTGGAAAAGCAACAATAGTTTTATTCAGCTATTACTTTTTGCTATTTTTTATTGCTTCTACAAAATCTATGCAATGAAAAATTATTTTTTATAATGAGAGTAGCTTAATTATTTTCACACAATAACCTCACAACTAATTTTATAAAAATTATAGTTATCTCAAAGATATTCTAAATTCATTTAAATATTAATTAAAATTTATATTATCAAATATCAACCAATAATATTGATTTTTTATTAAATTGAAAAATTAATAAAAATATTTAGGGCCATATTTTTGTAGATTAGAGTTTTTTTATTAAATTTTAATCATAATTAATCTCAAAATTATCCAACAGGCACTCTAATCCAAACATACTTTCAGCTCATTGAAATTTTGTTTAATGCTTCAATCATTCTAAATTTTAACAGAAAATTAATAAATTTTAAAAAATAAAATGGATAATTATAAAGCATATAATACTTAGGCTTATTTTGGGAGAACTTTCTTACTATTTTTTAAAAATATTTTTTATATTAAAAAAAAATTAAATTAATTTTTTTTTTGCTAAAAAATTATTTTAGAAGTAGTAAAAAAGATGTCCCAAAGGAAGCCTAAAAAAACTAAAAAAGTGAGGTTTTAAAATTGATTATAACAGCATTAAAATTTTAATTTATATTGTAAGTAAAATTTAGTATAAATTTAAAAATACATTTTATTATAAGATAAATATAATATAAGAAAGATTTGATTATTCGAGCTTTGCATTTATTTTAAAATAAATTTCAGAAGTTTAAAATTCATTCTAAATTGATCAGAAAACCCTAATTTTCTTAATTAAATTTCAATTTTTAATTTCAGCTATTTTAGTAAAAAGTACTTAATAAATTTGTACAAAAACTTTAGCTAAATTTAATAAAAAATAAAACTAATTATAAATTTAGAATCAAAACTAATTTCAGATTAAAACTACCAAAATTTATAACTATCACAGAGTCACCTCTTCTATTTTTTTAATGTATATTTTTATCTTATTTATATTTTATAATAAAATAAAAATATATTTAATATTCTAAATACATATTAGTTTAATTTTTAATGAATAATATATCATACCAATGATGACAGGCCAGTGATTTTCATTTTAAAAAAAATAAAAATACCTAATAATCAGCAAAATATTAGAGTACTTTAAAAAACAACTTAATTTAATAATAATAATGATAAGTGATAACAAAAAAATACAAATCTATCAAAAAGCTATCCCAAACAGCCCTAAATAATAAATCACCAATTCTTAGCTAAGATTAGCAAAGTTGGAGAAGCATATTGAGGCTTTATTTGGGACTGCTTTAGGCTTCGTTTGGGACGGCTTTTTTATTGCTTTCTAAAACGGAGTTTTAGTACAAAAATTTTTATTTTTGTACTAAAACTCCGTTTTAGAAAGCAATAAAAAAGCCGTCCCAAACGAAGCCTTAGACTACTAATTTTTTCTGCTTTCAAGAGATTTTTATAGTAAAAAAAATAATTTTACAAAACAGTAAGAAAGCCATCCCAAACAAAGCTTAAATCCACATTGCAGATATCAGACTGCTTAGTAATTCATCAATATTATAGAAAGAATATGACTTCATTTGAAACAACTTCCTTACTGTTTTCTAAAGCAGCTCTTAGCATAAAAAGTTTTTGAACTAAAGATTTTTTATTAGAAAGTTGTTTTAAAAAACAACAAGAAAATTGCCACAACCGAAACCTATATTACAATAAAGAAACCACAGACAGAAATCAAAAGAAGAGTCATTCTCAGCAAACAGTTTCAGTAACCCACAAAGAAACAAGACAAATACATAAAGCGAGAGGCACACAAGTTCTCAACACAATTGAGTCAATTCCAACAGCAACAAGACATTATAATAACAAAAAAGTCATAAAAGTCTCGAAAAGCTGCATGGCATCATAACCGAAGCTTTATTGAATACTTATACTAACCGAGGTTTTATTTAGATCATATATAGTATGTAGTTGGGGGAGGTCACTACATCTTTGTTCCTGAATTGTTTCTTCAATCTTCATCATAATTGTGGCGATGGTGATGCTTCTTTTGATAGCCATGCTTGTTTTCTCCTTCAGCATCGTAAGATTCGTTTCCCTGAAAAAAATAAGTTGCAGGAGGACAATAAAATCAGAGAAAGTTGCGCTATGTTAAAAATATAAGTCTACCATCACTAAAATGTGAAAGGCAATTATATGGTACAAGTTCATGGTCCCATTATTGTAGCAATTAGTTGTAACTTATCATTGAAACTCACATAATCAGCATTAAGGTTTCATTTGGGACAGCTTTCTTACTGCTTCTTAAAACAGCTTTTTAGTACAAATATTAATTTTTTTATACTAAAAAGCTATTTTAAGAAATAGTAAAAAAGCCGTCCCAAACGAAGCCTAAATATGTAATTTTGAGAACTAAATAAAGAAGATTTAGGCTTCGTTTAGGAGAGCTTTCTTGGAGCATTCTAAAATAGCTTTTAGCACAAAATTTTTCTAAACTATAAATTTTTATATTAAAAATCTTCTACAGAAAGCAATAAGAAAACTGTTATAAACAAGAAAAAAAATAATTACTTTTATACATATTATGACTTTCTTACCAGAATGTTGCAAAAAAGCTACTCATAGCATCATTTAATGATTTTGCTAAGTTTGTTAACATATGTGAGAGTAACGGTTTAATTGTGCATCAAAATGTTGAAATTTTTGTAGAACTACAAAGTGATTGACCTTCTCCCTTAGACTTAATTTTTTTGATTTAAAATGAGTTTGCCTACAGGTGTATGAGGCCCAATTTTTTGTATTTCCATTCCCTGATAGGATATAACATATTACAGTTGATGGTTCTGCTATATAAAGTTCGTGTTATTTAGGATCTTTGATATTTTCTACCACAATTGAGATTAAAGCAAGTAACTCCACTTAATTAAGTAGGCACTTGGTGCATAATACTTGATGATATTGAAAAACTTTTATTTGAGGGAAAGTAATGACTGATATGGATAACACTCATATGAGAAAAGATTGTTAAGACACATCGGAGTTCTAGTTTTAGTTCCTTATCAAATATTTGAAAAATAAGTTGGCTTACAAATGCAAATTGATTGGCCTTATCCTACAAGATTAAGCTTTTGGGTTGAAAATTAATTTGACCACTAATGTATCTAGCCCACCTATAGTTACTATTTGATCCACACACCCATGACACAAACAAAGTTGTCATGCAGTATAAAACCCATTTAAAATGTTGAGGTAGTTATTTTAGTTGAAACTAAAAGCTCACTTAAATTTTGAGTCAATATTTTAAGGTCGATCGAAGACATGAACTATATACAATCTTGGGGGTTCACTCTGAAATTGATTTAAATCAATTCAAACCATATATATCGACTCATACCCACACATCTACATGAGCCTCACACATGCCCCAACTCTTTCTCTCATCCGACTCACCCGCCTCCCGCTTTGATCTTTCATATTTGCCACTCACTCGCCCGATCTATTGCTTCTAATTCCCCCCTTACTCATACTTTTTCTACTCTAACTCTCCGTCTAATGTTGATGTTGTTGCTCTCAACTCCCTCAAAATTCATAGAACTCCCATTAGGCCATCTCTCTTTGCCTCACACATCATAACAAATGGACACACTTGTCCAACAACACTTGATCCATTGAAGATGTGTCCAATTAAAATAATATTAAAAATAAATTAGACACACGTGCCCGACATGCATGTCTTAAATGTTATGAAATTTTTTAAATATAATTTCTTATATTTCAATTTTTATTTATTAAAAAATACAAAATTAATTTTTTTATTTTCTCTTTACAGCTCCAAATCAATTGCCCACACTTAATCCCCATTCCCTGAGCATCCCATTTTCATTTCTATATGCAGATCGCAGCTAGGGTTTCAAAACAACGCTCGATCTTATTGCAACATCAACGTCTGATACCATCACAATATCAATGTTTCAAAACCATTTGAAAATCAGAGTTTGATACTAGCAATTTCTATCCCCACAATCATGCCCATCGTGTCGTCTCGACATCTTATATTTGACCAACATTATCTCAAAATAGACGACCGATGCTATCTCGACATCGGCACTCGATGCCCAACTCTTTATCACATTGTCGTTTCCCCTCTTGATGTTTGAAACATGACATCGACGTCCAACTCTCGATGTCATAATATTAATCATTTTAAGCACAAGTCCAAGTAAAATGATTTATTATTTCTCAATTATTCTTAATATTCTACTTACTCAATTTCTATACACTATTTTTAATATATAAAAATTATAATACCGTGTTCAACTCGTGTTCATGTTTATATTTTTAATATTGACGATTTGACGTGTCTCGTGTCTGTGCATCATAGGAACAAGGCAACGATGTCCAAGTATTTGACAGAACAAAATTTGATGATAGAATTGCAGTAAAATCTTATTATGATAGTGAGCACAATGGCAAGGATTCCTCATCCTCTTTGCCATTAATGTCAAGTAGGGGTGCAAGAGATTCCATAAACCACTGTATGATAAATTTAGATGATGACAATGATCAAGACAAGAATGTTTCTCAGAAGATGTCCACTATGAGAGCCACGCAAGCGGGTTTACACGGATATTGGGATGTTCTAGAGAATGTCATTTCATTCAATGGAAACATTCCCTTCTTATTTCAAAACGATCCATTCCATATGTGCTTATGGTAGAAACTTTAAATTGTTGTCAATGTATAATTTGAGGACTTTGGTGTTGAGGAAGGAGATAAATAACAATAAAAAATTCAATGAGGATATTAAAAAGGATTTGCACTCATACTAGAATGACGATCATGTCAGATGACTGGTCTTGCAAAAAGAGTAAAAGTTTTATAAAATTTTAATTAACAATCCCTATAACACAATTTTCTTGAAATTTGTAGAAGCATATGATCAGGTCAAAGATATGGAGTATATTTTTTAACTACATGATAGAGCTATAGATGAGATTGAAGAGCACTTATTGATAAAAAATGTGACAAATAATGCTATAGCTTATAGGAAAGCTAGCAATAAGTTGATTGAGAAGAGAAAATATCTATATTTGACATCTTATACCACATACTGCATAGAGTTTATTTTAGAAAAGATTGTTAAGCCTCAGCACAAAAATGTCATGAACAAAGTAAAGAAGATGAGCAAATTCATCTCCAATCATTCACGGGTTTTGGCTTTGACGAGAAAATTTTCCAAAAAAGTAACTATTATACCCTACTGCAAGTAAATTTGCTACAGGCTATTTGTCTCTACAAAGCATGTTGAAAGCTAGGCACTATTATAGGCTATGTTCACTTCCACTCAATAGCTTAATTGGCTTTGGGTAAAGAAAGTTGAGGGGAAAGAACTTATGAAATTATTCTAAATGAAAGGTTTTAGTTAAGTATTACCTATGCAAGAACAACCACAAGGCCATTAGTTAAAGTTCTGAGGTTAATAGATATAGAGAAAAAGCCAATGGATGAGCCCAAAGCCTTCATTTACACGGGTCGACCCAATGCCAGTCGGGCCAGTTGACAGTCGACAGTTCTACGCTTAAGGATCTTACATGAAAAAAAAAAAAAAAAAAAACCAGAAAAGAAGCTAACAAATTCACCACAGTGAAGATAAAACAAGAAGCAAATATGACAATAAATGTGGGAGTGATCTCACATATTTGGAGCGCCCATATCCGCTGCTGTCCTCCTCATCACCATAGCTCGACTTCTTATACCTCCCACTCTCTTCCTCGTCCCCGACATAGCTCGGCTTCTCATAGTTTGTCCTTCCTCCATAGCCAAACTGTTCATTCCTCTTGTATCCCCCATCTCCTCCTCCATAGCCCTCTTCCTCGCTCTTCCTATATTCACCCCCACCATAACCTTGACGCCCAAAGCCTTCGTCTTCGTTCCTCCCATAGTCGCCCCCACCATAGCTCTGCTTTCCATACCCTTCAACATCGCTCTTTCGGTAATCGCCTCCACCATAGCTATGCTTGGCATACCCTCCCTCATCGCTCCTCCTGTAATCGCTCCCACCATAGCTTTGGTTTCCATACCCTTCCTCACCGCTCCTCCCGTAACCTTCCCCACCGTAACTTGGCTTTCCAAACCCCTCCTCCTCGCTCCTCAGATAACCGCTCCCACCATAGCTTTGGTTCGTCTTCTCCTGATATCCATAACCCGATTCTTGCTGAGCTTTACCCCCGTAACCCTCATCCTCCTCGTCTCTCTTCGGCTTCCCACCACCGTACCCCGATCCATAACCGGATTGAAACTCCTGTCGTTGTGGCCGCCCACCATATCCCGATCCGTAATCCCCGACGGCGCCGCCGCCATAGCCGGAGGTGGAATCAATCTTGGGAGGCTTAGGGCGAGATCGACCATACCGATCCCCAAAGTCCGCATCCTCGGCTTCGTAGACGGAACTCTGGGAGCCAGAGGAATACTGGGGCCTCTCGTAGTCAATTTCTCCGGCGGTGGATATAGAGTAGCACGTCTCATCGGAAGACGGAAGTGGTCTACCGTAGGTTAAGGCTTGGTCGTAGCCGCCGGAGTACGGCGTCGAATCATAGTCGTCGAAATCGTCAACGTCCTCGTCACTGCGAGATCTCCAGAACGGCATGTTGGCTGCTCACTGTCTCTCCCGTCTCTTCTGCTTCTGGCCTAAAAAAGTTAAGCGGAGATCGAAAAAGAGTACAGCTATATAAGAGGATATAATATTGCCTCAGATCTGATAATAATTACCGTTTTACCATCCAATGCTTATCAGCTTGTATAAATTGGGCAGTTGGCCGTTGACCCATTTGTTGCGCTGGCTACTGATCTCGTCCGACATGTCGGCAGCTCCGGTTTTTTTTTTTGGGTAATGGCAGCCCGGTTCAGTTTCAGCTTTAGAATTATATAGTATTTTTTTCTTTTTAATTGGAAATTATATTAATAAAATGTAATAGATATTAATTGTAAATGATAACTTTCATGATCAAATTAAGAAGAGCTTTGAGATATTGCAATTTCTTCAAAATTATTAATAATTTTTAGAATATTCTCATTAGAGTATGAGATATTGCAATGTTTATTAGTGATATAAGGTTGTTTAAATAGGCAAACAGGTCGAGTTTGGGTTCAATCTGAAATTGATTGACTTAAATCCAATTAATTCGAATCTGACCCGTTTAATAAACGCATAAAAAAGATTGACTCGAACTTGGCCCGCTGGCAAATCGAACTCGACCCAATAATCTATTTTAATTAAAAATTATTAATTACTTAACTTATTAGCCATGAATTTATGTTAATTGATGAAAAATAAAAAGATTATATTAATTCAAAAAATAATTTAAGGTATAAATACTAAACTGGTCTTTTTCGGTTCTAAATCGAGTTGACGGTTCAACTCAAATCCGATCCGTCTAATAAATATATTATTATGCACAACTTGAATCACGGTTTATTTATTGAATAGATTAACTAGAACTGAGATTTATTGGATCTAATCCAAGTCGTATAATTGATTGACACCCCTAAGCGATTATATGAGTCGATGTTGGTGACGACGACTTGTAGCAAATTTGTTGGTGATGACAACTTGCAGTAGTACCCTATCAAATTTATTTTATTATTATAAAAAGAGGTGATGATTATTACACGATTAATTGTATTATTTAATTTATATTTTTTCATTAATAATATCTGAAATTTATCAATAAAAAATAGCAAAAAATTAAAGGAAAGAGAGGAAAAATATAAAATGTTTTTTTTTTCTTTTTTGAGATTTTGTTAAATTATTATAAAAAATAAGGCTTGAGTAATGATTGAATATGTGGAGCAAATCCAATATTATAAAAATATTGCATTTGAATAATATAAATAAAATTATATAATAAGGCCTCATAAATACTTACCATAAAATGAATTTAGTATGTCAAGTTATATTCATTAGAATCTACAAATTTAATAATTTAATTTTAATAATAAATTTGATATCATTTATGATATTATTATAAATAAATATAAAAAATTAAATGTTAAATACATAAAGTCATAAATTCATAATTTTGACAAGTTTTTTCTCTCTAGTTTTTCAGCACAGGCCTCAAAAATCAGGGTGCGACGACGATGAATTCCTCCATGTTATCCGCATCTCCTTTCTCCTCTCTGCCAACCAGAAATTCTCCTTTGGGAACCCTGAGGTACGAGCGAAGCCTTTTCCTCAATTCCATTTCCTGTTTTTCCATGGCAATCATTTTTATACTCTCTTCAATTCCCAATTCGATGTGAACCTATTGTGGAAATTTAAGTCAGGTCTAAATGCCCATACTTGTTATTGAGATGAGTTTTTTTTTTGGTCTTGGATTGCTTATTTAGGGTTAAGTTTTCTGGCTAGCTTTTGGTTAACTAGATAGAGAAGAATTTTGTTACTACAGTGTGGTAGCATGAAGGGTAGGTTTAGGGTTTATATCATCAGTATGATGATGCCATTATGGTTATTTATTTTTGTTTTTTTTTTAATTTATAGCTACCGCCCATTATATTTTTTTTTTCGGCTAATATTCTATGTTGAAGCACGAATTTAATGTTTGCGAGATTCAATTTTGAAGTTTAGATAATGACTTTAAAGGCCTTCAACAAATTTACTAGATGACTGTACTATTTATTACATTATTGTTGTGTTTTTTTGGGTGAAAAATTTAAGGGCCGTAGCCCAATTCCATTTAGTAGAATACATAAAGAAACCAAAAGTATGAAATCAATGGCAAACATGATCAAGGCATCTTAAAAGTAAATATAGGCTCATATCCGGAAATAAATTTCCCAAACAAAAAGAGAGAAAGAGTATGAGGATTGCGAAGTGATCTCCAGACTTAGAATGCAAAAAGATTCACCAAGATTGTCATAAATAGCATGATAGCCACATTCACGGTTGCCAAACGACCCTCAAAGTGTGGTTGGCTAAAAATTGGAAGCTCGATAAATAAGACTGGGCCCAAAAGGTGGTGGAAAGAAGGGCATTCATCGTTGTTGGGTGAGAGAACATAAATTGGAAAATAAAAAAATCAAATAGCTGTGAATGCCTCATAGCTAGAAAATCGATAATTATAGCAAGTATGCTTGGATTTCATTCAAGTATTTTCCATTTTGAAGCTTTTGATTTAATAGCCATCTGAATTTTGAGAGATAAGATAATGAAGCTAACAATACTATTATTAAATCTCCTATCATTTCTTTCTCGCCAAATAAAATTTATCAAGCAGCAAATAGTGACGTAGAATAAGTACTTAGTACATCAGATGTAGTCACCATATCATTAATGTAAGATAAAACTTGTAGTAGGTTAGGGCGTAGAAGGAAAGTAGAAGCCCAAGGAAGACATTTTGTAAGGAGATTGAAGGTATATGAGCATTTAAAAAAAAGTGATTTTTGGATTTCAAATAGAGGTTACAAACTTCAAAAGATATCTACGCATCAATGCTGTGAGAGTGGAGTGCATTGACAATTTTATGCCCCCACTAGGCATAATCAGGCAAAGGAAGAATATCTTAATGCATGGCGTTTGTGCTGTATAAGAGAATGCTAACCATCTTTAACCTCATTATTATGGAATGCATTCAAGAAAGCCTTAAGAGAAGCATTTGAATTTTCCCACTAAGCAAAAGAGTCTCTGCCATCATAATAGAGAGGAATTGTGGCACTGGCATCAACAATCTTAAATTCCATTTGTGATTGTTAATAAACTCACTTAGGAGATAATTAAGAGAAGAGGGTGAGTGAAGACATTTGAATCAAATTGCTCCTCTAAATTTTTACCAAGACACTAAGGATCCCAAAAAGACTAAAACTGTAGCCATTCAAAATAGTATAAGATTGCTTATGCTTGATAACATAAGCAATACCTTAAAGAGATTTCCAAATGGATAAATCCTTTCGGGACATTGTTTCCATAAATAGCAATATTTTAGTCTCCACACATTGCACAAGAGATTGTGAGATTTAAGAAATCTCCAAATTAGTAAGCATCTGTAAGCATGATTGAGAGAAGCAATGGTGGGAAGGCTCATACCACCATAATCCTTAGGCTTGCAAGTTTTTTCTCAATATAAGGTGGATTTTTTTAGCATTGATATCTCCATGGTAAAGAAACCTAGAACAAAATCGTTTTAGGAGTTTACAACAAGCTTTTGTGGTGTTAAGAGATCTTATCGAAGATACGTGGAAGTTCTAGATAAATAATCTACTGAATTAGAGTTTGCCAGCGAAAGAAAGATATTTTTCCTTTCAACCTTCAAGAAATTATATAGTTTTGTAGAGACGAGGTTGAAATTATGTGAGATGGTGGCTTTTAGAGGAGATATGGATTCTAGGATATGTAAGCTTGAGATCAGACACCTAGATATCAACAGGTGCTTCAAGGGCTATGGGGTTAGTGACCTTTAGAGAGAATCATATCAAGCTTTCGTCATTATTAATGTGAAAAGCAGAAGCATCACTAAAAGGTGAGGTTGTGTTTAAGAGTGGAAATGTTTTTTTTTTTTTTTTTTATTTGCCAAATAGCAGCAAGTCTTCTGCGTACAACAAGTGGTAATAGTGTTGATTTTCAATCTTAACCCCTTCGTAAGCCATGTGAGCAATTTTGTACTCAAGAAGATTTGAAAGAGCATCCATGACAATGCATAATAGATAATGAGAGAGAGGGTATTCTTGTCTAAGGCTTAAAGATGCTTTGAAAAAGCATTCCGGTGCTCCATTGATGGATATGGAATATTGAATGCTGACATGCAAGCTTGGATGCAATAATTGAATAATGCAGGAAAACCTTTTTACTGCATTCTGGAGAGAAAGAAATCTCCTTTTACAGCATCGAAAGACCTCTTTAATAGCAAGTTTGGCATATAAATAGTCCTCTTTTTTGTTACGTTGAAATTCATATAGTATTTCATTAGTAAGAATGATATTGTCAGTCGAAATCCTCTGATGGACAAAATCAGCCTGGTTTGAATGAGTGATAAAGCCATAACTAATTTAAGTCTATTAGCAAGAATTTATGTAATAATTTTGTAGATGTTGTTGAGGAAAGTGGGACTGAAGTTTGAAAAACTTCTGGCATTAGTAGCCTTAGGGATGAGAACAATTCCTTTAGCTTTGACATTTCTAGAAAGCTTTTTGGTGTTGAAGTGTAGTGTAGTAGAGCAAACTTGATTGCCAATGACATCTCAAGAGTTACCATAAAACTCAAATTTAAACTCATTTGCCCTAGAAGGCAGCACATTGTGGGTTAGAGAAAACAAAACTATTTTTATAACTGTATCAGAAATAGGAGCAATCAAATTGGCAATGAGATTAGGTGAGATGGTGCTACATGAAGTTATAGAAGTAGGGTGGTTGAGAGAGTTGTTACTGGAGTTAAAAGTATCCTTGAAGTGGGAGATGGCAGCTTGAGCAATCTTAGTGAAGGAGGAGAGAATGCAATTGGGGGTGGCAATCTCTTTGATGAAGCTATAGTTGTTTCTGCTTTTGAGTTTCCCGTACAGAAAATGAATATCATTCTTTCAATGGGAGAGCTATATTCCCTTAGCTCTTTGAACGATGCAGGAAGCCTAAGATGAGTAAAACTTGCAAGTTTTTCATTGAGATTGTTGATTTTGGTATTAAGATGGTGATTTTGAGGCTTAAAATCAAGAAGATGGAGAGTGGAGAGCTATTTTTTTCTATTACCTTTATACAATTGGATAAATGGTTGGCAAAGGATAAATTTTTACCATTGAGAACATGCTTAAATTATTTTAGTTTTTGGCAGAGAATATAAATACGGTTACCTTTGAAATTAGAGGATCATGCTAACCTTAGGGTATTATTATTATTCAGTTTGATTGGTCCAATATTTTTTGAAGAGGAACTCATGGTTTGTGGCTGGGGGTGCATGTGTGTATAATGAGAGGGAAGTCGTCGGCACACTTATGGGCCTATATCCTGTAGAAGGATAGCGAAAAAAGTTCAAGTCAAGCAACGTTTACTAAGACTATCTAGTTTATGCGAGCAATATAATAAACCTTACTATTGAACTAGGTGTAAGACAGTCCGACATAGGCAAGATCCTTTAAACCATCATAAAAGATAATGGAGTTGAAGCCCCAAAATTTATTGTTGCGAATGAGATTGCGACCATATTTTTAAGTGTAAAGTCTGTAGCAATTGAAGCCGCCAATGATAGCCCAAGAGGCACTATTGATATTTTTCCCATCTTGCTTTAGGATGTTCCATAGTTCAATTATTTAAGTATGAGAATTTGATGAATAGACCTCAAACAAGAGGAAGGGAGGAGCATTCTCATGTTGAACCATATATGAATTATCTGATTATCAGTGATGGAAGAGAAAAAAAGAGGTAGGTAAGAATTCCATTTGACTTAGGTCCTGCTGGAATGATAGGAGAGAAAATTGTTACATTTCCTCACATTGTCGTAGGGAAGGAAGCTGATACGTCGGTTCCTCCAACCTGGGACCAAGCCTAATCGACCCAAGGGAGTCGGGTATACCAGAGGCGGTGCAAACCGCCTCTCCTTGCCGCCTAAGAGGTCCATCGCCTCTTGCTTGCCAAATTAGGAACCAATAGGAATTTATTTTCTAAATTAAATGCAAATATGGAAGGTAGGGAATATTTAAATTATTATTTGTATTAGGAAAGGGAGAGGGGGCGATAGAGAGGCCTTTAAATAGAGGTGAGGGGGAAGGGAGAAATACATGCTTAGATTTGTGTTCTCTTGGAGTTTTGGGGCTCTAGACCTAGCGTCTAGAGATTTGGAGAGAACGGTCCTCCTCTCGAATAGAGGATCACTTGTATCTTTGCTTTTGTTCTTTTCTTTGAGTGCTTTAATAAAGTTCTACTTCGCTTTTCTTGTCCGATCTTGGTTATTATTGTTGTTTTGATCTAATTTGTGTTAGGGTTGCTTGCGAACTCAAGTAAATCCGGTATGATTACTTGTGAACTCAAGTATATCCTATCAAATTGGTATCAGAGCATCGTCTTGGGACCAATGGTGGCTGAAATTTTTGAATTTTAGCAGTGAGTTCTCATCTGGAGGACAACAACTCTGCAAGGAAGATGGCCAGAAAGAAGGTAGAAGTTTTGGAAGGAGAATTTGGGCAACTCAAGAATGATTTGGAAGGAAGATTTTCTGATTTTCAAAATCAGATTTCTACCAACAACGAGAAGATGGAAGGGAAGTTTGCAATCATGGAGGAGATGCTAAAAAAATTACTCGAAGTAAAGACCACCCCGTTGGCATCAGAAGCACAGAGGACTTACGACGACCATGGAAGAAAGGGAAACCCTAACCAGTTTTCCGAGATCGTGGAGGAAGAAGAGGACATGCCTCCTCTAGAACCACTTTCTAGAGAGGAGATAAGCACCAGATTCAACATAAGGGCTGAATTTTTGGGAAGGAGAGAAGAATACTACTACCACGATGCCGAATTTGAAAGAGGAAGACGGGAATCCGATACAGAAGGCAGGTATGACCGTCGGAGAGAAGATTGGAACAACTGGGGAGCATGTCCTACTCACAGATTTGGAGGGTATGGTGGATCCCGAGGCGATCCAAAGGCAAGAAAACTAAAGATGCTCGTCTTCGAGGGAGAGGATGGCCATGACTGGATTTACAATGTCGAGCATTACTTCACCGTCAATGGGCTAACCGAGGAAGAGAAGTTAACAGCGGTTGGACTATGTTTGGAAGGAAAGGTGTCAGCATGGTACCAATGGAGAGACAGAAGGGAACCCATCCGGACTTAGAGGGAATTTAAAGAAAGCTTACTCGAACGTTTCCAAACCGATATAGAATGAGACTTCTATGAACAATTCTTTGCTTTAACATAAAAGGGAACAGTGGCAGACTACCGAGATAGATTCGAGTACTTAGCCAACAGATTGGACCGCCTCTCAAAAACAATACTGGAAGGAAACTGGATGAAGGGACTAAAACCGGAGATCCGGGCAGCAGTAAGAGTCTTCAAACCAAGAATCCTGGGAAAAGCCATGGAATTAGCACAACGGGTAGAAGATCAAAAGAAGATGGAGAGAGTAGCTAAAGGAAACAACTCAGGAGGATCTTATAAAATGACGACCACCTCCTTACCACCCAAAGGACCAGCACCAGGGTGTCTAAAGGAAGCACCCAAGGAAAAAGCCAGTGGAAGTGGGGGAAATTTCAAAAGGTTAACAGAAAAGGAAATACAAGAGAAAATAACTAAGGTTGTGTTTCAGGTGTGACGAGAAGTACATGCCAGGGCATAAGTGCAAGGACTAAACTCTTCAGGTTCTCACCATCTATAATGACGAGGAAACTGAAGAGGGAGGTGGAAGCGGGCTAGAAACAGAGGAAGAAGAGGAAAAGCATTTAGATTTTGCAGAAGTATCCCTAAACTCAGTAGTGGGGTTCACATCAAATCACACTATGAAGGTCAAAGGAGAAATAGCAGAAAAAGAGGTGGTAGTATTGATAGATAGTAGGGCCACCCACAATATCATATTTACCCAGATTGTTGACATACTGGGAATAAGGTTAGCAGACACAGGCGGCTACGGGATAATGTTGGGCATAGGAAAGATGGAGATGGTAAGAGGAGTCTATAAAGGTGTAGTTCTAACTATACAGGGACTACAGATAAAGGAGGATTTCCTTCCTTTGGAATCTGGAAGCATCGATGTCATATTAGGGATGAAGTGGCTACAAACCTTGGGGAAAATAAAGGTCAACTGGGGAGCTCTACGAATGGAAGTAGTGGTGGAAGGACAACAAACGGTAATCCAAGGTGAAGCCGGGCTATCACGATATGGAGTATCTCTCAAATCCATGATAAGAAGCATACAGGAGACAGGGGGAGGATATTGGGTAGAGTTGCAACGTTTGGAAGGGATCATTGTGAGGGAAGAAGGAGAAATCCTATTGCTATACAACCCATTATACAATAATTCAAAAAAAATTTCCAACCACCTCAAGGTCTCCCACCCACCAGAGATCAAGAGCATGCGATTGTTCTGAAGGAAGGAGTATCAACAGTTAGTGTCCGCCCTTACCGGTATCCCCACGTTCAGAAAGATGAAATTGAGAAGCTCATCAAGGAAATGTTGGAAGCAGGCATCATAAGGCCTAGTGTAAGTCCTTTTTCTAGCCCTGTTCTGTTGGTCAAGGAAAAAGATGGGAGCTGGATATTCTGTGTGGATTATCGGGCACTAAACAAAGAGACAGTACCAGATAAGTTCCCCATCCCAGTGATCAATGAATTACTAGATGAGCTACATGGAGCCAAGGTGTTTTCCAAAATGGATTTAAAATCAGGCTACCATCAAATTCAAATGAAAGAGGAAGATATTAAAAAGACAGCTTTTCGAACACACAAAGGGCATTACGAATTCTTAGTAATGCCATTTGAGCTTACGAATGCCCCTGCAACCTTCCAGTCATTAATGAATCGAATATTCAAGCCACATCTCAGAAAATTTGTCCTAGTCTTCTTTGATGACATACTAGTGTACAACCAAAACACAGAAGAGCATTCTGAGCACTTAAAGGTGGTATTTGAAATACTACAAGACAATGTTTAAAATTGCGTATTCGGGTATTGAGGCGTTTTCCATTCGTGAGACGAGGCGTAAGCCTCAAAATCAAAAGATTGCGTAAACATAAAATGATAAATTTTTTATATACTAATGAGTGAATAATATAAAACATAAAAAACCATAAGATATTAAGTGAAATCAAAATATCCCAATAATAAGACAACATGAAATATAGTTCAACTCAAAATTCTATCTTTCCCAAATCCTAGTATTCTTTTCATTTAACATATAATTCCAATTTTTAAAAATAAATAGCAATGACATATCACATAAGAACTCATAAATCATCAGCACTGTCATCACTAAGAGGTTCTTTATTTGAATCATCATTATGATGAATTGCTCTCTCCCCTTCCTCCTCTCTTATAGAGTCCAATGTCGGGCATTTACTTCAAGATTTATGTAAGTTTTAATATATATAACGTGAGGCATAAGCCTCATGCCAGTGAGGCGAGGCGGGCCTTAAGCCGGGCCTCAACCAAGTTGAGGCGTAAGCCTCATAACAAAAACTCAAGGCGTAAGCATCGAGGCGTTTTTTACTGGAATTGCGCAAAGGCGGGCCTCAAGGCTAGCCTCATATTGCGCAATTTTAAACCATGCTACAAGAACATCAGCTCAAGGCAAACCTTAAAAAATGTAGCTTCTCGTAGCCAAAGGTAGAGTACTTAGGGCACATGGTCTCTCAAGAGGGGGTAGAAGTTGAGTCTACAAAAATTGAAGCTATGCAAAAATGGCCTATATCAAGGAACTTAAGAGAACGTAGGGGGTTCCTAGGATTCACAGGCTACTATCGAAGGTTTGTCAAAGGATAAAATACCATAGCAAAATCCCTAACAGAGCAACTAAAGAAGGATAACTTCTTGTGGGGAGAAGAGGCAACCGGAGCATTTGAGAAACTAAAGGAAGCTATGACGACGGTACCAGTGTTAGCTTTTCCCGATTTTAGCCAAATTTTTGTGGTGGAGACCGATGCATCAGGGTATGGTTTAGGAGCGATCCTCATGCAAAGCCACAGGCCTATAGCATATTTCAGCCAAACCCTGTTAACCAGAGCACGACTAAAGTCAGTATATGAAAGAGAGTTAATGGCAATTGTTCTGGCCATCCAAAAATGACGATCTTACCTCTTAGGAAGACACTTCATCGTAAGAACATATCAGAAAAGTTTAAAATATTTACTTGAGCAAAGAATGGTGACCGATGAACATTAGAGGTGGTTATCCTAACTACTTGGTTACGACTTCATCACTTCGAGATCCAATATGAGCCAGATTTGGAAAATTTAAAGCCGCAGACGCTCTATCAAGATGTGTATGGGAATTACAAGGGATAGCCGTCTCAATACCACTAATAATGGATTGGGAGGCAATCAAGCAAGAAAGTTTGAAGGATGAAGGATAAAGGCAGATCCGAGAAGATTTGGTGCAAGATTCAGGCAGCCATCATGGATACTCACTCGAGGGAGGAAGACTTTTACATCAAGGGAAATTTGCACTACCAAAGTCTTCTGTCCACATTCCAAATATGCTACAAGAAGTCCACGGGAGTGCAGTAGGAGGCCACTCAGGAATACAAAAAAATACCAAAGGTTAGCTGCCGAATTATATTGGAAAGGGATGCACAAAGACGTAGAAGACATGGTCACCAGATGTGAGATATGCCAGCCATGGTTTAAAATTGCGCAATATGAGGCTCGCCTTGAGGCCCGCCTTTGCGCAATTCCAGTAAAAAACGTCTTGATGCTTACGCCTCGAATTTGTTTTATGAGGCTTGCGCCTTAACTTGGTTAAGGCCCGCCTTGAGGCCCGCCTCGCCTCACTGGCTCGAGGCTTACGCCTCACGCTATATATATATTAAAACTTACGTAAATCTTGAAGTAAATGCCCAACATTGGACTCTATAGGAGAGAAGGAAGGGAAGAGAGCAGTTCACCATAATGATGATTCAAATGAAGAACCCCTTAGTGATGACAGAGCTGATTACTTATGAGTTCTTATGTGATATGTCATTGCTATTTATTTTTGGAAATTGGAATTATATGTTAATGAAAAGAATACTGAGATTTGGAAAAGATAGAATTTTAAGTTGAACTATATTTCATGTTGTCTTATTATTGAGATATTTTGATTTCACTTCATATCTTATGCTTTTTTATATTTTATATTATTCACTCATTAGCATATAAAAAATTTATCATTTTATGTTTACGCAATCTTTTGATTTTGAGGCTTACGCCTCAAAACGCATTGAGGCTTACACCTCGCCTCACGAATGAAAAACGCCTCAATACCCGAATACGCAATTTTAAACATTGATGCCAGCGAAGCAAGTACCTGGCAATGGCTCCAAAAGGACTGCTACAATCCTTGGCACTTCCAAACAAGGTTTGGGAGGAAGTGTCCATGGACTTTATAGATGGTCTACCTCAATCCGAAGGATTCATAGTAATCATGGTAGTGGTAGACAGACTCAGCAAGTACGCACACTTCATTCCTCTTCGACACCCCTACACCGCTATAACAGTGGCAGCCACTTTCATCAGGGAGATAGTCAGATTACATGGGATACCAGAGGCCATAGTATCAGATAGAGACAAAGTATTTCTCAACCATTTCTGGAGAGAACTGTTCTGGCTACAAGGAACACATCTCAAATGGAGCACTGCCTACCACCCACAGACAGATGGCTAGATCGAAGTAGTGAACAGAAGCTTGGAGACCTATCTGAGATGTTTCGTATCAGAAAAACCTAAGCTATATGTTGACCTCGTTATTGGCTCGAGCGTGCTCGAGCACTCTCAGTCAATTTAATTGAACCCCGTCGAGCTCAATTCGAGCTCGAATCGCCCCGACTCGAGCCGAATCACACTCGAGCGTGTTTAATTAAACTCGATCATTTTGATTTCGTCACGTCGTGCTTGATTTAATTTGAATCGATCTTTTATTTTGGACCCGATTTCGTGCAATTGAATTCGTCGAGCCGACTCGAACCCGAACCGACTCGAGTTGACTCAAATTTTGGACTCGAGCTTAATCTGGTTTAACTGAGTTAGACTGGATTAGCCCAATTTAATCACATCCAGAGCCACTTGACTTTTCAAGTTATTTGAATTTACTTCCCTAATCCGGAAATTGCGTCGACGGCCATGATCGAGCGAAATCCTTGTTTCGGCTGAAATCCCGCTATTCAGAGGCTTTCTGCAATTCGAGCAGGCGTCGAGCGAAGAGCAAAGCTGTTTATGGCATTTTCGGAAGCTGGAGCGCGAGGACGACGCTTGGCGGGCTTCCTCTTTCGACGACGGGGTGGATTTACTCAGAACGAAGCTCTCGGAGATGGACATTCTCGCTCACGCACTCTCTCTCTCCCTCTCGGTTTTTGGCTCTTGCTCGAAGAGATCCGAAATCCTCCCCCGCTCCAGCTCTCTCTTTCTTTCGCTCAACCCGTCCGACTCCAAGCCCCCAGGCTCTCTCGATTTCGCAAATCCCGGACGAGCCGAGCTCCCTCCGACGCCTCCCGACTTCGCGTGCCTGAACCGAGCTCGTCGCCTCGCCGACGACAGCCTCCCCCTGTTCTCTTCCTCCGACCTAGACCCGAAGTCCTCCTCTCCTGTTGCTCGCAATCGGCCCAGGAAACCGAACTCCTGCATCTATCGCACCTCTGTTCGGACCAAACCTAGAGGTCAAGGTTGCGAGCTCCAAGACCGAGCCCCCGTCGTCTTCTCCGAACCGAACTGGACGCCTGAACTGACCAAAACTCCCTTTGCAATGTGAGTATTTCCCTCTTCATCTCCTTCTCCTGGTTCCCTCACTTCCTCTTTTTTTTCTTCTATTGATCCTCTTTTTCTTCTTCTTCCTCTACCTTTTCCCTCATCCTTTACTTCTTCTCCTTCCGTAAAAAAAAAATATGGAAAATTGCTGGAGTCTTCTTCTGTTATATACGTGCACTTTTCTTGATGAATGATTTATTAAATGATCCACTCAAGGGCTGATATGGATTGCTTGTGTGATTTATATCAAGCAGGTGGAATTTTCTCTTATGTAATAATTTGTTTGTACAATCTTATGAGAGTTGCATATCAGATGTTTGTTGAAATGCTTATTAAAAAAAATTACACAAGCTTGAGCCAAACAAAACATGGAGCTGTGGTATTTGAGTATTTTCTTTGGTCTTGTTAATGTTCCTAAATCATTCATGAATTTAGATAGAGTAGAGGGCTGGTTCGTTCACATAAGTGAGAGCTATATACATAACATTTATGCAATCTGATTCTTGTAGATCTTATGAATGATAGGAGGAAGTTATAGTGAGTTTTTTTTATTGACGGGTTTGAGTGATCTTATATCATTTGAATAAAAAAGGATTCTTGGGCAATGAATTCTATCTTTCCAAAGAAATTTTGGCATAAGATCCGTTAATTTTTGTTCTTTTTGTTTTGAATAAATTTTATGACTCGTCGCTAAGAAAGTGATGATATATCTCTTGAATTATGAATAATGCTGCCCTTTCAAGAATATCAAATATTTAGCCTTCATTGAGAAGACTTTGGAGAAGTTTTCTCTGTTTGGATATGACACGTCTTTATTAAACTTTGTGAATGTTTCAAACAAGACATCAAGTTATTCTTATTAAGTAGATTTTGTTCTCTAACTCTCACATGTGTATCTCGTTGGAAGTGAAATGTGGCGTTTTCTCATCTTGTTTCAATTTTAATGGGAATAGTCATAACCATGTTAGCAGATCTTTATGTTCATTTGTACCATAAGTAGCATCTGGCATGAGTAATGGGTTCTTCATGCTTTGAGAATAAAGAAATGTCGATGCAGTGTTAATGCATTCATGTTTTGTTTCACATATGCTTGTAGTCATCTTGGAAATTTTAAATGAGCACGATTGTTTACATGTATTACATGGATGCGAGCTAGCTTACATCAGATTCTTTGGTAACTCATATTAGATGTGCTACAAGTGAAGGGAATACTATCACAATAAATCAGATTCATGAATATCTTGTTGATTTAAAATTTTGTAGTTGGATGAATGCTTATGAAAATTTGGGTTAAAGAGTTAGTTGAAATATTTAGTGGCGTAATAACTTAATGACAATCTAGAGCTCTTATACGTTTGTAATCAACCCATGGAGACGAGTTTTATGTCTATCGTTGAAATATTTAAGCTCTTAATTTTCTTGTGCAATGACATCGCGCGAGGACGAGTGCAGTTTTTATGATTCGATTTGAGTTCCAAGCTTTTTTTTTGTAAATGGGCATTGCTATGATGATTTTCTGTGCGGGTATCTTGCCTGAAGGATACCCTTAGGGTGTGTTTATTTACTTTTTATGTACTCTGGATGTCATGCATATGTTCTTACACACTTTTCTCCACAATACACTTACATACATGCATCGCATTAGTGAACCTAAGGATCTTTCTTACTTATGCATCTTTTCATGCATCATTAATAACGTTAGATATGTTCGTTTGCATATTGTAGAGTCTCTGATTTAACTCTTTTGAACTATTAATCATTGATTCCTTAAGATAGACCCTTCCCATCTTGCATACATATAGGACGGTTGGTTGTGCTTAGGATTTTAGCTGGCTTCCTTTTTCAGGCAAGGGATAAGTCCAGATTGCATTAGCTAGGTCGTAGATGTTAGTGTTGTGTGTACAACATTACATCTTTTATAGATTTAGGGTCTAAAGGCTAGTGGTACGAGTGTACCACTATATGCCTTATCAGTGGGTAAGTCTTCCTTTCTTTCGGAGGCTATAAATCCTACTCATCCGCGTCACACAAATGACGCCACCTCTCTCTTTCTCTCGTGCATGTCTGAGATGTGTTGTCCTTCCTTTTGCTCCAGTTTCCACTTCTTCTAGCCGACCGGATGATGACTGAACCATGTGTGATCTGATTGAGCCAGTTTGGGACCTTCCCCTTTGATTAGGAAAGCCTAGAATTCACCTTTGCACTAAACCCAATTGAGAAGATAATCTAACATCCTTAATCGAGAGTCTTCTTAGATCGAGGTCTAAGATGTAATTAACTACGGGGGCTTGCGCCCGTAGGAAACCGATCCCCACAATCAAATAAACCCTATTCGGTGCTGATGCATCGAATAGGGGAAATCTCGTGAATTTAGGGTTATAGATATTATTATCCATCGAGGTGTGTAGGTGAAAACCCGCTATCCTCCATGGCTAATCGTATCTATAACTCCATCTGCTCTTCCATCGGCCTGCTTGTGCCGAGTGTAAAGGCCTACGACCATTTTGTCCTACGGGATAGTGTGATCGTACCCTTTGCATTCGAACCACACGAGCGGAATCCTTTCGGAGACCCACAGATTTCTGGCGACCACGGTGGGACAGGTTTCTCTCTCCATCTTCGGATGTTATATTATCTTCTTTGTGTGCACTCCAGGTTTAGTGCTCCTTAGACTAGGTTCGTCCTACTCTTAGATAAGGTCCTTTTCTTAGTTAGGTTCCCTTCTTGGCTAGGCTTGCCCCTAGCTGTGGTTCCTTTCGTTCCGGCCTTTTTAGGCTATTTCATACCTTATCAAATTCTCTTCTTTCCGTCGGGTTTTGTGTTCACTCGACTCTCTCACTCTGAGATTGTCGAGTAGACCCCGGCACCTTCCTACCTTTTGTAGGTACTTGATACCTAAGGGTGGATTCGTTGTTGATAGTAGTTCAGATGAGGAAGGAGACTTCCGACGTCAGACTACTAGCAAGCAACTTATTCCCCATCAAATGTGTGGAATTAGAGTCGAGGATTCCCACCAAAAAATCTTATGACACTTTTTCCACTAGTGTTGGTTGTTTGCTACAGACTAGCAGACATTCCTACCTCCTATAAATATTCCTTTGTATTCGTATTCCTTGAAAGGATTCTTCTTACTTTTCAGCAGTCTGTGTGGCCACGACGATTTGTCCTCTACCACACGATGTTCGCTTCGAAGAGTATAAGGTTATCTTTAAAAGGGATACACTAAGATGTTGTAGAGATTCTTGTCCTTGTATTTGTGTACACCAATCATATTGGTGCTAACACAAAGCCTTTGATTTGTCCCTCCTTTGTTAAAGGTTGTTCTACCCAGTTTCGCTTGTCACCCCAAGCGTGGTTTGGGATTCCAAAACCAATAATTTCAAATCCACTTCCTATAGGTGATACTGGGTCCATACACACCTAAGTTAGTCAGGTGTGGTTATGTCGATCCAATGTCCCTAATTCAAATCTAGTTTCTATAGGTGATACTGGGTCCATACACACCTAAGTTAATCAGGTGTGGTTATGTCGATCCAATGTCCTTAATTCAAATTTACTTTCTATAGGTGATACTGGGTCCATACACACCTAGGATAGTTAGGTGTGGTGATGTTGATTCAATGTCCTTAATTCAAACCATTTGTTTAGATATAATACTGGGTCCCTACTCACCTAGGTTAATCAGGTGTGGTGTGGTAGATCTAATATCTCTAATTCCAACCCACTTTCTATAGGTGATACTGGGTCCATGCCCACATGTGTTAGTCAGGTGTGGTGATGTTGATCCGATATCCCTATATATAAGTTTCCTTACCTTATCGGTTGTGATACGATAGTCGTTCTTCTCTTATCACTTGTGTATATCCTTCTGAATAAATATAACTCTAAAGGATTTCTTCTACTTTTCGACAGTCCGTGGCCACGACGATTTGTCCTCTACCACGTGATGTTCGTCAAGCAAAGTATGAGATTATCCTTAGTAGTTGTATGTAAATATGCCGCATGATGTTTGTACTTTCACTCATGCCCACCAATCGCTCTGGTGTTGTAGCATGAAATCTCCTTTTCAATCCCCTTCGAGGGTTGACTTTTCCCAGTTTCACTTGTTATCTTCAAATGTGGTCTGGGATATCAAAACTACTAACTTGAACCTATGTGGAATGTGATACTGGGTCCATCCTTGATCTATGCTAGTCAAATGTAGTGATGTTGACCCATTATCATTATATGAATTTTTATGCAAATCTCGTTATGACATTTGTTCTCCCCAGTTTTATTCATGAGTTGAATATGGCCTGGGTTATCAAAGCCAACAATTTTCCCTTATTTATGTTCCATTATACTTAATCTATATCTGTGAATGTAATATGAAAAAAAAATGATAAAAAAAGAGAGGGAGGCTCTTAGTTGAGTAGAATCGGTTGCCCTTGTCACAGGTGGAATCCGGTTCTATACTCCAAGAGCCCAAAGTCCCTTCAAATTCCCTTCTGTCTCTCCTTAAAACATTTCGATGATCGTGTAGGAGATGACTGTATGTTCATTTCTTCGATTATGATTGTTCACTTTTAAAGGGATGTCGTTCTCCCTTATTTGTGATGTGGTACATCTGGCGTTAGATGTTAACATCACTTCTTAGTGGATTTTGATCTTCTAGCAGAAAGTCGATCCGCTACTTCTTTCAAATGATATACTTTCTCATTGAGATTTTGCTTTTAGTTGTAAGAGTAGTCTCTTTGGATGCATATATATTGCTTGTACTTCTCACAGGGTCCCATCAGTTAACATGGGTGTTACCACTGTGATCTCTTTAGTGATCATTGATCCTTAATATGATTGTAACTCTTAGTGGCAAGCAGGTCTCTTCGCCACTTATATTATCTCTTCTTTAGTGTGAGATTATTCTTTCTATTCGGTTATTTATATGTTACTTTTTTTAGAGAGATATATATCAATCGACTACTTCATGTTGCATGATTTCAATCTACCTAAGAAAATTTCATTTGTATTCTAATTACTCATGGCCACGACGATTTGTCCTCTACCATGTGGTAACTAAAATATGAGCTTGAGATTTCTTAGATGATGAGTTATTTACCTCCTCATTTTTCTCACATCACCACGCACGTGTGCGTTGGGGGATTGTCGAGTCTTCGCTTTGTCCTATTGACAGACCTATGGTCGGGTAGGAACCTCGCTGTTTCGGGGCCTATGGCCGAGCGAGGGTGCTCCCTTTCTTCACCGACAGACCTATGGTCGGGTGATTGTCCTCTTTTCTGCTTTATTCTACCGACAGACCTATGGTCGGGTAGAGACTTCGCTGTTTCGGGGCCTATGGCCGAGCGGAGGTGTCTTCTTTCCTTCCCTTCACCGACAAACCTATGGTCGGGTGATTGTTGAGCTTACCTTTATTCTACCGACAGACCTATGGTCGGGTAGAGACTTTGCTGTTTCGGGGCCTATGGCCGAGCAAAGGTGGATCTTTCCTCTTCATTCTATCGCTAGACCTATGGCCGGATAGATGTTGAGCTTCCCGTTTTGTTCCATCGACAGACCTATGGTCGGGTGGACATCGGGCTTTTGGTTGGTTACCCGACAGAGTCCCTGGGGGGTACACTTCACCACCTCTTCATTCCCCCCGTTTTCTTTTACCTGTTAGGGGGTTGTTGAGTTTTCTCTTTCTTCTACCGACAGACCTATGGTCGGGTAGAAACCTCGCTGTTTCGGGGCCTATGGCCGAGCGAGTGTACTTCTGTTTCTCTTCACCGCCAGACCGATGGTCGGGTGACCTTTCTTCTACCGACAGACCTATGGTCGGGTAGAAACCTCGCTGTTTCGGGGCCTATGGCCGAGCGAGTGTACTTCTGTTTCTCTTCACCGCCAGACCGATGGTCGGGTGACCTTTCTTCTACCGACAGACCTATGGTCGGGTAGAAACCTCGCTGTTTCGGGGCCTATGGCCGAGCGAGTGTACTTCTGTTTCTCTTCACCGGCAGACCTATGGTCGGGTGACTGTTTTTCTACTGACAGACCTATTGTCGGGTAGGAACCTCGCTGTTTCGGGGCCTATGGCCGAGCGAGAATGCTCCTTTTCTTTTTCACCGCCAGACCGATGGTCGGGTGACCTTTCTTCTACTGACAGACCTATGGTCGGGTAGAGACCTCGCTGTTTCGGGGCCTATGGCCGAGCGAGACTGTTTTTTTTCCTCTTCACCGCCAGACCTATGGTCGGGTGACTGTTCTTCTACTTACAGACCTATGGTCGGGTAGAGACCTCGCTGTTTCGGGGCCTATGGCCGAGCGAGACTGTTTCTTTTCCTTTTCACCGACAGACCTATGGTCGGGTGACTGTTCTTCTACCGACAGACCTATGGTCGGGTAGGAACTTCGCTGTTTCGGGGCCTATGGCCGAGCGAATGTGCTTTTCTTGTCCCTCTTGTATCACCGTCGGACTGATGGTCTGGTGATCATTGACCTTCTTTTCTCTCACCCTCTGAATTTTACTTAGATTGATTATTGACCCTCTCTTTCTTCATTACTTTGATATCCATTGATTGCATCTCCCCTTAATGAATCTTGTTTCTTGACCCTAGAGTTGTATCTTCCTATAGTTAGGAAGGTCAACGCCAACATACGCGGTTCACTTGTTGTTCGCCGCATATGTTGGGGGTCCGTTTGTTGACCTCGTTATTGGCTCGAGCGTGCTCGAGCACTCTCAGTCAATTTAATTGAACCCCGTCGAGCTCAATTCGAGCTCGAATCGCCCCGACTCGAGCCGAATCACACTCGAGCGTGTTTAATTAAACTCGATCATTTTGATTTCGTCACGTCGTGCTTGATTTAATTTGAATCGATCTTTTATTTTGGACCCGATTTCGTGCAATTGAATTCGTCAAGCCGACTCGAACCCGAACCGACTCGAGTTGACTCAAATTTTGGACTCGAGCTTAATCTGGTTTAACTGAGTTAGACTGGATTAGCCCAATTTAATCACATCCAGAGCCACTTGACTTTTCAAGTTATTTGAATTTACTTCCCTAATCCGGAAATTGCGTCGACGGCCATGATCGAGCGAAATCCTTGTTTCGGCTGAAATCCCGCTATTCAGAGGCTTTCTGCAATTCGAGCAGGCGTCGAGCGAAGAGCAAAGCTGTTTATGGCATTTTCGGAAGCTGGAGCGCGAGGACGACGCTTGGCGGGCTTCCTCTTTCGACGACGGGGTGGATTTACTCAGAACGAAGCTCTCGGAGATGGACATTCTCGCTCACGCACTCTCTCTCTCCCTCTCGGTTTTTGGCTCTTGCTCGAAGAGATCCGAAATCCTCCCCCGCTCCAGCTCTCTCTTTCTTTCGCTCAACCCGTCCGACTCCAAGCCCCCAGGCTCTCTCGATTTCGCAAATCCCGGACGAGCCGAGCTCCCTCCGACGCCTCCCGACTTCGCGTGCCTGAACCGAGCTCGTCGCCTCGCCGACGACAGCCTCCCCCTGTTCTCTTCCTCCGACCTAGACCCGAAGTCCTCCTCTCCTGTTGCTCGCAATCGGCCCAGGAAACCGAACTCCTGCATCTATCGCACCTCTGTTCGGACCAAACCTAGAGGTCAAGGTTGCGAGCTCCAAGACCGAGCCCCCGTCGTCTTCTCCGAACCGAACTGGACGCCTGAACTGACCAAAACTCCCTTTGCAATGTGAGTATTTCCCTCTTCATCTCCTTCTCCTGGTTCCCTCACTTCCTCTTTTTTTTCTTCTATTGATCCTCTTTTTCTTCTTCTTCCTCTACCTTTTCCCTCATCCTTTACTTCTTCTCCTTCCGTAAAAAAAAAATATGGAAAATTGCTGGAGTCTTCTTCTGTTATATACGTGCACTTTTCTTGATGAATGATTTATTAAATGATCCACTCAAGGGCTGATATGGATTGCTTGTGTGATTTATATCAAGCAGGTGGAATTTTCTCTTATGTAATAATTTGTTTTGTACAATCTTATGAGAGTTGCATATCAGATGTTTGTTGAAATGCTTATTAAAAAAAATTACACAAGCTTGAGCCAAACAAAACATGGAGCTGTGGTATTTGAGTATTTTCTTTGGTCTTGTTAATGTTCCTAAATCATTCATGAATTTAGATAGAGTAGAGGGCTGGTTCGTTCACATAAGTGAGAGCTATATACATAACATTTATGCAATCTGATTCTTGTAGATCTTATGAATGATAGGAGGAAGTTAAAGTGAGTTTTTTTTATTGACGGGTTTGAGTGATCTTATATCATTTGAATAAAAAGGATTCTTGGGCAATGAATTCTATCTTTCCAAAGAAATTTTGGCATAAGATCCGTTAATTTTTGTTCTTTTTGTTTTGAATAAATTTTATGACTCGTCGCTAAGAAAGTGATGATATATCTCTTGAATTATGAATAATGCTGCCCTTTCAAGAATATCAAATATTTAGCCTTCATTGAGAAGACTTTGGAGAAGTTTTCTCTGTTTGGATATGACACGTCTTTATTAAACTTTGTGAATGTTTCAAACAAGACATCAAGTTATTCTTATTAAGTAGATTTTGTTCTCTAACTCTCACATGTGTATCTCGTTGGAAGTGAAATGTGGCGTTTTCTCATCTTGTTTCAATTTTAATGGGAATAGTCATAACCATGTTAGCAGATCTTTATGTTCATTTGTACCATAAGTAGCATCTGGCATGAGTAATGGGTTCTTCATGCTTTGAGAATAAAGAAATGTCGATGCAGTGTTAATGCATTCATGTTTTGTTTCACATATGCTTGTAGTCATCTTGGAAATTTTAAATGAGCACGATTGTTTACATGTATTACATGGATGCGAGCTAGCTTACATCAGATTCTTTGGTAACTCATATTAGATGTGCTACAAGTGAAGGGAATACTATCACAATAAATCAGATTCATGAATATCTTGTTGATTTAAAATTTTGTAGTTGGATGAATGCTTATGAAAATTTGGGTTAAAGAGTTAGTTGAAATATTTAGTAGCGTAATAACTTAATGACAATCTAGAGCTCTTATACGTTTGTAATCAACCCATGGAGACGAGTTTTATGTCTATCGTTGAAATATTTAAGCTCTTAATTTTCTTGTGCAATGACATCGCGCGAGGACGAGTGCAGTTTTTATGATTCGATTTGAGTTCCAAGCTTTTTTTTTGTAAATGGGCATTGCTATGATGATTTTCTGTGCGGGTATCTTGCCTGAAGGATACCCTTAGGGTGTGTTTATTTACTTTTTATGTACTCTGGATGTCATGCATATGTTCTTACACACTTTTCTCCACAATACACTTACATACATGCATCGCATTAGTGAACCTAAGGATCTTTCTTACTTATGCATCTTTTCATGCATCATTAATAACGTTAGATATGTTCGTTTGCATATTGTAGAGTCTCTGATTTAACTCTTTTGAACTATTAATCATTGATTCCTTAAGATAGACCCTTCCCATCTTGCATACATATAGGACGGTTGGTTGTGCTTAGGATTTTAGCTGGCTTCCTTTTTCAGGCAAGGGATAAGTCCAGATTGCATTAGCTAGGTCGTAGATGTTAGTGTTGTGTGTACAACATTACATCTTTTATAGATTTAGGGTCTAAAGGCTAGTGGTACGAGTGTACCACTATATGCCTTATCAGTGGGTAAGTCTTCCTTTCTTTCGGAGGCTATAAATCCTACTCATCCGCGTCACACAAATGACGCCACCTCTCTCTTTCTCTCGTGCATGTCTGAGATGTGTTGTCCTTCCTTTTGCTCCAGTTTCCACTTCTTCTAGCCGACCGGATGATGACTGAACCATGTGTGATCTGATTGAGCCAGTTTGGGACCTTCCCCTTTGATTAGGAAAGCCTAGAATTCACCTTTGCACTAAACCCAATTGAGAAGATAATCTAACATCCTTAATCGAGAGTCTTCTTAGATCGAGGTCTAAGATGTAATTAACTACGGGGGCTTGCGCCCGTAGGAAACCGATCCCCACAATCAAATAAACCCTATTCGGTGCTGATGCATCGAATAGGGGAAATCTCGTGAATTTAGGGTTATAGATATTATTATCCATCGAGGTGTGTAGGTGAAAACCCGCTATCCTCCATGGCTAATCGTATCTATAACTCCATCTGCTCTTCCATCGGCCTGCTTGTGCCGAGTGTAAAGGCCTACGACCATTTTGTCCTACGGGATAGTGTGATCGTACCCTTTGCATTCGAACCACACGAGCGGAATCCTTTCGGAGACCCACACTATAGGCTAAGTGGCTATCATGGGCATAATATTTATACAATACTTCTTATCATTCTGCTTCTCAGATGATGCCCTTCAAGGTATTGTATGGAAGGGATCCTCCTTGCTTGGTGTCCAGTGGAAGTAGCAACGCTCCTGTCTCTTCTGTAGAAGAATACTTGGAGGAAAGAGATAAAATGTTAGCAAAATTAAAAGAAAACATTCTAAGGGCCCAACAGATTATGAAACAACAAGTTGATGGGCGTAGGAAGGACGTCCAGTTCGAGATCAGGGAAAAGGTTTTTCTTAAGCTTCGACCTTACCGACAAAAGACAGTGGCCAATAGAAGAAACGAAAAGCTTGCTCCAAGATACTATGGGCCCTATGAAATCTTAGAAAAAATTGGGGTAGTAGCATATCGGCTAATGTTATCACCCACGGTTATTATACACCCAGTTTTTCATGTTTCTTAGTTAAAAATGAGCTATTGGAGGTTTTTCAAGCGGATCTGAATTACCCGTCACCTTAACTGAAGATCTAGAAGTATGTTTGGAACCCGATGAATTACAAGGAGTGCGCCAAGGAGATGGAGGGTTCAAAGAGGTATTAATCAAGTAGAAAGAGCTTCCGGATCATGAAGCAACCTGGGAACCTTATGAGCAAATCAAGCAACAGTTTCCTTCCTTCCACCTTGAGGACAAGGTGGTTCTTTGGGAAGGCGGTATTGATAGGTTAGTTCCTCCGACTTGGGACCAAGCCGAACCGACCTAAGGGGGTCGGGTATACCAGAGGCGGTGCAAACCGCCTCTCCTTGCTACCTAAGAGATCCACCGCCTCTTGCTTGCCAAATTAGGGACCAATAGGAATTTATTTTCTAAATTAAATGCAAATATGGAAGGTAGGGAATATTTAAATTATTATTTGTATTAGGAAAGGGAGAGGGGGCGGTAGAGAGGCCTTTAAATAGAGGTGAGGGGGAAGGGAGAAAGGCATGCTTAGATTTGTGTTCTCTTGGAGTCTCTTGGAGTTTTAGGGCTCTAGACCTAGCTTCTAGAAATTTGGAGAGAACGATCATCCTCTCGAATAGAGAATCACTTGTATCTTTGCTTTTGTTCTTTGCTTTGAGTGCTTCAATAAAGTTCTACTTCGCTTTTCTTGTCCGATCTTGGTTATTATCGCTGTTTTGATCTAATTTTTGTTAGGGTTGCTTGCGAACTCAAGTATTTTCTATCAGAAGCATCTTGAGTTCTTTTGGGAGGTAGAAGTTTTATATGTTGAGACTATTATGGCTTTGTTTTGAGGTTTGATTCTTAAGATTTTGTGACTTTGAGCTTCTACTTTGGCAACAAGGAGGAGAAATATGAGGTTTCTATGGTTTTTTATGGTAGGGTGTGGGGGACGCACAAATGAGCTACATCTAGAGAATGGTGCTGACTTCTAGTCATATCAAACTTTTAGATTTTGCTCTTGTCCAAAACCAATGATGGTGAATTTTTTAGGTAAAGTGGTGTTATTATCAACTTGAACACATACCTGGTGTGGGCGAGTGATGTAAGCAGGGGGGGGGGGGTCAGAACGTCTCCGTTGTTTCTTGGACTTGGCAAGCTTGGGATGTGCTATTTGCTTGGGTTTTTTGGTCTTTTGGGCTGCTGTTGCTCTCAGGTTAGACCTTGGTTGCTTTGGTTTTGAGCTGTGTTCTTTGGGAACTTCTTGATTTTAGCTCATAAATGCTTGAGCTAAAACTTTAGCTCATTATTATGAAAAGTTTTACTGGATAGCTCATTATTGGAGTGGAATTATTGCCCTTTTTCTCTTCCCCTACTTGTGTCTCTTTCCCTTCTCTTTACCCCTTCGGTTTCTTCTCCTCTGGTGTTGTTTCTGAAGTGTGGTTCATTCCCCTTGCTGTACCGATTGCTCTCTGTTACCTGGTTGCCTGTTGGATTTCCTTTTTACCGGTTCTGTTTTCTGCTGCCCGTTGGGTCTCCTCTGTTTGCCGGTTCTATTCCTGGCTGCTTTCCCGTGAATTCTCCTACCCATCTCTGGCTGTCTTCCCGTGGCTTCTCTTCCTGGTTCCTGTGTTGATTTTTTGGAGTTGTTTTGTGGTGTCTTTTGCCCTTCCTCTTCCCCTTACCTGTTTTGTTTGGTTGGAGGTTGATGTTGGTTGTTTGGCTCCCCTTTTTGCCTATTTATGTGAGAAGTTTTTGTCATGGAAAGGTAGTTGTGTGCTGATTTTTGGAGTAAGAAAACATGAGGGTTTTTTTGTTCTTTGGGAATAGCTTGCGAGCTATGTTCCCCATCTCTCCTCCTCTCTATAGCTTGCGAGCTATGTTTCATCTCGACTTCTAATTTCATTCTTCTTCCTGCAAGTATCCACCCCACCTGTATCCTTCTTCCCTATTCTAAGAAAAACAAGTTTAGGTGTTTAAGGTGTCTTTATTGTGTCGTTAGTAAGTGTCTAAGTTTTTAAGTCCTCTTATATTATTAAAGTGAAGTTGTTTTTGGTTTATTTGTTGTATTTTGTTGATTTGGGGTAGATTTGTGTAATTTCTATTTTCTAGAAAGGTCTTATTTTTGCTTGAAAAAATTTGGGACTTTTCCCAAATTTTTGCTTGCATCAGCGAGTTGAGTTTTATAAATTGTGAGGGTGTCAACTACAAGCAGGATGTCGATAATGCTAGCTATTTTGGAAAATTTGGTAGAGTTCCAACAGCTTGAGAAAAAGCATGGATTGTGATAGGGGTATTGAAAATAATTCCTCTCTTCTTGAGGTAAAAATTAAAAGACCTTTTTTGTATGATGAATGGCTTGCTAAAGAAGAATTGTGCGCCTCTAGACCATATCATTTTTTGATTCTCCTGGCATGAAAACTTAAATAATAAAAATCTTCAGTGAGAGAGAATATTCATGGTATCTTATAAAGGTCAAGTCTTCTTGAAGCCTCATTGTATGGTCTCCTACTCAGAGAATAACCCACCAAAGAGAGTTCACAGTCTTTAAAGTCTTGGATGATCTCCTTGTCCGAGAAATAGAAAATATTTTCATGATTTGTGACATAACTGATTGGAAATCTTTATCGATGGGATTTTCTGAATGGAGGAGGTTCTTCCAACTCAAGTTGGAAGAAGCAATCGATGGTTCTTGAGCTTGGGAAGGAGGAAAAGAGATTATCCCCAAAAGAGGTGGAGATGTCAGGATTTTGAAGGGAGGGGAAATCCAGGTGGGAGATGTTGTCAGACAGAAGTAATTTATGGAGAGAGGCAGGCCAGTGTTTATTGAAGGGGTTGGCTATCGTAGAAGAGAAAAAAAGAAGGGGGGGTGGGGGGGGGGAATTCATGAAAAGAGGGCAATACTCTGGCCCATGAGCAGAGTAGGAGGAGAAAGGGATGGCTGCATAAGGGGTTGGGAGAAAAAAAGAATCTTAGCAGAGAAGAAATTCTTGATTCATTCTTGATCTCTATTTGTCAATTTGTCGACATCTACGCAACAAGTAATTGCAATTTGTGGCTTATTGTTTCAGCAAACTGTTAGACCGGTCCATCGGACTTGTCCAGCCGGTCCTGTGGGACCCCGACCCGTGCGACACAGAGTCGGAAACCTTCCGCCTCTAATTCCATCGATCCCACCGCATGAACTAAGGGAGCATGTTTGGAAGGTTTTTTGAGGAAGTTTAGGAGGGAAATTGAATGTAAGGATTATTTAGAGATTTCCTTTGCAATTCTATGCATTAAATAGTTTGTTTTCCTAGAGTTAGAGCATCTTAAATTTGGCTGAAATTGGAGATCTCCTAGATTTAGGTTTTCCTTTGGACTATAGCGGCGTCTAGAGATTGGGAGAGATCGATCATCCTCTCGAATAGAGGATCAATTGTATCTTGGTATTTTTCCATTTTTTTATCAAATAATACAAATTATCTACTATTTTTGTGGTTTTATGTGGAATTTTGTGGAGAGATCTCGCTATTTTCCGAAGATTGATAGGAAAAACTTGAGATCTACAAGTGTTTCCTATCACAAATATGGGCTCCGAAAATTTGGCCCCGGCCTCCCCACCACGCATTGATTATTTTGTGCTTTTATTTGGCGAGGGAGTTTTAAAAGAATAAGTTCCGGGGTAAATTTTGGAAAGCAGATGGATTGTAGATAAGACACTACCCAGAGATTTCACCCTCATTTTGTGAGGACTTTATGATCTGAGTTCTGATTTCCTATAGGCGCAATCCCCTATAGTTAATTACCCCTCCTGATAACGAGAGAGAACTTTCGATTAAGGCTAGTCGTCAATCAGATACATAGAGAATACGTGTTATCTGGCATATAGTAGCAGCATGGGTATTGAGATTTGGAATATTTGCAATAATTTGGAAATTTGATATTTAGAATAGAAATTGCACCATCTTGCACTTAAAGCTGATGGTGGGGGAATGAATGATGGGCCCGATCAAGATCCCATGGTTCCGTCGTCCCGGGCTATCGTGGTCCTTGGTCTACTTAGTCAGAGGAGGTAGTCGACCCAACCTGACAGAAGGATCCTTGTCGGCAGCCATGGGTTGCTTCGTCCAAGGGGACCTTGTAGACCTGGGGTGAATGCTTGCCTAAGGGGACAAATTTAAATCCACCTTAGCTAACAGAGGGCTTTGTGCCCTATCGATCATATCCTATTGATTCATATCTCAAGGATTTGATGCCAATAAGGAACGTATCGGCGCTGGGCATAACCGGTATTTCGTGGTGCCATTTGGCGGTAAAACCACTCTGTTCAGAGGGCCCCGGGTCGTCATAACCGTTTATCCTGCGGTGCCATTTGGCGGCAAAACCGCCGGTTAGAGGACACGTGTCACGTCCTTACTAGGAAGATATTATTTGAGAATGGATCCTAGTGATATTCTCGACTAGGCATTTGGCTCTTTGTGAGCAGAAGTAGATTTTGATTTGTCCACCCCGGCAAATTGTTGCGGAGGGTGGATGGGTTTTGCTTTAAGTGATTGATTTATTTATTTCAATTTTAAATATCTAATATCTTTAAGAATTTGGATTTCTGGAGTTTTGGATTTTGAGTGGAGTTTAGATTTTGAATAGACTTTTGGGAGAAATTTGAAAGTATTGGTGAACCCCTCCGGTTGAGATCAGCATTCAACACGGTCATCATCGGGGTGTGCATGGGGTCATTCCCTTTATGGATTAAACCCTGTCAACTCGACCAAGATATTGATCGAGGATCGGATTTCTCGTAGGCTGTATGCCTTTATTTGTGAATTTTCTTGATTGTAGGTAATATCAGTACTTGTGTCCACAGTGATTCATTGTACTTATAATACACTGTTGTTATCCACAAGTATCTATTTTCAGGGGACCGTCGTATCCCCTACGATCTCCTGAAGGTATTTGTAGAAGACCCATTGTTGCCTACATCATGCCCACCTGTCACCAATCTCAGGTGGTCTGATGTCTGTATTTGTTTGTAGGGACGGGCCTTCTACTATCGGTTGATTTACAGTGTTGCCTTCTTCAATCAACAGGCATTTGTAAGGGTTGTCGAAGGAGTCTATTATATCTGCATCATGTCCACCATAACTCTTTTGTTTGTCTATTGATGCTCAACATTTGAGTCAAATTAGAATTTATTGATTCTTATTGAGGTTAGATCCAGTTTGGTCTGCAAGTTCAAATATGATTTTTGTAAGTTCCATTCGAGTTTGTATCCACTATACTTGATATGGATCAAGTTCCAGTGTTCAAGTTTACAGATTCTTGTATTCAACCCGGTTTGAGTTCAAAGTGCATGTTCGAGTACTTGTTTAGGGTCTTCTGAAGTCTTTGCAAGTTCAGTTTCATATTTGAATTGATTTGAATTTGGCTCCCGTTTGATTTTATTTATTTTGATTTTGATCTTGATTAATCGTTTAGATTTTTGCTTGTGTTCAAGTCCTCAAGTCATTGTTCATCTGAGTCTGGGTTCTCCGCATTGCTTCTCAAGTGAGGTCTTCAAATTGTTTCAGTCTCTGTACTTCAGTGAAAATTTCTGCAGCACCCCGGCATATCCCCTGTTTGGGGGAATGTAGGGGAGCTGGGCCTTCCCACCACACTACTATAGCGTGTATGATAGGTGTCCTCAGACACCGCGGCCGTAGTAATTTTCATCCCACCACGTTATAAGAGCGTGTATGGGACCTTCAGCAGTACCCGTACGAGAACACCAGTGACTTCCCCACCACGCTACAAGAGCGAGTATAGGGCTTACCCACCTCGCCATATGCTTCGCACTGGGCTCCCTCCTACCATGCTACAAGAGCGCATATAGGTGGTTTTCCGATCTGCCACAAACGCCGAGAATGGGATTTGGAATAGCATACCTTTGCGTAGCAGTCGTTGGCACCGATGTCGAGGTCGAGGACCATCCCCACCACGCTAAAATAGCGTGTATAGGGCTTGCCCACCTCGTCGTACTTGTCGCACCGGATTCCCCCCCCCACCTGCTATAAGTGCGCGTATAGGGGGTCCACTGGCGCGTCCAGCGCATCGAGGACGGGATTTAAGTTAGAAATTCATACCTTGAAGTCCGGCAGATCGGCGATGGAGGACATAAAAACCCAGGCGGGAGGAGCATTCTTTTTTTTTTTTATTACTTTAATTATAATTAATTAAAATTAATTAACATATTATTTTAATTAATTACTCATAACTAATTAAGATAATTAATCAAATTTTATTAAAATTAATTAAAATCATTAATTATAATTAATATGTAATTAATTATAATTAATTAATATTAATTAATTAAACATAATTAATAATAATTAATTTTATAAATTATAATTAATTAAATCAATTTAATTAAAATTAATTAAAATTAGTTAGATTAATTGTAATAATTTTAATTAAAATTAAATATATTTAATTAAAATTAATTAATTAATTAATTAATTAAAACAATTATAATAAAATATTTAAAACATCTTTTTTTTTTTAAAAAAATTCCTTTCGGTCCGGCGGATTAACGGGATTTTGGCCGGAGAAGCACGCGAATGGGTGAAAGTTACCTTCACTGTCGGCGAGCACCCGATGTTGCTTCCGATCAAATTGTAACTTCCGATCTAGCAGGACGGGAATGCCGTCGAATAAGGGAAGTCGGTCGGAGGAGCGTGGTAGAGGAAGCACGCGAAATGTAGAAATTACCCTCATAGGCAGCGAACTTACGTTCTTGCTTCCAATCAAAATGTCGGAATTTCCGATTCGACAGGCAGAGAAAGTCATTGAAGGAGCGAATTCGAACAGTACCGGAGGAGTTGGAGAAGAGGCGCGAAAGGGATGGAGTTAACTTCACAGCGAGCTGCTCCCGTTGTCGCCTCTAATCAAAATGCCGAACTTCCGATCCGTTAGGAAGGGAATGTCGTCACAGGAGCAAAGTCGACAGCCACGATCAGAGCCGAAGAAGCACACAAAATGGAGAAAGTTACCTTCCCTGCCTGCGAGTTCCTGTCGTTGCTTCCGATTCGACCGGAAATGGAAAGTCGTCGCTGGAGGGAGCGAGAGAAAGAGAGGAAGAGAGTGAGAATGATCGTGAGAGCCGAAATCCTCTCCTTTTCGTTTCTTTAATGACGCTCCAGTGAGGTCGTGCGGAGGACGTGCGAGACGCGACATTAGTCGTGCGGAGCTCGGCGCCGAACAGGTACGTTAACTCTTTTTTTTATGTTTGTAGGTCAACAACAAATCACCACATTATTATTTTTTTTAATTGAATTTTTATATTTATAAAGCTATTTCGTTTTATCGATTAATGCGCTCTAAAAAAATTGGGATTTGATCAAATACTAAATCTTCTATTCTGCCATATTTATCATTAAAAACTATGCAAGAAATTTTGAACCTCTAAAAGCTTTCCCTGATTCTGGGAAGATATGATTATTTGAAACACTGTAATATGAATATTGTTTTTATTGGATTTTGAGCTAATTTAATGTTGACCCTAATACTAGTGTTGGGGTTGAGTCGATCGTTCAAGGTGAATTTTAAAAGCGAAAAACTCCAAATCGCGCAAAAATTAACCCGACGCGTGTCGTCCAAAAATCCAAAATCACCGAAATGGCCTCCGTTCGCGAAACGGACAGCTCCGATGCATTTGGAGCAACGGAAACAACTAAGATCGACACCCATATTGATGGGGGTTGCCGATCGGCAAAAATTTAAATTTTGCGCGCAAATCGAGGCGACGACATGTGCGAGGAATGGAATGGCGATCAAACTCGATGCATGATTAAATTTTTTTATATTTTATGCAATATAATTAAAAAAAAAAAAGATTTCAAGAGGAGAGAAAGAGTGGTTTTAAAATAAAGAGAACTTTTTTTTAAATAAAAATCCCCAAAAATACCCTCACTTAAACCCCTCATCCCAACCTCCCTCTCATTTTCACGCCATTCTCATGCCAAGGAGCCGCCACCCTCTCCCCATTCGCCTCTCTTGTGATCCAACCGCCGACCTCCTCCCTCCAAGCTTCTCCAAGGTAAATTTCTTCTCCTTCTCCTTCTCCTTTTTCTTCTCCATTCTTCTTCCTTTCTTCATCTTCTTCTTCCTTCCCTCCTCTTCTTCTTCACAATTTTTCTTTTTTATTCTTCCTCCTTCCATTTCCTCCCTCATTTCCTTTCATTTTCCTCCTCTCTTCTCTTCTCCTTCCTCTCCTTTATCATCTTCTACTTCCTCCATCCTTTCTTTCTCCAAACATACATAAATCCTAAACTTAAATTTTTTATTTCTCCAAATCCATCACTCAAACCACCCATGCCCCTTCACAAAAAATACTTCCCTACACACCCCAATCAAAAAGCCAATCATCCTCCACTTTCTATCTCTAGCCTAGAGAGATAAAATTTTCACTCTCTAGAAAGAGAGAGAGAAATTCTTTCATAAATATCTTCCTCTTCATCCCAAACACTCCCCTTCACCACCATTCTTCTATATATATATATTCATAGAGAGAAAAATATTCCTCTCTTTCTCTCTCCAAAATTGGAAAGAGAGGGGTTCTCTCTCTAAACCTCATCCACATTTCTTTACACCTCCTAAACCCCTCTCCATGTAAATTCCCATCAAACCCCTTCTTTCCATCTCTTTTTCTCTCTAGAAAGAGAGCTCCCTCTTTCTTTTTATCTCTAGAAAGAGAGCTCGCTCTCTCTTTTTCTCTCTCTAGCCTTTATTTTAAATAAAAAAATATATAATTAATTAAATATCATAAATGACAACAAAAAAATATTATATTATACATCGCAGATTTTCCTTCATCGCCACCATTCACCGTCGTAGCCTCGATCGTCGTGCACACAAGGTATAAATCTAGCATTAGCATTTTAAATTTCAATACATAAAGTATTCATGATCGCTTTTATTAGCGAGTGAGGAAATATAAGTACCCGTGATTGCTTTTGTTAGCGAGCGGGGAAACTCTTATGAATAAAACATAAGTACCCGTGACGGCTTTTGTTAGCAAGCGGGAAAATTTATTATGTATGAAATGAAAGTTAAGTACCCGTTATTGCTTTTCTTAGTAAGCGGAGAAATATGTTTTAAACATGTACTTGAAGGCCCCATGATCGCTTTTATTAGCGAACGAGGAATGAGACTGCGGCCGCGGTGTCATTTGACCCCTACCGTGACTGACTGCCTTTCTTGGTAGACAGGAAGACTTTACACACCCTGATGCAGCCCCCTATGCGGGGACGACGTCGGGGTGTTGCCAAAATTTTCAATAAAACCCATGACTTAGAAAATTTTAAAAAATAAAAAATAAAATTCACCTAAAGTTTTAAGTCAACAAAAATAAAACATACGACACCCTAGGCTCCCGACACTAAAAATTAAAGATAAAAAAATTCATATCATACATAAACAACTTATAGTAAACTTGTAGGGGAATTAGTCATTCACCGACGAGTAGGAATCAAATCTTTTCCTTCTAGCTCTTGACTTGCACACATTAATGTCCCCGACCAAAGCTTCTTACAGAAATGGAATGTGAAGGAATGAGCTAAGCCTCCCCTCCTATTTATAACATTGAATTCGAATTATTCATGGGCCTCGCCAACTTAGGATCCCCTTGCTAAGAAATAGGGAATGTACACATGTAGGCCCCGCCAGCCTAGGATCCCCTTGCTATAAGACAAAGAAGGTACGCCTACAGCCCCACCAGCTTAAGATCCTAAGATGTTATTTCGAGACTTTAGCCTTGGATTTCTATTAGAGTATTCACCAGCAGGTGAAATACGAGCGTAAATACACCTGAATACGGTTGGTAGTTTTCTTAAAAAGGAAATGGGTAAAAGTAAAAGTAACAAAAAAAAAATCTTTCCTACAAAATGCATTTATGTTAATTGTAAACACGTAGGAATCCCCGCACATCCCCGATAATTATTATGATCAAATGCTTCATAATAAAGTGGGAATCGTCCGTCACATTGCAAGCGGGTGCTCCAAATAGCGTGCACATCAACTATTAAAGTTAGACGGCTCGTAGATCCCGTGAATATGTCTTCAAAAGAAACAAAATAGCACACTCTTATGTGTCACGGGTTGTACGACCCCTAATTAAAATATGCACATCACGTCAAATAATTGAAAAAGTATTTCACCTACAAGCTATCATAGAAAATTCATTGTATACCAGTATGCCAATCACAAGCAAAGTGTAGAATAATACAATAAATACAAATGCTTGTGGCCAAGGCTAGAAGATTTGTATGTAAAATAAGGGTGCCCCGTCTGTGATGGATACAATTATCTACAAGCATTAATAGGAGATTCATTAGTGCATTATAATCCACCCGTAGAAAGTAAGTAGTGCACGACAATCTATCTGTACGAAATAGACAAATACAAAAGGGCTGCGACAAATACGAGTTCCTACGAGCCATTTTAGAAGACTCATCAAATATCCAAAAAATTTCCCAGTAAATACATTGTAGTTTGTATACACACAGGTAAACAAAAAGGGGCAAATACAATCATACACCCGCATGGGCCACGACGAGCGTGTTATGAGTACACGTGACATCTAGGGATGCTACGCAGGTTAAGAAGTGAATTCAAGTTCGAACTTAATCCTTTTCGACACGGTTCGAACCATTAAATAAATGTGCGGTCACGAGGTTGACCGGGATATTTATTTTATACATTCATATTAGGTCTTCAAGGCCTTTTATAAGAAAGATTCATCGATAAAATCATTCACCCGCATGGGCCCCGGTGAGCGTGTTATAGCTATACACGTGACGTCTAGGGATGCTGCACGGGTTAATAAGTGAATTCAAGTTCGAGCCTGATCATTCTATATGGATCAATAAGAGTCGACATGGTTCAAATCATCAAACAAATATACAGTTGTGGCGACCTGTATATTTGTCTTAATTCATTCATATTAGGCCTTCAAAGCCTATAATAATGAAAATTCACTAATAATGACATAAAGTCTATGAAACCCGATATTCTATCGACAACTTGACAGAGTTGATAATGTTCATCCACAAAATGAAAATGACCCCGAACACCCTGATGATGGCCGTGTTGAATGCAAATCTTAACCAGAGGGGTCCATTCTAAATAATTCAAAATGCTACCAAAAGGATCATCAAAATCCAAAATCCAAAAAATCTCAAATTTCAAAATGTTTAAAATTGAAATTACTCATCAATTGCTTAAAGTAAAATTCATTCATCCTCCGCAATAGTTTGCCGGGGTGGGCAAATCAAAATTTACTTCAGCTCATATAGAGCTAATGCCTAGTCGAAAATATCACTAGGATCCATTCTCAAATAATCTCTTGCTAATAAGGACGTTGTACGTGTCTTCTGACCGGCGGTTTTGCCACCAAATGGCATCACGAAATACCGGTTATGACTAGAGCCAATATGTTCCTTAGTGGCATCAAATCCTTGAGATATGAATCAATAGGATATAATCGATAGGGCACAAAGCCCTTTGTTAGCTAAGGTGGATTCAAATTTGTCCCCTTAGACAAACATCCATCCTAGGTCTACGAGGTACCCTTGGACGAAGCAATCTATGGCTGCCGACAAGGATATTTCTGTCATGTTGGATCGCTACCTCCTCTTTTTGACGAATATTTTCGCATCGACTCGACCCCGATCGAGCCCGACAAAGCTCGATCGCACTCGATCAATTCAATTGATCATCGTCGAGGCAAAATTACTTTAAATTAAGCCTCAATTTAATTAAATTAAATCAAATTAATTTAATTTAAATTAAATCAATCCAATTTGAACCCAATCGAGCCTCGTCGAGCTAAATTCGACATAATTCGGCATCGATTTGAGTTCAATTTCGTGAATTTAAATTGATTGAACCCAATCGGACCCAAACCGACCCAAACCGGTTCGGGTCGAGTCCAATCCGGACTCAATTTTAGCCCTAATTCCTCAATTTGGGCTGAATTTGATTTTCAAATCAAATTCCCAAATCAAGGGCTCAGATTTCATCTTGAAATCTGCCCTAAAATCTCTCCTTTCACGCGTGTGAGGCTTCTATTGGCCATTTGAGCGGTGGCTTTTTGGCTGCTGCTCGTGCTCTCCAAGAGCACGCAAGGGAGAGGGGGGAGCATTCGGCTCCCTTGTGTTTTCCGCCCCCGACAGACAGCGAGAGAAAGAGGGAGACGGAGAGAGAGCCTCTTGGCTCTCTGCTTGTTCGCCCCTCGCAGACAGAGCGCGGGAGGGAGAGGGGGAGCGATCGGCTCCCCCATTTTTTTTGGCCCCTGCTGTTCGTCCATCCCAGGCGAAGCAAAGGAAGAAGAGGGGAGGAGGAACCGTTCGGCCCCTCTGCAGTTCTTGCGGCTCCTGCACCGGACCAAGCCGTTTCCTCCCATAAACTTTCTTGGGAGCTGAAGTTGAGTGAAGAGGGGATCTTGCATGCTATGGCTGATATCTTCTCCTTCCTTGGGCTGAAAAGAAGCTCTCTCCTGCTGCCATAGCCTCATTTCCTTGCTTCTTGGTGAAGGTGAAGGTCTCTTCCGTCATCTTCTTCAACGCCGGTGACCTCAAAGCGACGAGAACTGCTGTTTGGAGCGTTCTTGGACAGCAAACTGCCGCCCGGAGTGGTTTGGACAGCAAATTCCTTCTCCGGAAAGCCTTGGACAGCAGCGACAACGTTGGAAAAGCTTGGACAGCAGCCACGCAACTTCCGGGAACACTCAAACTGCTGTTTGGAGCAGTTTGGACAGCAAATCCACTATCCGGAAGCCTTGGACAGCAACCATGCAGCCTCTGAATGCTTCCAAACAGTGAAAACTGCTGTTGGGAAGCTTTGAACAGCAAACGACGACCTCCGGGAGCTCTCAAATAGTAAAATTCTCTGTTTGGAACGTTGGGACAGCAGTCTTCTCCCTTGGGAAAGCTTTGGACAGCAGTTTGGAGCATAAATTGGAGCTTGGACAGCAACCTAGGAGCTTGGACAACGATCCGGAACTTGGATTGGAGCGCTAGGACAAACCGGGAGAGGTATACCACTAAAACTTAGTGAAACCTAGGGTCTCCCAAGGCCAATTGTTGTGTGGTTGACGCCCCCGAACCTTAGGTCCTTAGAAACTTCAATTTTCGCTCTCCCAAAATCCCTTTGTTGGCTGTCCACTTCGCAAAAACAGTGGAAATTTGGTGATTTCCATTTGTTGACTCTCATGTGAGGGTCCGGAGAGGATTTCGATGCGTGTAGAGATGTTGGATTGTTATCCAACACCTCTCAAATGTATGTTTATGCATCATATTGTGCCCAATCCATCACCCACAATCATGCCCTAGGGTAGACGCTATCATTTGACCTCAAAGTCAATGATGATGCATAGGTTTGGATTGTAACTAGTTGCATGCATTTCTCATTTAGATGCATTGTCATGAAAACAAATAGACACCCAAATCTAGGAGAACTTTTGCATGCATAATTTTAGTTACCTCTAGAGTTTTGTTTAATACATGTGTTGAGTTTAATTGATTTGGGCTTCCTAGTCTTTGTGAGACATAGACTTTCAAGTATCTATGTAACAAATCTCACAACATAAAGAATCAATTAAGCTTGTATCTTGTACCATACAAAACTTAGAGTAGCAATCTTGAAACTCCTCCATAAATTGCATGCACCCTTCTTTCAAGAATGAGTCATGGCAAAAGTGACTTACAAGTTATGAGAGATGTGCATGTGGTGAAATTTGTGGACTCCAATGAAATTTTGTGAGTGCTTGAATGTGGATTTAATCAATCACTGAAAATCAAATCATTGTGAGGTTTCCCATAGACTTTCCAAAGTCTATGTTGTAAATCTCACAAAATATGTTGTTGATTAAGTTCATGTACAACATTGTGCAAAATTAAATACTTGTTTGCTTTCAATTATGAGATTCTCGGATTTGGAGAATCATCTACACATGCATGCATTCATAGGTTCTTCTTAGATCATGCCCAAGTTGGTCTTAAATCTCCTAGAAGCCATAGGGATAGACCTTTCCTACTCAAGATTTCTAGATCATGCCAAAATTGATCTAGTGATCTCTCCAAAGCCTTAAGAAATCATCTTCCCTCTCCTAATTGAGTCCAAAACTCTAAAGGACGTAGGGAAATTCCTTTCATATGCGCATCTTCTCTTTCCATGGATCCAAAACATTCATAGAGGAATGGAGAATCTTCTTTCATGCATAATGCTTGGAGCATTCTCAAAGCTCCAAGTTTTAGATTGCATGAATCATTGGCAACTTGGAACCAACTTCCAAGATCTTTCATCTCTCTTGTTGGAACATAAACCAACAAGGATCTCCTTTATGTGTGACATTTTGGAGCACCCTCAAAGCTCTAAATCATTCTATCACATAAATCTTCAAGGCTTTAGGACCAAATCCTAAGTCCAAACCTTTATTTGTTGAGACAAAATCAACAATCCCCCTCTTTCATACATGATTATTTGGGACCTTTCAAGTCTCCGAACTTATCATTACATGAATTATTTGGAGCTTAGGACCAAATCCTAAGCTATATCCTTCATTCGTTGAGTCACAAAATCAACAAATGAGTGTCCATCTTCATTCACTTGACTTCAATTAGGTGAATGATCCATCCTCTTTGAATACCAAATATTCAAAGAACACTCGTGAATTCTTGTAACCCTCTAAGTTACATTTTATTCCTTCAACCCCTAAGTTGTAGGAAATCTATCAAACCCTCTATTCATCGGAACACCAAACCAATGAATGATTTCTCGGCCTTAGGATTCAAATCCTAATCCCCTTTCTCCTACGACTCAAAATTGTAGGAAAATATTTAATCCCCCTCATTCTCCTAACCCATGTTAGGTGAGTGAATCCCTTTTCTTTGGACACCAAACGTTCAGAGAAGCTCCTCCAATTTGCAATTCATAGATTGCACCTTGGACCACCCCTTTCCCTACAAGCCTAAATTATAGGAAACCTTTAAATCTCCATTTGCCTAGCTCCAAATTAGGCAAATGAATTCGCCTCTTTGAACACCAAATGTTCAAAGAATATTCACGGATTTGCAACCTCTAAGTTGCATGTTCCTTCCCTCATTCCTACAACCCAAAAGTTGTAGGAAATCCCTCATTCTCCTAAGCCCAAGCTAGGAGAGTGCATTTCCTTCTTTGGACAACAAATGCTCAAAGAACATTCATTGATTTGCAACCTCTAAAGTTGCATTTTTTTTTCCTCTTTCCTACGAGTCAAGATTGTAGGAGAATACCCAAATCCGTCTTCATGCTCCCAAATCCTAATTGGGAGGATGAATTCCCCTTTGAACACTAAATGTTCAAGGGCATTCATGATTTGCAACCTCTAAGTTGCATTTCCCTTTCTCTTTCCTACAAGTCAAGATTGTAGGAGAGCTTCCAAATCCATCTTCATGATCTCAAACCCAAGTTGGGAGAATGAATTCCCCTCTTTGAACTCCAAGTGTTTAAAGAGGTTTTAGAAGCTTGCAACCCAAAGTTGCATATTCTCTTCTTCTTTCTACAACTCAAAAGTTGTATGAAAGTCTCACCCAAATCACTTATTTGTTGAATCAAAATCAACAAGTAATTCAATCAAAAAATCATTTGTTTGTTGAACCAAATTCAACAAATAATTTCATATTAAGCAAAGGAGAAATTCCTAGTTTTCTTCCATTCTCCTAACCCAAATCAGGTGAATGAGTTCCTCTCTTTGGACACCCAAAAGTTCAAAGAATCCTTGGTGTGTAGGCCAAATCTACACATCATTCTTTTTATGTTTGCTTAACCCAAACTTAGCAAACTAAATACTCATCATTAAACATAAAAGTTCAATGATAATCCCTCTTGATTTGTAACCCCAAAGTTACAAATCTGTCTCACTTATTGAACCAAACTCAATAAGTGATTCAACTTTGTTTGCTTAATCTAAATTAGGCAAATGAAACTGGACTCTTTGAATACAAAATTCAAGGAGACACCCTTTAGATTCGTAGCCTCAAAGCTACTAATCTCCCTCACTTCTATAGGTTCCAAAAGCCTTAGAAGATGTAATCCCTTAGCCCAAAAGCTAAATGTTGGATTTCTTTCTCCTCTTAGCTCCAAAAGCTAAGGAGATTTCTCCAACATGTATCCCAAAAGTTACATGTTGGACACCTTCTTTAGACCCAAAATCTAAGTAATCTACTTCATTCGACCCCAAAATTGAATGATCTCTCCTATGACATTTAAAATGCTAAACCTATAGATGTCCTTTAGGAATTATCCAATATGTGAAGTTTATCCTACTCTATTGGATGGATTTCACCAAGTCCTAAGTGAAGCCCCTTAGGCAAGTCTATCTTACCCTATTAGATAGACACTTCTCTTATCCAAACACTAAGAGAACTCTAAAACACCTAAAAATTACTTAGGTTCCTTTTGATACAATAATCAATCATCTACCCCAAAAGGTGGGATGCCTACATTATTGTATCTTAGGATTCATAAGTAACAGGCTTGCCCAAAAGCAAGCATGTGGTTACTTTATGGGTTCTTCATAACCCTCCTAAATATGAAACACTTAAAACTCAAATAAAATCTTTAAGTCACAAACAACTTAAAGTGAACCACCCTTGGATAAAGATTAAACATCTTCCTTCCAAAATAAAATCAAACACCCTTAGTGTGACATGCTACACAAGCCACACACACTTAGGTGCACAGCCCCTTAGGCATGCTAAGATTAGGATTTTTCTTTTCTGCGTATGTGTTTGATGTTGTGGATTGATTGCCCTTGAATTGTCTGCGTGTGGGCACTTGCCCTTAAGTGGTTAGTATAGAGATATAAATGCTTTTCTGTGCAGGTGGCCATATCTAAAAGGGGGGCGCTTATAAATTATAAATTGCTTGCATGACAGGTACTGCTTAAAACCCCCAAAGATGTGGCCAATAGGGTAGAAGTAGATTGTTTGGCACTCTAAGTGCTAAACAAAATTCTGAATGTAATGCTTTATTATATGAACTGCTTCTGACTCTGTTTTGCAGGTTTGAGTCTTTTTCTTTTCAAATGTGTATTTGATAGAATTAGGATGTGTAATCAAACTTGTGGGGGTCTGGATCAAAAAGAGGTGAACCAAACGGATGTACCTGTGGAAGGTGAGGCCTGAGGTTCAGTTGGAAAGATAAAGCTTCAAGACCCCACAAGTAGAGTCTGTAATTAATTTGACTGGGTTGTATAATGGCAGGCAACTCAGCTGCCAAATCTGGTTGTAATAATGTGGACTCTCTTTACATTTCCTTGCATTTGATATAAATAAAAGCATGTTTGATTGTTTACTGGGTGTGCAATAGAAATGCATCTTTTTCCTAGGTTTCTTTTTTTGCTTTTGTTTGGGTGTGGCTTGGACTTTTGATGCGGTAGGCTCTTAGGACAAAAATAAGATTTCTACCCATTAAAATGTAATCAATCTAAAAATTGATTTAGGCTCCACAATTTTCTAACAAAAAGAAAATTTGCATGGCTCCCTTCAAGGAGCCAAGTCTTCCAAATTTAAAACAATCATGCATGGCCAAAAATGTGTTGCATATAGAAAGCCCTCACTTAAGGATTAGATAACAAATGTCTTTTTCTTTATGAGTCAGCATCTGCATACCACTCATACTAAGGCATCTTAGCCTCAAAGCTAAGTTATAAGCCCTACCTTCTAAATAAAAACAACCCTACCACTCTACATTTGCATTGAGACTAAACAACATGGTTTTAAAAGCGATTAGGGGGAGTTTAGCTGGTAGTCCCTTCCAGGCGGGATAATAAATCCAGAGGTCGGGCGGGTTATGCCTCTTGTGAGGTGTAGCTTGTAAGCCCCTTGTGCACTCGTTAGATCTAGGTTCGAGGCACTACCTATCGGTAGTCCTCACCTTAGTCTTAGGGTCCGAGGCAAGGGTTGATTCCAAATCACCCTATAAGCCCTCATCTTTCGGGCAGTTCCTCCAACAAGTGTTGTTGGGATGTAAGCCCCAATCTTCTAATAAAATATCAACTTAAACCAAATTTAGATTCAAAAATGTAAAGCCCAACATAGGATAGTCCGAGCACCTCTGAGTTTCCCTCAGAATCAAGTGCTCCTACTTCATCTCCTTTGGCTCTCATTCCAAAAATCTATATCTAAGTTGATCTCCTCTTTGAAATTCCTAAGGGCCAAAACCTTTTGCAAGACTTTCATGGATTTTAAAACAACAAAAATCAAACTTTAGCCAACATTTAAATGACTTCAAAAGAAAAGAAAACCACTAGTTTAATCAAAAGTTTTCCCAAATCAAACTTGGGATGTAATTAACCATAGGGGCTTGCCCCTATGGGATGTCTGTACCCCAGAAATAAATAAACCCCACTCAACCAAACATTGAGTGGGGGAATCTCTGTTAAATAATTGTAAATTTTATTATTGAGCCCATAAGAAAATGATGTTTTTACCCTCCGGGGTAATATATCGTATTCTTATGCCGTGCCCGATTATAAAATATGCAATCCGTTTGAGGATACAAAAAATTCTCCAACACCTCTGACTAAGTAGACTAGGGACCAAGATGGCCCGGGATGATGGAATCATGGGATCTTGATCGGGTCCATCATCCATTCCCCCACCATCCGTTTTAAGTATGAGATGGTGAAATTTTCAATTTTAAATATTAAAATTTTCAAAATCCTAAGCCTGATGTTGCTACTATATGCCAGATATCACGTATTTACGGATACAATTTATTCATCGACGACTAGCCTTAATCGAAAGTTCTCTCTCATTATCGAGAGGGGTAATTAACTATAGGGGCTTGTGCCTATAGAAAACCAGAACTCAGATCATAAAGTCCTCGCAAAATGAGGGCGGAATCTCTGGGTAGTCTTATCTACAAACACGTTTGCCTTCCCAAAATTTACCCCGGAACTTAATTCTGTTAAAACTCCCCCGAAGAAAGAAAAACAATGCGGGCGGAGACTGGGGCCAAGTTTTTGGAGCCCACATTTAATTACAAACTCACACACATGTATATGTATGGCCTCGAAGCCTCCCAACCAATATACTAAGGTGGGCTGCATGAACTTCAAGCTAAGTCAATGTAAGTTATTTTAGAAACCTGAATATTTCCATTTGCATTTGGAACCTTGTTTTGTCCTCATCCTGTTTCTTAATTAATTTTTTATTATTATTATTATTATTATTATTATTATTATTAGTGTTTTGGAATGTTGACTGTTGAAGCATAAATTTTATGTAGGCGGTATTCAATCCTAGAAACATGACAATAACTTAAAAAATATTTACCAACTAAGATAGCTGCACCCACAAATTGCATACTTCCTATTACACATACTTTACTGAGGCCACGCTACTGCCCTTTTATTTTTGCTACATGATACTATGTTACTTCTCACTTCTCAGTTTATTCTGCTGTTATGGAGTGTGATGGTACATAGAGAAAGAAGCATTACTTTTTCAGCAAGAAGATGACCAGTTTTATACCATTCTGGTCAACGTCTGAGCATTTCTAGCCAAAAGTCTTATTACTTTTTTTTTTGGTTCAATTTAGCTGTCTTAGAAACTCCCAAAGTTTGGAGAAGCTACTTCATTTTTAGCCAAATTCTAATCTTCTTTTTTTTTCTTTATTACGATATCAATTTTGAAATCTCTACTATGATGGTGTTTTCATTTTTTGTGTATAATACTTGATATTTACAATTTCTTAACATTTATCAACTATTGTTGTTACTTTTCTTTTTGTTCATAGAATGCATAAAGGGTCCTTGTAATTTTTCTGCATTTGAGGTTCTTTATAGTTGCGAGGATTAACTATGTGAATCACTTAAATATTTAGAATTGTGAGACATTTAGTTATGGTATTCTCTGCAAAATGCAGGAGATCAGACACAAGGCATTTGTCGTATACTTTTCTCAGAAGAATGAATGAGCCACCAACATGTATCTTGGCAGTTTCAAATGTATGCATCAGGGCTTCAACATCTATTCTGATAAATTCTCATTTGAAAATAATCAAGTTTAGTTAGGTATGTTCTAATGAAATTATGAACTAACTAAATGAACTTCGAAAAAATATGCTTTCTTTTCATTGTTTTAATTGATCTTTAAAGTTTCGTAGGAGTAACAGTTAAAAAGGTTAGTGATGTCAAATATTCACTTCTAGTTTTTCTTTTAACTTCATTATTTCTTCTATTAAACTGATAATGTTGCTTATGCCTTTATGTATTATTATTGCATTTATTGGTGGCTTGGATGAAAAGATTGTTTTTATTCAATTATATTCTTGTTGAAGGTTCATATTTATTTTAACGAATAGTGAAAATACATTTTCATACAGTAATTGATAGTGAGGCATTTTTACGTGATCAAAATGGGAACAAATTTGAAGACTTAGGGGCTTAGAATTAATAGAATAAATATTGTGTTTAGAATATTTAGTTCTAGTGGATCTAAAATTGAGAATTATCAATAGTATTTTTGTAATGTCAAATGATGCCTGAATGTAATATGTTTAATTATATATATATATATATATATATATATATATATATATATATATATATATATATATATATATATATATATATATATATATATATATATATATATATATATGAGTTGGCATAATTTCTTGAGTGCTGTTTGGTAAAATGAATAAATTGTTGAGTTTTTTGGAGATTCATTCTCTCATCCATAAAAATATGTAATTTTTCTTTGCAGGATTTTGAGTTTAAAGTTAAATCTTAAACTATATTTGGTTTTTAAAAAGGTGGAATATGTTTTATTAACAATTTTCCCTCGGTCAATTTCTTATCCAGAGTTTAGCAACTTAAAATTCAAACCTCGAAATCTCTACCTATTGTAACAAATTCTTAAATTTCCATCCTATTCCTCGCATCCATCTTGCTGAGATTGGGCATGCAAATACATTCAAGTGCGTAGCTTTCTTGGTTTTCCAATAGTTGTTATCGGAGATAGGGGGTAATGCTTGACAGTGACCAAGTATTCTTCTACGGTTTGATCAATCTCCAAGTTGTGGTCGAAGAACAGTGATTTGAGGATATCAACTTGAGCTTGATCATTGTAGATGAATCCGTGATCAAGTTCTGGATCCGTCATGCATGTGGGAATAGTCGATTTTAATGTACTAGCGCTTTTGGACAGCAAACGGCTTCTTTCCGGATGGTTGGACAACAAAGATCCTTGCTGAAATTTTCTGGACAGCAAGTGATTTTTAGCAAAAGGGGAAGAAACGTGAGGGAGAGGCTTGGGAGGCGGTGACTAGGTGATGCGGACATCGGCACGAAGATTTGGCGCATCTATCACAAGAGGCGTCGGAAATCGACGGCTCTAATTTACGTTGTCATTTATGATTTATTTTATGAAGTTTAGCTTTTATTTTATGTTATTTCGTGTTCTACCCCTAGGTTAGTTTATTTGAGTGTGGTGGCCCAAGGGGCATTTTTGTAATTTTTGATTTTCTCATGATGTGGCCTATATATAGGGCCTTAAGCTATTGTAATAGAATGGTTGATTGATATTAAAAATTTTGTGTTACACACTTTTGTTCTTTGGAGAGAACGTAGTGAGATTTCTATGAGAGGAATCGAAGTCTTCACCAGCCGCAGGATAGGTCCGGGCTCGTGATTTGAAGTCCCTTGGAGAAGAGGAACGGATCACCCGTTAGTTTTCGAAAGAGTCTGAGGCTCGCGGTTCTTATTTTCTATCTTTTTTTTATCTTTGTTTTGATTTCTTCCTTCTTATCTCTCCCCGTCGTCGTTTTCATATTCTTCCTCCTCCCTCAACCTCACGGGCTAAACATCCATACCAAGCTGTACAAATCTCCCTATAACCGCCGGCCACATTCACCCGATTCCCCCCCTTGGCTGCCGGCCACCTTCACCCGATTCCCCCCCTTAGCCGCCGACCACCTTCCCCGATCCCAACCCCTCTTGGCCGCTGGCCACCTTTCCCCATTAGCCCCTCCACCGCCGGCCACCCTTGTTTGTCTCCATGAATGAGGAGTCAATATCATCTTAAAGCTTACCTAAATAGTTCAAATAATTTAGGAAATTATTTTCATCATTTGAAATTCAAAATTTGAATTTCAAATATTTTCCTAAATTAGAAAGCCATTTTAGAAAAGTATTGAATCTCATTCATGAAGTAATTCAAATTTAATTTGGGTGATTTAATTTTAGGCGGTTTTCAAAATTCAAATCCAACTAATTTGAAATTTGAAATCTTTCCTAATTTGCCATTCCATTTTTGGAAAGTTTTAAATGACTTCTAATTGAATTTCAAATTCATAGAGTTACTTAAATAATTTCCTAAGTTTAAAATCATTTTAAGCAAGTTTGGACACATGGCACCCAAAACCCCATCCACCTGATAATGCCGCCCCCCCTTCTTCCCTAGCCCATTAATGCTCAATTAAGTATTGCCTAAATCTAAACCCAGCCTTTAGGAAAGAATTTCAAATCCTTATGTCCCTATTGGCTGAAATTTTTCCTAATAACTAAGCTCTAATTTATGTCTAGAAATCAGAGCTTGAATTTAGGAAATAAATCCCAATCCTCCTCAATCCCGCTGGTCTTCCCCCTCTGCCCCTCGTATCTTCCCTCCCTCTCATACCTCCTCTCCACCTTGGTTTCACATGTGGATTACTTCCATAACGTGTGCTACCTCTAATCCCTTTTCCCAGCACTGAGAGAGAAATTTCTTTTTAGATTTCTGAGAGAAAAGCTGAAATCTTTCAGATTTTCTCAGCTTTTCTGAAGGACCATCCAGATTTTGGTTAGAAGGTACTTGGAGTTTCTTCCATCTTCCATACAAGAGAAACTTCTTCCTCTTCGACGACGTTCGAGACCTTTAGCGAGACGGCCGGAGAGTTCTTTCTTCATCCCCATGAAATTCCCAACCACTAAAATCTGAGAATTCTCTCTCAGATTTTTTTTGGAAATCTGAGATTCTTTTCAGGTTTTGGGCAAAGAAGTCCGAATTTCCTTCAGATTTTGGAGAGGTTGTCCTCTCCCTAGCAAAGCCATTTTTTTCGTTCTACATCAGTTTGGTATCAGAGCATGGACTCGGATCGACTTGGAAGGACTCTAGACTAGGTGACAAGTCAACTGGGCGCCATTAGTCAACTTCTCAGGGAGAATCAAGCGAACTTAGCCGACTTCCACCGTCAAACAATCGAACGACTCGATAACCTAGTGTGAGGTAGGACTGACCCATCGCTTTACACACTTGCAAGATCCCCTTCCTCAAAGGATAGAAAAAGGGCACTAAGAGACAGAGAGATAAGGGATAGAGTGGACAAATGGATAGAGGCCAATGAAGCTTTCAATTTCCCCATCACTGTGCAAATCAAAGAGGAACATAAGGCGATCAAGGAAGAACATGAAGAAGAAGATGAATTGGTTGACAAGGAAAAATGCGTGACAGCAAATCATGCAGAGAGAGACTTGGTTGGTTCAATTACAACTCCGACAGAAACAAAGGTTTCTCCTGACCCAATGAACCCTCCTATAACAGAAAAGGTTGAGGAAGCTCTGGAAGTGACTTCCATAGAACTCACGATTGCTCCTATTGCGAGTGAAGCCATCTATGAGAGTGAACAAGTTCCTGCAGGCGAAAAGAAGTGCAACAAGCAAGTTGACCTTGTGGGCAACCGGGGTGGTTTGAAAATCTTTGCAAATAACAGTCCAGAGTTTTACATGACCAGTTGTGATGCTAACTCGACGGAGTCGAGTATTCTCTCATCTGGGGAGAATGATGCGGACATCGGCATGAAGATTTGGCGCATCTATCACAGGAGGCGTCGGAAATTGACGGCTATAATTTACGTTGTCATTTATGATTTATTTTATGAAGTTTAGCTTTTATTTTATGTTATTTCGTGTTCTACCCCTAGGTTAGTTTATTTGAGTGTGGTGGCCCAAGGGGCATTTTTGTAATTTTGATTTTCTCATGATGTGGCTTATATATAGGGTCTTTAGCTATTGTAATAGGATGGTTGATTGATATTAAAAATTTTGTGTTCCACACTTTTGTTCTTTGGAGAGAACGTAGTGAGATTTCTATGAGAGGAATCGAAGTCTTCACCAGCCGCAGGATGGGTCTGGGCTCGTGATTTCAAGTCCCTTGGAGAAGGGCAACGGATCACCCGTCAGTCTTTGGAAGAGTCCGAGGCTCGTGGTTCTTATTTTCTATCTTTCGTTTTATCTTTGTTTTGATTTCTTCCTTCTTATCTCTCCCCGTCGTCGTTTTCATATTCTTCCTCCTCCCTCAACCTCATGGGCCAAACATCCATACCAAGCTGTACAAATCTCCCCCATAACCGCCAGCCACATTCACCCGATTCCCCCCCTTGGCCGCCGGCCACCTTCACCCGATTCCCCCCCTTAGCCGCCGGCCACCTTCCCCGATCCCACCCCCTCTTGGCCGCTAACCACCTTTCCCCATTAGCTCCTCCACTGCCGGCCACCCTTGTTTGTCTCCATGAATGAGGAGTCAATGTCATCTTAAAGCTTACCTAAAGAGTTCAAATAATTTAGGAATTATTTTCATCATTTGAAATTCAAACTTTGAATTTCAAATAGTTTCCTAAATTAGAAAGCCATTTTAGGAAAGTATTGAATCTCATTCATGTAATTCAAATTTAATTTGGGTGATTTAATTTTGGGCGGTTTTCAAAATTCAAATCCAACTAATTTGAAATTTGATATCTTTCCTAATTTGCCATTCCATTTTTGGAAAGTTTTAAATGACTTCTAATTGAATTTCAAATTCAAATAGAGTTACTTAAATAATTTCCTAAGTTTAAAACCATTTTAATCAAGTTTGGACACATGGCACCTAAAACCCCATCCACCTGATAATGTCGCCGGCCCCTCTTCCCTAGCCCATCAATGCTCAATTAAGTATTGCCTAAATCTAAACCCAGCCTTTAGGAAAGAATTTCAAATCCTTATGTCCCTATTGGCTGAAATTTTTCCTAATAACTAAGCTCTAATTTATGTCTAGAAGTCAGAGCTTGAATTTAGGAAATAGATCCCATGCCTCCTCAATCCCGCCGGCCTTCCCCCTCTGCCCCCCGTATCTTCCCTCCCTCTCATACCTCTTCTCCACCTTGGTTTCACATGTGGATTACTTCCATAACGTGTGCTACCTCTAATCCCTTTTCCCAGCATTGAGAGAGAAATTTCTTTTCAGATTTATGAGAGAAAAGCTGAAATCTTTCAGATTTTCTGAAGGACCATCCAGATTTTGGTTAGAAGGTACTTGGAGTTTCTTCCATCTTCCATACAAGAGAAACTTCTTCCTCTTCGACGACGTTCGAGACCTTTAGCGAGACGGCCAGAGAGTTCTTTCTTCATCCCCATGAAATTCCCAACCACTGAAATCTGAGAATTCTCTCAGATTTTTTTGGAAATCTGAGATTCTTTTCAGGTTTTGGGCAAAGAAGTCTGAATTTCCTTCAGATTTTGGAGAGGTTAAGGGGGAAGGTGATTTGAGAGTTTAGTGGAGTAGTTGAATTAGCTAGGAGAGAGGGAGAGGGGCGGTTGGTCTTTTAGGGAAATTAGTGGATTGATTGGAGGGTTTAATGGGAGCATTAATTGACTAGGATAGAGAGGAGGGTGGCAACCCTTGATTGGGATTGATTTGAAATTCAAATCCCCAACCAAAGAGGGAAAGGAGGGAGGGGTTATGGGCTTTCTTTGCATGCCAATTCAAGCAACCCAAGTTAGGAAAGAGGATTTAAATCAAATCCTCCTATTAAATTTTGATTTATTTGATTGGAAATCTGAATTAAAACTTCCTAGCATATATGACTTATTTAGGAAAGTAATCTTAATTCAAATTGATTAAAATTTGAATTTTGAAAACCTTTCCTAATTTAAATTAAGGTCATAATTGCTTGGTTTTGGAACTTGGAGGGAAGGATTAAAGGGAAAGTGGCCAACAACTAGGGCTTGGGCTACGGCAAAGGTGTTTTGGCCAAGGAAAGGGGAAGGAGGGGCGGTGGCTTGTAGAGTGGAGGGGAAAAGGTGGCCGGTTTAGGTTAGTGGAGGTGGTGGTTTCGACCAAGAGAGGGGGAGGAGAAGTGATGGCCAGCAATTGTAGAGAAGAGAGGGAGGGAAGGAGATGGTCGGTAGTTTGTGGGGGAGAGGGGAGGAAGGGGAAAGAGGAGGTCGACCACGAACCCGGACGTTTTCTGCGGTTGGTGGGTATTACGATGCCCTCACTTAGGGGCTTCAATCTCTCCAAGAACCCACAAGCTCTCCCAAGACACAAGTGCAGAAATTTCTTGTAATAATATTCATTAGCCTCTTCAAAGAGGAAGGGGGGATATAAATAGCTAGGATTTACAATGAAGAAATAAAAGACACACATGCCCCTAAGGGTCACAAGCAACTATTCCCTCAAGTGAGGGTCGAAATGGAAAAATGCATAAGTAAATCAAATACATATGATAACTCAAAAATAAATCAGTGTGATCATAGCCGTAGATCGTCGGTCTCGTCTATGGTAAACCTTCCAAGGTCGGATGTCCTCATCATGGTGTGATTGTGAAATTGTTTGGAATTATGCATGTGTTGACCTCTGTTGAGTAAAAGAAAACAAAAAAAATCAAAATCAAATCTTACCTACTCCCTGCAGCCCCACGTCGCACCTCGCACGACTGCCTCTGTCGTCGCCACTCCTCGCACGACTCGACGTCGCCTCACACACGATCGCTCACACGACTTGGCGTCGTTAAAAGCGAACGAGGAAGAGGCCTTCGGCCTCCTCTCGCGATCCCGCTCCAGCTCTCTCTCCCGCGATCCTTCTCCGACCCCGTCGTGGCTGTGCGACTTCGCTCCTTCGACGACCCTTCCTTCCTGTAGGATCGGAAGTTCTGACATTTTAATCGGAACAACAACGGGTGCCCGCTCGCTGTGGAGATAACTTTCTCCATTTCGTGCACCTCTTCGGCCGAATCCCGTGAGCAAGCGAGAGAGAGAGAGAGTGAAGAAGCTTCCCCTACCTCATTCTCCCTACCTTGCTCTTCCTCCACCGTGCCCTTCTCCCCCTTTGCCGATCGACTTCGCTCCTCAGACGGTTTTCCCCTTTCGATTGGATCGGAAGTTACACGTTTTGATCGGAAGCATCAACAGGAGCTCGCGGCTGAGAAGGTAACTTTCTCCCATTCGCGATTTTCTTCGGCCAAATCCCGTAAACCCCCAAACCGAGAGCAATAGGGGGGGGGAAGGATTTAATTGATATTTATTAATATTGATTATATTAATTATTATTTAATTATAATTATAATTAATTAGTTAATTATAATTAATTATTAATTAGTAGTTAATTATTAGTTATAATTGTTTGATTAATTATAATTAACTCCGTTTAATTATAATTAATTATTAACTAATTATAATCATAATTAACTTATTAATTATAATTAATTAATAGTTAATAATTAATTATTAAATTATAATTACCTAATAATTATTATAATTAATGAATAAGATACCTTCTCCCGTCTCGGCCCGAGCCGACTGTCGACGACCGCCGGTCCACCGGCCCTGAAGGTATAACCCCTAAACTCAGGCTTCCGTCCTCGACGTGTACGACGGACCGAAAAACCGCCTATACACGCCTTTATTGCGCGTGGTGGGATGGAACCCCGGTCCGACGCCTACGACGAGGCGGACAGCCGCCTCCCCTCTCGCTCTCTTACCTCGTCATGCGTGGCGAGTCAGTGGTCTACCCATACACGCCTTTATTGAGCGTGGTGGGAGGGGCAACTGGCGCGACACCTACGACAAGGTAAACGAGCAACCCTCGCCCTCTTATCTCGACTATCGTGTCGGGTCGGCGGTCTACCTATACACGCCTTTATTGAGCGTGGTAGGAGGGGCAACCGGCACGACACCTATGTTGAGGTAAGAGAGCGACCCACGCCTTCCTGTCTCGACATGCGTGTCGGACCGGCAAACCACCTAAGCACGCCTTTAGTGGCCGTGGTAGGAGGAAAACCGGTTCGACGCACACGGCGAGGCTAGGTGAGCCTGGTGTTCCCTTTTCTTTGCGCGGCCGGAATGATTTATAAGTACCCCCGTGCGGGGGGAAAGAAAACTGCTCTTTTCTTGTAACAGGTACCGAAGGCCCCATACACGCCTTTATTGCGCGTGGTGGGAGGAAAAATCACGGCCGCGGTGTCCTTGAAAGAGGACACCTACCATACACGCCTTTATTGCGCGTGGTGGGAAGGCCCAGTTTTCTCGTAGTTTTCCCCTAAACGGGGGAGACGCCGGGAGGCTGCCGAAATTTCGGGTGAAATATTACTACACTCGGACCTGTTTTGAACTCAAAAGAACAAAAGAGCTGGACCAAATGAGAAAGAGCAATGAGCTTTGAACATGAACATGAACTGTGGACTTGTGGACCAGAACCAAAACAATAAATGATTTCTAAAGTTCAAATCCGAATAAAAAAATAAAAGTGAAATCAAATTTGAACCAAATTCAAGTCAATCTGAACATGAAATTGGACATATAAAGACTCCAGAGGACTTTGAACAAAAAGAAAATGAACATCCAAATGAACTTGCAAAGAATTTCAAAGGACCCTGAACAATCAGTTTGAGTTTGAATGGAGTCAGAAATCAAGAGGGGAATAAGGAATCCAGATAAGAATTGCACTTGACCTGACCAAAGAACTTAAATCCGTTCTTGAACTCATGCTATACAACATCAAGTGAGAATTGTGGATTTGATGAACTCGAGTCTAAATGAGATTTAATCCGGACTCAAACATATGCAAAGAACAAAACTCGTATCATACACGAGAAAATTCAAACTACAAGAACTTTTATATGAACTCCTACGACAATCCCTACAACGCCTGTCGATTGAGAAGGCGACGTTGGAGATCAATCGTCAAAGAGCCGCCCTTTGCAAGCAAGTGCAAGCATCAAACCACCTGAGATTGGTGAAAGGTGGGTGTGATGCAAAAACAACGGGTCTTCTACAAACATCTCTAGGAGGCCGTAACAAATACAACGGGTCCATACGAACAAACACGAGTCGCTTGTGGATAACAACAGTGTGTATGTCGTATGTACAACGAAATACTGTGGACACAAGTACATCTCCTACGAACAGTTCCAGGAGCTCGTAGTGAATACAACGGGTCTCCGCAAATACATACAAGTTACTTGTGGATAACAACAGTGTGTTGCAAATACGACGAATCACTGTGGGTACAAGTACGGATCCCTTACAAATGCAAGTGACCACAAACCACTTGTGGATAACAACAGTGCGTACATCGTAAGTATGACGAACCACTGTGGACACAAGTACATATATCACCTACGATAGCGGTGATCAAAATCTATAAGTACACTGAGTACAACGACAACCCGATGTACGAAAAAGACACCCCCTGGCAGAAAGGAGGGAAATGTTTGAACAAATTAGAACCAAACTCCCTGGTGTTCCAAAGTCTCTTCTTAATTATATACTCGAGAAGAAAACAGTTCTGATGTCTACAAATACCAAAAATGACGGTCTACTACACTAAAGATCCTGAAGGGAGTTCTCCCCAAATCAGCAGTCTTTGACTCCCAAATTCAGAAAAATCCATCCCCGGTGAATGAGAAATGGGGAGGGAGTCAACATCAAAATTGATCGCCACCGGATCTGCAACACATATACAAGCAGACAGAAGGCGTCTACAACCTACAACGCTACGCCATCGGATCTGCAACACATATACAAGCAGACAGAAGGCGTCTATTCCAAGAATACCCCCGCACGTGCACTTTAATTTGTATACACATAGGTACACTAAGGGGGAAAATACAATCTCAACCCGCATGGGCCCCGGCGAGCGTGTTATTGGTACACACGTGACGTCTAGGGATGCTGCACGAGGAAACAAGTGAATTCAAGTTCGAATCCGATCCTTCTATACGGATCAATAGAAGTCGACAAGATTCAAACTACCTAACAAAATACACGGTTGTAGCGACCGGTGTATTTGTCTAAATACATTCTTTTTAGGCCTTCAAAGCCTAAAATCAAGAGAATTCACTAAACGAAAGGCACAAAGCCTACGAGAAACCCGATCCCCTATCGATAAGTTGATATGGTCGACAAGGTTCAATCAAATGGAAATGACCCCAAACACCCCGATGATGGCCGTGTTGAATGCTAATCTCAACCGGAGGGGTCCTCAAATATTTCAAATGCCTCCCAAATACCCAAAGTCTACACAAAATCCAAAAGCTCCACAAAAACTCCAAAGATTACTCCAGAAATCCAAATCAATCCCAAAATTCCAAGATATTTAAATTTGAAATAAATCCATCAATACACTTAAAGCAAATTCCATCCGCCCTCCGCAACAGTTTGCCGAGGCGGACAAATTCAAACAAACTCTAGCTCACAAAGAGCGAAATGCCTAGTCGAAAATATCACTAGGATCCATTCTCAAACAATCTCCTGCCAGTAAGGACGTGGTACGTGTCCTCTAACCGGCGGTCTGCCGCTAAATGGTCACCGCAGGATAAACGGTTACGACGACCCGGGGCCCTCTGAACCGCGTGGTTTCGCCGCCAAATGGCACCACGATATCTCGGTTATGGCCAGAGCCAATATGCTCCTTACTGACATCAAATCCTTGAGATATGAATCAATAGGATATGATCGATAGGGCACAAAGCCCTCTGTCAGCTAAGGTGGATTCAAATTTGTCCCCTTAGACAAACATTCAACCCCGGTCTACAAGGTCCCCTTGGACGAAGCAACCCATGGCTGCCGACAAGGATCCTTCTGTCAGGTTGGGTCGACTACCTCCTCTGACTAAGTAGACCAGGGACCACGATGGCCCGGGACGACGGAACCATGGGATCTTGATCGGGCCCATCATCCATTCCCCCACCATCCGCTTTAAGTGCAAGATGGTGCAATTTCTATTTAAATATCAAAACCTTCAAGTTCTCAAACCCAAACTCGATTTCCAAATCCAATTTCTACCAGTATCCAAATCTATGCTGCTACTATATGCCAGATACACGTATTTCTATACGTATCTGATCGACGACTAGCCTTAATCGAAAGTTCTCTCTCGTGATCGGGAGGGGTAATTAACTATAGGGGCTTGCGCCTATAGGAAACCAGAACTCAGATCATAAAGTCCTCGCAAAATGAGGGCGAAATCTCTGGGTAGTGTCTTATCTACAAACCCATCTGCCTTCCAAAATTTACCCCGGAACTTAGTTCGTTAAAACTCCCTCGCTGAATAAAAGCAGCGATGCGGAGGCCGGGGCCGAATTTTCGGAGCCCACAGATTTCTGGCGACTCCGCTGGGGAATGGTTTCTCTTTCCATCTCTGGCTAGTCACTTATATGCTATAGTACCAGCAAAAATAATGATGATATTGAGCTCTATACGGTGAACATCAGGATGTGACATTTGATTTTTATATCCAAAGATCCATCACTGAAAGGTCCCGAAAATTGAGTCTTTTAAATAAGATCAAGGGAAATTTGTTTAGCAGGGTTTTAAATTCCATGCTAATTTTCCTGCTATCATTCATTCTGCGTTATTCCTGTTTTATGAAAGTGTGGGATGATGTATTAATTCTGATCACTAATCCCAGCCTTTCATTTGTGTAGAATGAAAATGCAGGACACACCGATGACCGTCCAACTGGGACGAGGAGCTAGGATCCAGCTGGCTAATGCTGTGATTGAAACTGGCAATACTGGAGCCACCATCCACTTTGGTGGGCTCGAATTCTCAGCAGCTACTGCAAGGGCTGCAGCCGTCCCTGTGAACGGCGTAAACTCTGAAGAACCTTCTGGAAGGTCTCACTCTACAAGGATTGCTGCCAGAGGTACTGCTCAAGGAAGAACTTCTGTGTTTGAAAGACTATCCCAACCTGAGGCCCTTACTGCAAAGAGGGTCGTCACTGGAAGAAAGATCTCTGTGGTGACTGCAAACACCACCGCCCTGCCCAGAGAGACTGTTGCACCTGGGAGGTATGATAATGAAGCTTCTTCATCTGGAGGAAGGCTTACAAGGAGGCATAGGAGGAAGAGAAATGTAGAGCTGCGAGCTCAGCAGTTACCTGTACCAGTCCATCCCTCCAATCTGTCAGCACAAGAATCAGAAGTCAATATTCCCACTCAGAACAGGTTTTCTAACCTGAAGTGGGTAAAGAGAAATAGCTCATCTGGTGAGCTTAAGCAATCTTTCTGGGAGCATCAACCTGAAGCTCCAACCCCTCAGAAGATAAGAGAGCCCGAACGTCTGTCTGCCCGGGTACACCGAGTTTTGAAGACAATCAAAGAGAAGGGCTTAATGAAAAAGAAGTTCCAGAGGCCACTGATTGTTGAGGCCCGAAGAACTCCTCCAAGAGATAGACTATCATCTGCTGTGATAGTTGAAAGAAGAGATTCCCAACAACAAGCTCCACGCGGTGAGCATCGGGGCGTGACACCTGAACCTTATGTTCGGGGATCCGTCGCCGAAAGGTCCCGGTGGAAAGGGAAGCAAGTTTGGAGGCCGAAGTCTCGAAAAGAAAATATCTTTGAAGAAAAAGATAAATCAGGCGTGACATCCGGAGCTGTTTCCCGGAGATCCGCCCCTACTAACAAAACTCGTCAGAAATGGGTCCAAAAGAAGGCCCATAATGGCGACAATTATAACGACGGTCGACATCCTGGAGAGTCTTCCAGGAGATCCCGTCATTCTCCTACTTCAACCAAAGAAGAAGTTCACTTCGATCGTAGTCCACGGGTTGAAGAAATACTTATTCCAAGTCAAGAGCCTGAAATTCAGTGGCGCCGCCGCTCAGAAATTCAGGTGCAAAAAGATGAAGAAGACTATGGTGATGAAGATACTATGGAAATTGAGGTGGTTCATATGGTCAGTCACGCCGATGTGGAAGAGGAAGATGATGGTAATGAAGAAGACCAACAATCACAGCCACGCGTACGTGCTTATCGACGTCGCCACAGGGCTAGATCTATTGCCAGCCGAAGTGCTCGCTCTTCAGAAGAAGGAGATGAGGAAGAAGAAGAGGTCGGAGAAAATCCCTTCGCTGGCGAAGATATCACACTCGCTGAAATGAGAAATCAAATGAGGCGACAGATGCGAAGAAAAGACAGAGAAATCTCTCAGTTGAATGATAAAATGACTGAGATGATGACTCAGATGACGGCCATGATGGAGATGATGCAGAAAACCACTTCTGTGGGCCCTGCACCGGCTCAACCTATCAACCAAGTTGCAAATCCTCAAGCGCCCCAAGCCTCAGGAGTGAAAGGTGTACTTGAAGGTGGCGATAAAAATGATGATCCAACCCGCCAGCGCACTCCCCAAAATGTGGCGAGTGTCTCTGAACCTGTAACTGCATCACAGCTGGAAGGCTTAATCAGTGAAAAGATTAAGGCCATTATAGCTGCTGAACAAGCGGAGAAGTTGGTAGGAAAAGGTCGCCCGTACCCAGCAGAGTACGATCAGGTGCCATATCCAAAGGGATATTCTGTGCCGAAGTTCAATATCTTCGATGGCAATAAAAATCCAAGACAACACCTGGCGCAGTTCAAAGCAACCTGTGGAAATACAGGAGGTAATGATGCTCTGCTATTCAGGCAATTCGTGAGCAGCTTGAGTGGAACTGCTTTTGAATGGTATGCCGAACTGCCAAATGATTCACTGAGGACCTTTACGGAGCTGGAGGCCTTGTTCGTGAAAAGATTCGCCAGTGCAACAGAGAAGACCACCATTGCTGATCTCGCCCTTGATAAAAGGAGGAAGGAAGAGTCAGTAACAAAATACATAACACGCTGGCGCAATCTCAGCATGAAGTGCGAGCAGCAGCTGGAAGAAGAACATGCAGTTCAATTGCTGATGGGAAACATTGATGATAAAATGCAACCCTTCTTATGCATGGCTTCAATTACTACTTTCCAAGATCTGTTGGACAGGGTGGCTAAGTTTGAAAAGTTGAATTTGTCGAAGTCAGAAAATCTCGCTGACAGACCCAAAAAGGCTAAAGCTCCTGATGCTAGGAGAAATGAAGTTTACTCTGCATTTCCTTCCAGACCTGATAAAGGTAAACGGGTAGTATATAATGTAGACAAAGGAAAACAGCCTATGCAATACGAAGAAAAGCCAAAGCAGTCTTACAATTCAAATCCTCAGCCAAAACTGGTACTTGGAGGAAACGACAAACCTCGAGCCTTTCCTAGTGGAGGAGAGCGCCAGAAGCAGACTGCAGGAACTGGTGATAGAACGTTCCCCTCCCTCAAGGAGAAAATGAATAAAGAATATTCGTTCAAGAGGAAAAGTGTTGCCAAATTATTTCGACAAGCACTCAAGAATGGTCTGGAGTTGCCAGAATGCAAAAGACCTGAAGAGTCCAAACACAGTGGCGACCCAAACTACTGCCCATATCATCGGGTAGTTAGCCATCCAATTGAAGATTGTTATGTCTTCAAAGATTGGTTAGAAAAGATGTACAATAGGGGAGAACTGACATTATCAGATAATGTGTTGGTTCGTCCCAGAAAAGAATCCACCCGGGTAGTCACGTCCTCTTCCGTACTCCCGCTTAAAGAAAAAATGAAAGAACCTATTCAAGGTGAACAATGGGAGACTGTGGTCTCCAAGAAGACAACAAAAATGTTGAAACAGCTAGAAGGAGTTCCAGGTGTCAAGTGGAAGTCTCCTACTGAGCCGATGCTGAATCTAAAATGGTTGCCTGTGTCACAAGCATCCACTTCTAAACAACAACCTGGCCAAGCTAGCTCGTCAAAATCCGGCAAAGCAAAGCCAAAGTCTTCTAAGAAGAAAGCCAAGTTGAAGAAGTCTATGGCGAAGAAGACTGAAACTCAAAAGGCTATTGATAATTTGGGTGAATATTACCAAACTATCAGGAGGCCTATTAAGCTCGGTGATTTTATGAAAGAGCTTAAAATAGATGAAAAGGAAGAAGCTGAAGATGAATCTCTTCCTACGGAGATATGCCGAGTCATCTCAGCAACATTAAAAATACCAGAAAGGGAGAAATACGCTGAAGAAGCGGCCCCTGAATTCTGTCTAATGGTATCATCAATGGAATTCAGTTCAGAAGATCTATGTTTTCCAGATGATGAAGATTCAGACCCAAGCATAGAATCGCAAATGAAACAAGTGAAGTTGGGAGACGATTCCGAGTCTACAGATGAATCCGCAGACACAACAATGGCTGACTCCGAAGATAATGCTTCATCAAACAAGTCTGAATCAGATGAGGTGGCCCAAGTACAGTTGAGGAGTGGCAAAGTACTGTCACCTCCACCAAAGAAAGGGACTCCTAATAAAGATAAGGGAAAAGAGATAGTTATCAATGAAGATATTATCCTCGAAGATCCCAAGAAAAATAATACTTTGTCCAAGGGGATAGATTACAATATCTTATCCCACTTGAGGAAGATCCCAGCACAACTCAGCATATATGATGCCCTCTTGATGTCTAAAGACCTTCGAGAAACTTTGATCCAAGCTCTTAAGGACCCCGAAAGATATGAAGCATATTTTGCTGAACGCAATTTGACTGAAGTCTTGCAAGCTCAAAATGAGCCCCTCATCACTTTTGCTAATGATGATATGATGCTTGGAACGGCGGATCACAATCGCCCTCTGTATGTTACGGCAGAGAGCGACGGTATGATGATCAGTCGAATTTTGATTGATCCCGGATCTTCCGTAAATCTTATGAGCCTTAAGGCACTGAGATCCCTCTGCCTCGATGTGGAACATCTTGGGCAGGACAAGTTGATGGTACATGGTTTTAACGAGAAAGGGCAGAAAACCCTTGGTTCGTTTATGCTTCCTCTCGTATTTGGGGAACTCCATACGGAAGCCAAATTCCATGTAATTGATGCGGACACTTCGTTCAAGGCGTTATTAGGTCGCCCCTGGCTGCATGAATACGGCGTTGTCCCTTCAACATTACACCAGTGTATGAAGTATCTCAGAGAAGGAGAAGAATTCAGGATCTCTGGCGATATTCAGCCCTTTGCAGTACATGAAGTAACAGTTTATGAAGATGCTAAGTACTTCATGCCAAAGAAGCAAAAGTCGTCAAGTTCTCTTGAGGCTAAAACATCAAATTCTAAGGCTGCAAAGAAATCCAAACAAGAAGATGAGAAGAAGCGTGTAGGAAGAAAGAAGGCAGCGCCGACTCTTCCAAAATCACAAATCATTCCTAAACAAAAGAAGAATGTACCTCATCTTGGGAGCGACACAGATGAAGATGATGTTACTCCTGCCAAATCTAGAAAAGTATGTCAGTCCACGGATGAATGGAGTAGGCATATTGAATTTTCAAATGATGATTATGACTACGACTCAATCTATATGAACTCAGTGCAGAGTGTGTTCTCCAGAAGAATAGACAGTCTGTTGATTTCAGACAGCGTACTCGTAGTCACACGTGTTCCCTTGCAACATTTCAAGGAAATCATTTCGCGCGAGGTTCATAAAATTGAAGAACTCTCAACTCTTTATTTGCCTCCCCGTAAAAAAGGGACCATTCCAGGGAATGTGTTATATTCCACGGGAGTTCATGAAGAGGAGAATCATGACTGGGATTGCATGCTCCTCGACTCCGAGGAACTATTTCCTACGAGGCTACCCAAATTCAATACCAAAAATATTCAAAGAATGCTACGAAAGCAAATCAATATTCATACTACCAAACGACAGCTTCGTACAAGCTTGAGCCTCTGGTATCGAAGAAATTCGCGTCCATTACGACGAAAAGATACAGATGCATATAAAGGCATCGGGTTCATCAAAAGAAAATTCCTCCAAAAAGAGACTTGTCAGGCAATCACATGCATGGAAATTGAATCCGAAGATGATGTTGCTGAAGAGACATATGAAGCTAATGCTTATGATGATCAACCCGTAGAAGCTGAGCCTGCACCAGAAGAACTGGAAGATGGTGGACAAGCTACTACAATGGACGAACTCGAAGGAGTCAACTTGGGGACTGAGGAGGACCCTCGCCCAACCTTCGTTAGCTCTCTTCTGCCAGAAGATCAAGTAAAAGAACTAAAAGAGCTACTATGTGAATTCAGGGACTGCTTTGCCTGGACATATGCTGAGATGCCTGGCTTATCCCCTGATGTGGCAGTTCACAAATTGGCCATCAAACCTGATGCAGCACCCGTCAAACAAGCTCCAAGGAGAATGAGATTGGAGATTGAAGAACAGGTGATCGCAGAAACGAAGAAGCTCATAGAAGCAGGCTTCATCCGAGAAGATAAGTATGCTGACTGGATTGCAAATATCGTCCCTGTAAAGAAGAAGAATGGCCAGATTCGTATCTGCATCGACTTCAGGGACCTCAATAAGGCATGCCCGAAAGATGACTTTCCGCTCCCAGTATCAGAACTTCTAGTTGACAATACATCCAATTACGATATGTTCTCCTTTATGGACGGATCGTCAGGCTACAATCAGATTAAAATGGCGCATGAAGATGAAAGACATACATCATTCAGAACGCCTATAGGCATATTCTGCTACACAGTCATGCCCTTCGGCCTGAAGAACGCTGGTGCCACCTACCAGCGGGCTATGACTCGTATATTTGATGATTTGATTCATCAGAAGGTCGAATGCTATGTAGATGACTTGGTCATTAAGAGCATGAACCGAAAAGACCACATTGATGATTTGAGAATTGTGTTCGAAAGGATCAGAAAGTATGATCTGAAGATGAACCCTCTCAAGTGTGCATTTGGGGTATCCTCAGGGAAATTTCTGGGATATGTTGTTCGACATCGAGGAATCGAAGTCGACCCCAACAAGATCAAAGCAATCATGGAGATGCCACCTCCAAAGAACCTCCGGCAACTCCGTTCTTTACAAGGACAACTGGCTTTCATTCGAAGATTCATATCGAATCTGTCAGGTAGGTGCCAGCCATTTTCAAAACTGATGAAGAAAGATGTCCGTTTCAAATGGGACGAAGAATGCCAAGAAGCATTTGACAGCATCAAAAGATATCTGTTGAATCCTCCTATTCTCGCGGCGCCAATTCCGGGGAAGCCTCTTATACTGTATACGGCAGCACTAGAAGAGTCCCTCGGAGCATTATTGGCCCAGCATAATGAAGAAGGCAAGGAGAATGCACTATACTACATCAGTCGTAGGTTGATAGGAGCAGAAATCCGCTACTCTCCTATTGAGAAGCATTGCTTGGCTCTGATTTTCGCAGTTCAGAAGCTCCGCCATTATATGCTGTCTCACAAAATCACCTTGATATCAAAGATCGATCCGTTGAAGTTCTTGATGACAAGACCAGCGTTGACAGGTCGTTTGGCAAGGTGGGCAGTGATACTCCTGCAGTTTGATATCACATATGTCCCTCAAAAGGCAGTGAAAGGGCAAGTGTTGGCAGATTTTCTCGCTGCACATCCTATCCCTGCAGATTCTCCGCTCAACGACGATCTACCTGACGAGCAGATCATGAATGTTGAAGAAGATGAGATGCTACAAGTATGGGAAATGTACTTTGATGGAGCATCGTCAATCAAGCGTGCTCGGCCTCCAAATCTAGAGAAAGCTCAAGCCGGAATTGGACTCATATTCGTGGCGCCCGAGGGAGGCATAATGAGATTCTCATTCAGTCTGACTGAACCTCGGACAAACAATGAGGCTGAATATGAAGCTTTAATAGCAGGATTGGAGATTGCAATCGATGTCCGGATTCAAAATCTCCAAATCTTTGGTGATTCTCAACTTGTTGTAAATCAAGTGTTGGGAGTTTACAAAATCACCAAGTTCGAGTTGGCCTGTTATCATCGGCGAGTTCTTGACCTTATGAAGCAAATTCCAGTTGTCAAACTAACTCAAGTTCCCCGAGGTCAAAATGCCAAAGCCGATTCTCTTGCCAAATTGGCTAAAGAAATGGCGAATATGGACGACGAATGGCCTATAATAATTATGGTGCACAATCGACGGATCATAGAGCCAGCATTACTACAATTCCCGCAGGAAGAGGGAATACCAAATTCAAGCCAACAGGATGCAACTCCGGTTGATCCTCAATCTCCCCAACCAGTTGATGTTAAAGATCAGTCTGAAGAACAACAAGTTCCTAAGAAAAGGCGCAAGGCCAGTCAAGCTTCAGAATCATGGTGGCATTGTCTAGATGTCGAGGAAGAAGATGACTGGAGACTGCCTTTCATTGATTACTTTAAAGAAAATAAATTGCCAACAGACAAATCACTAGCTGCTCAAATCAAGAAGAGAGCGCTACGATATGCATTTGTCAACAACACATTGTATCGACGTGCTTTCGATCAAATGTGGCTAAGATGCTTAGGAACTCGAGAAGCTGATAAAGTGGTAGCAGAAATTCACGAAGGGCTATGTGGAGCGCACCAATCAGGTCCCAAAATGGCAGTCAAAATCAAAAGAATGGGCTACTATTGGCCGACCATGGTCAGAGATTGTATCAATCATGCTAAGAGGTGCCGTGAGTGCCAGATCCATGGTGATGTTATACATCAACCGCCAAATCCGCTGCACCCTACAATAGCATCCTGGCCATTCGAATGTTGGGGTACTGATGTTATCGGGCCGATATATCCGCCATCATCAGCAGGACACCGCTTCATCTTGGCAGCGACAGACTATTTTTCTAAGTGGGCAGAAGCAGTTCCATTCAAAGAAGTTACATCTGAGCATGTAATCAATTTCTTTACCCATAATATTGTCTACAGATTTGGAGTGCCGCGTCGCATAATCTCAGACAACGGAACTGCTTTCAAAAGTACAAAAATCTACAAGTTCGTTGATCGGCATAAAATCGATTGGCGGTATTCCTCTATATATTATCCAAGAGCAAATGGCTTAGCTGAAGCTTTCAACAAAACGTTGGTGAAATTGCTAAAAAAGATTCTCTCCAAGAACAAAAGAGAGTGGCATACGAAGATGGCAGAAGCGCTATGGGCGTATCGTACAACTTACAAAACGCCAACCAAAGCCACTCCTTACTCTCTAGTATTTGGAGTTGAGGCCGTACTGCCACTAGAAGTTGAACTTCCATCTCTTCGAGTTGCTGTCCAGAATGAGCTAACCCAAGAACAAAATGCTCGTCTAAGAATAGAGGAGCTCGATGCACTCGATGAAATCAGGTTACAAGCTCAGCAGAACCTGGAGATCTATCGAGCAAGAATGACAAAATCTTTTGATCGAATGGTGCGTCCTCGATCATTTCAAGAAGGAGAATTGGTCCTGGTGCAGAGAAGGCCAATCATCCCACACAGAAAAATCGGTGGTAAATTCATATCCAACTGGGAAGGACCTTTCGTCATCGAGAAGGTGTACCAGGGAGGAGCTTATCAACTCATCGATCTGAATGGTCAGAGGCCCATGCCGCCGATCAATGGCCGATACCTGAAGAAATACTACGCATGAATTGCTCAGGCAGATGTCATGTTTAATACGCTATGTTTTCATACATGTTTATTAGCGTATATATTCTACATTTTGAAATTCTCTTATGTCATGAGAACGCATTTCAAAATTCCCCATCAGACTGGGGGCATTTTAAATATTTGCTCGGGTCGACATCGCGCTGCGCGCCGAGATCCCCAAACAAATATTTAAAATCTCAAAATTCCAATCCTATTCTGCTCTAAAATGTCCCTGTGAGACAGGGGGCATTTTAAATATTTATTCGGGTCGACATCGCGCTGCGTGCCGAGATCCCCGAATAAATATTTAAAATTATCAATTCAAATGCTATTTTGTGCTAAAGAATACAAAGATTTCTCTTTCAAAATATATGCAGGTGATCTTTCAAAAGTTAGAGACACCTTCTCCAACAACCAAGACTCAAAAGTCAAGGAAGAGACTTTTGCAGCTACACACTCCTACAAATTGAGCCGGAAAAGCTTGAAGTCTTTCAACAGCCTGAAGCTTAAGGTCCGAATGGGTGTAAAAGGTCGGATCCAACAAGCCCAAATATGGCCGGATCGCTGGCAGCTCCGTCTACTCAACAAGCCATAAGAACGGCCGTAGTAGCGGAACCCCCACTTCGTCAACCCGTCAGTAGGGACTGTAGGAAGAACGAAGGTCAATTTGACTCGACCAGTTCAAGTGATCGTAGTCTACAAAATTCTCCAAAATGACTGGAGAATCAAAGTTCCAGTGGAAGAATGAGTCTCGAGCAACTACTGAATGTTCGTAGGCTCCAAAATCTAAAATCATGAAGGATGACTCCAAATCTGTCAACTTCAGCAAAATCAGCATTAGGAAGCGCAATTCCCATAGCTCAAGTCTGAAGCCTGAATGGGTGTAAGAGGTCGGATCCAACAAGCCCAAATATGGCCGGATCGCTGGCAGCTCCGTCTACTCAACAAGCCATAAGAAAGGCCGCAGTAGAGGAACCCCCATTTCAACAACCAGAGGACGAAGAGCTGTCAAATTCCAGCTCCCCCGATCTGATGAACTCAAGTAACTCAGATTAAAGTCTTCTCAAGTGGTTAAGGATCAAGATACTACATACATTCGGTACTTTCAACTGAATCCAAAACCTGCAAATCCTTCAACAAATCCGTAAAGCACAAAGCGAGGATCGAAGGAACTTTTCTTCAACAAGTCCGTCAAAGCACAAAGCAAAGGACCGAAGAAAATTATCCCAAAGTTCACAAAAGCTTAAGGCTGAACTAAGTGGATCCGTCATCAACAAGTCCGCTATGCACAAAGCTCTGGACCGATGACTTTTCGCCATCGACCTAATACAAACCTAAGGGTTTAGGTCACCGGCATCTACTCCTTCATCAAGCCCGCCAAAGCTAGAAGCAAAGGGCAGAAGGAATACAAATCTTCTGACAAGTCAGCAAAGACAAATCAGACAATCCTTCACCAAGTCCGCAGCACAAAGCACAGGGCAGAAGGATCAGAATCTCAGGGCTCTAGCTAAAGTTGCAGAATGGGTTCCCTGAATGACATCTACCAATGTCGAATGACATCTACCAATGTCCCTAAAAAACTGGGGGCATTTTAAATATTTATTTGGGTCGACATCGCGCTGTGTGCCAAGATCCCCAAATAAATATTTAAAATTTCAACGAGATATCAACCATCTATGGATACAAATAGAAGCGCAGTGGAGAAAGAAAGTTAGTGTGACATCCAAATAAATTTTGGAGATCCACTAAAAGAAAACCCTAGTGTGACATCTAGAATAAAAATCTAGAGATCCACAGGGTCAATCAGCATGCAACAAATGTGGCCCGCTCCAGACGCCTACCACATTTGTTGGGGGGCATTTGTTGACCTCTGTTGAGTAAAAGAAAACAAAAAAAATCAAAATCAAATCTTACCTACTCCCTGCAGCCCCACGTCGCACCTCGCACGACTGCCTCTGTCGTCGCCACTCCTCGCACGACTCGACGTCGCCTCACACACGATCGCTCGCACGACTTGGCGTCGTTAAAAGCGAACGAGGAAGAGGCCTTCGGCCTCCTCTCGCGATCCCGCTCCAGCTCTCTCTCCCGCGATCCTTCTCCGACCCCGTCGTGGCTGTGCGACTTCGCTCCTTCGACGACCCTTCCTTCCTGTAGGATCGGAAGTTCTGACATTTTAATCGGAACAACAACGGGTGCCCGCTCGCTGTGGAGATAACTTTCTCCATTTCGTGCACCTCTTCGGCCGAATCCCGTGAGCAAGCGAGAGAGAGAGAGAGTGAAGAAGCTTCCCCTACCTCATTCTCCCTACCTTGCTCTTCCTCCACCGTGCCCTTCTCCCCCTTTGCCGATCGACTTCGCTCCTCAGACGGTTTTCCCCTTTCGATTGGATCGGAAGTTACACGTTTTGATCGGAAGCATCAACAGGAGCTCGCGGCTGAGAAGGTAACTTTCTCCCATTCGCGATTTTCTTCGGCCAAATCCCGTAAACCCCCAAACCGAGAGCAATAGGGGGGGGGGAAGGATTTAATTGATATTTATTAATATTGATTATATTAATTATTATTTAATTATAATTATAATTAATTAGTTAATTATAATTAATTATTAATTAGTAGTTAATTATTAGTTATAATTGTTTGATTAATTATAATTAACTCCGTTTAATTATAATTAATTATTAACTAATTATAATCATAATTAACTTATTAATTATAATTAATTAATAGTTAATAATTAATTATTAAATTATAATTACCTAATAATTATTATAATTAATGAATAAGATACCTTCTCCCGTCTCGGCCCGAGCCGACTGTCGACGACCGCCGGTCCACCGGCCCCGAAGGTATAACCCCTAAACTCAGGCTTCCGTCCTCGACGTGTACGACGGACCGAAAAACCGCCTATACACGCCTTTATTGCGCGTGGTGGGATGGAACCCCGGTCCGACGCCTACGACGAGGCGGACAGCCGCCTCCCCTCTCGCTCTCTTACCTCGTCATGCGTGGCGAGTCAGTGGTCTACCCATACACGCCTTTATTGAGCGTGGTGGGAGAGGCAACTGGCGCGACACCTACGACAAGGTAAACGAGCAACCCTCGCCCTCTTATCTCGACTATCGTGTCGGGTCGGCGGTCTACCTATACACGCCTTTATTGAGCGTGGTAGGAGGGGCAACCGGCACGACACCTATGTTGAGGTAAGAGAGCGACCCACGCCTTCCTGTCTCGACATGCGTGTCGGACCGGCAAACCACCTAAGCACGCCTTTAGTGGCCGTGGTAGGAGGAAAACCGGTTCGACGCACACGGCGAGGCTAGGTGAGCCTGGTGTTCCCTTTTCTTTGCGCGGCCGGAATGATTTATAAGTACCCCCGTGCGGGGGGAAAGAAAACTGCTCTTTTCTTGTAACAGGTACCGAAGGCCCCATACACGCCTTTATTGCGCGTGGTGGGAGGAAAAATCACGGCCGCGGTGTCCTTGAAAGAGGACACCTACCATACACGCCTTTATTGCGCGTGGTGGGAAGGCCCAGTTTTCTCGTAGCTTTCCCCTAAACGGGGGAGACGCCGGGAGGCTGCCGAAATTTCGGGTGAAATATTACTACACTCGGACCTGTTTTGAACTCAAAAGAACAAAAGAGCTGGACCAAATGAGAAAGAGCAATGAGCTTTGAACATGAACATGAACTGTGGACTTGTGGACCAGAACCAAAACAATAAATGATTTCTAAAGTTCAAATCCGAATAAAAAAATAAAAGTGAAATCAAATTTGAACCAAATTCAAGTCAATCTGAACATGAAATTGGACATATAAAGACTCCAGAGGACTTTGAACAAAAAGAAAATGAACATCCAAATGAACTTGCAAAGAATTTCAAAGGACCCTGAACAATCAGTTTGAGTTTGAATGGAGTCAGAAATCAAGAGGGGAATAAGGAATCCAGATAAGAATTGCACTTGACCTGACCAAAGAACTTAAATCCGTTCTTGAACTCATGCTATACAACATCAAGTGAGAATTGTGGATTCGATGAACTCGAGTCTAAATGAGATTTAATCCGGACTCAAACATATGCAAAGAACAAAACTCGTATCATACACGAGAAAATTCAAACTACAAGAACTTTTATATGAACTCCTACGACAATCCCTACAACGCCTGTCGATTGAGAAGGCGACGTTGGAGATCAATTGTCAAAGAGCCGCCCTTTGCAAGCAAGTGCAAGCATCAAACCACCTGAGATTGGTGAAAGGTGGGTGTGATGCAAAAACAACGGGTCTTCTACAAACATCTCTAGGAGGCCGTAACAAATACAACGGGTCCATACGAACAAACACGAGTCGCTTGTGGATAACAACAGTGTGTATGTCGTATGTACAACGAAATACTGTGGACACAAGTACATCTCCTACGAACAGTTCCAGGAGCTCGTAGTGAATACAACGGGTCTCCGCAAATACATACAAGTTACTTGTGGATAACAACAGTGTGTTGCAAATACGACGAATCACTGTGGGTACAAGTACGGATCCCTTACAAATGCAAGTGACCACAAACCACTTGTGGATAACAACAGTGCGTACATCGTAAGTATGACGAACCACTGTGGACACAAGTACATATATCACCTACGATAGCGGTGATCAAAATCTATAAGTACACTGAGTACAACGACAACCCGATGTACGAAAAAGACACCCCCTGGCAGAAAGGAGGGAAATGTTTGAACAAATTAGAACCAAACTCCCTGGTGTTCCAAAGTCTCTTCTTAATTATATACTCGAGAAGAAAACAGTTCTGATGTCTACAAATACCAAAAATGACGGTCTACTACACTAAAGATCCTGAAGGGAGTTCTCCCCAAATCAGCAGTCTTTGACTCCCAAATTCAGAAAAATCCATCCCCGGTGAATGAGAAATGGGGAGGGAGTCAACATCAAAATTGATCGCCACCGGATCTGCAACACATATACAAGCAGACAGAAGGCGTCTACAACCTACAACGCTACGCCATCGGATCTGCAACACATATACAAGCAGACAGAAGGCGTCTATTCCAAGAATACCCCCGCACGTGCACTTTAATTTGTATACACATAGGTACACTAAGGGGGAAAATACAATCTCAACCCGCATGGGCCCCGGCGAGCGTGTTATTGGTACACACGTGACGTCTAGGGATGCTGCACGAGGAAACAAGTGAATTCAAGTTCGAATCCGATCCTTCTATACGGATCAATAGAAGTCGACAAGATTCAAACTACCTAACAAAATACACGGTTGTAGCGACCGGTGTATTTGTCTAAATACATTCTTTTTAGGCCTTCAAAGCCTAAAATCAAGAGAATTCACTAAACGAAAGGCACAAAGCCTACGAGAAACCCGATCCCCTATCGATAAGTTGATATGGTCGACAAGGTTCAATCAAATGGAAATGACCCCAAACACCCCGATGATGGCCGTGTTGAATGCTAATCTCAACCGGAGGGGTCCTCAAATATTTCAAATGCCTCCCAAATACCCAAAGTCTACACAAAATCCAAAAGCTCCACAAAAACTCCAAAGATTACTCCAGAAATCCAAATCAATCCCAAAATTCCAAGATATTTAAATTTGAAATAAATCCATCAATACACTTAAAGCAAATTCCATCCGCCCTCCGCAACAGTTTGCCGAGGCGGACAAATTCAAACAAACTCTAGCTCACAAAGAGCGAAATGCCTAGTCGAAAATATCACTAGGATCCATTCTCAAACAATCTCCTGCCAGTAAGGACGTGGTACGTGTCCTCTAACCGGCGGTCTGCCGCTAAATGGTCACCGCAGGATAAACGGTTACGACGACCCGGGGCCCTCTGAACCGCGTGGTTTCGCCGCCAAATGGCACCACGATATCTCGGTTATGGCCAGAGCCAATATGCTCCTTACTGACATCAAATCCTTGAGATATGAATCAATAGGATATGATCGATAGGGCACAAAGCCCTCTGTCAGCTAAGGTGGATTCAAATTTGTCCCCTTAGACAAACATTCAACCCCGGTCTACAAGGTCCCCTTGGACGAAGCAACCCATGGCTGCCGACAAGGATCCTTCTGTCAGGTTGGGTCGACTACCTCCTCTGACTAAGTAGACCAGGGACCACGATGGCCCGGGACGACGGAACCATGGGATCTTGATCGGGCCCATCATCCATTCCCCCACCATCCGCTTTAAGTGCAAGATGGTGCAATTTCTATTTAAATATCAAAACCTTCAAGTTCTCAAACCCAAACTCGATTTCCAAATCCAATTTCTACCAGTATCCAAATCTATGCTGCTACTATATGCCAGATACACGTATTTCTATACGTATCTGATCGACGACTAGCCTTAATCGAAAGTTCTCTCTCGTGATCGGGAGGGGTAATTAACTATAGGGGCTTGCGCCTATAGGAAACCAGAACTCAGATCATAAAGTCCTCGCAAAATGAGGGCGAAATCTCTGGGTAGTGTCTTATCTACAAACCCATCTGCCTTCCAAAATTTACCCCGGAACTTAGTTCGTTAAAACTCCCTCGCTGAATAAAAGCAGCGATGCGGAGGCCGGGGCCGAATTTTCGGAGCCCACAGCATGTACTAAATTTAAGAAAAAAAATTGATATCTTTGACTGCTCTCAATATGAAGGAAACATGCTAAGGAATGCTTCCTTTTGTTTTTGCAAATATTTATTGGTTGTCATGAAGGAGAAAGTAATTGGACTTTATGTGTTGCATGGTACAACATCGGGTAATATTGTTTGACTTTGTCACTTCAGTGGTTTTTAACTATGATTTGAGGGAAAAAATTAATCTTTTTATTGCAGTTTAGTTTCTAAAATAAAAGAAGGGATAAATTAAGGAGAGTTTTGAAGATGATTAAGTGAATTAGTCTTGTATTAGTGCTAGATCACACCATTGTAATAGTAAAAGCAAGTAGAAAACCACTTTAAATGTATGAAAATTTAAGGGCTAGTGCATGTTCAATATTGATGGATCTATCCTAGCGTGCAACATATGTGCTTTGGAGGTCTGTCATCATTGTGAAGTTCAAACATCACTTTTTTTTTTTTTTTGAAGTTCAAACATCACTTGGGCTTTTTCAGTTTGCACGTTGTTCAACTTTTTGGGGTTTTAAGAACTTACAATGCTCTTCGAGATGCCACACAAAGTTGATCCACTCATGACAATACCACTAGTAACCTTATGTACGAGGGCGAGATTTTCGGGAATGGACAAATTTTTGTAATAGATATTATTAAAAAATTAATAAAAAAAAAATAATTAAGAATTTTAAAAATTTGCCTAGTTGCACTTAAATGGATGACTGGGTGCTGACGTGTCACACCCGATCATGGGATGAGTCAGGGGTTTATAATTTTTTTAATAGTAATTGTCAATCTCATGTTGAACAGACGACAAAATCTTGTAAAATATATTAGTTTTTATTTTCAGCTACATGGAAAGCTGCTTGTCTGTAGCCTTTGAAGAGAAATAGGGCTAGTCGCCCATTTAATGGCAACTGGCCCTCATCTCCACCTATTAAACCCCACGCGAGAACTATCATGAAACTATTGTTTTGTTGGCAAGGAACTAAGGAGAAAGAATTAGGTCATGCTTCAATAAATAAATTCCTATCATACCATTTTAAAGATCATCTTTCTTCGAACTTGACTTTGGTTAATATCTGATTCATTGCAAAGATTCATTTAGTTATTTTTTACTTTTCTATGATGAAACTTTTTCCAATTTATGTTGATGCATTAACTAACATATGAATGCATGCAATTGGAGTATGTTTATTAAGTATAATGTGCAGTCATCTTTATTGTTGAATCACATTACCCTACAAGCCAGGTCAAAATAATATTCCCCTTTTGTATGATTTTCTCTCAACACTGAAATTTTTCTAAACTTTTATGGTAAAAGTATAAGGAAATCAAAGTTGAAGCACATTTATTACGTATGTTTTGTCGGAATATGTTCACTACACACTCCACACTGAATTTTAGTCTTTCCTCACCTCATGTCTTTTGTTTAATTTTGCTTGCTCAACAGAAATCTCAAGGAAAAGGAAGGTCAAGTGATGTGATTATGATGGTAGATCCTTTGGAAGCTAAACGTTTAGCAGCCAAACAGTTGCAAGAAATCCAGGCTAAAGAAAAGCTAAGAGTAAGTGCAGTTAACCTTTCATAGTAGATTGTCGAAAGTACCATTTTATTGTTGGGGCAATTATATTTATAAAATTTATACCCAATTACCTCCATTTTTAATAATACCACCAAATCGTCAAGGGCACAAAAAAAATCCATGTATTTTTTATTTTTTTGGAAGTAAAAATTGAGTTTATATACCTCATAACACCTAAAATTAGATAAATACACCTGAAGGTTCCTTGAGGATCAAAATGCCCTCGTGTGGACTACAATTTACTCTTTTAAGTTATTTGCAACTAAAATTGGTTTGAATAAGGTTTGAACAAATATCGATCAAGGTTGTGATCATATGCGATTAAAATTTGGTCCAATGTCGAATATGTTTCAAATCTTAATTGAACATTTTTTTTTGTTTTTCAAAGAACTTTCAATCTATGTTCAAATATGAGTAGAATGAGGTTCAAAAAGACATTGTTAGAATATGATTCTTTTAGTTTTCGACGTAGCATAACAAATTCAAAGAGGATAACATAGAAAATTCAACTATAATATATATTCAATAATGATCAAATAGGGTACATTGGTTGAATAATGATCCAACATGATTCAAATAGGTTTGAATTTGGTAGATACATCGAAGAGCGATCATATCATGCATAATACAGTGAAAATAACAAATAACATATCATTGCATAACTTTTCATTTAGTGACAGTATTTTAAGAATTATAATTGATCAATGCAAAACAATTATGAAAACTGTGAGTACTTGGTCTTACAAGTAATTTAATTATGACCTCTAACTCTACAGCTGCTATATCTATATTGGGCCACATCCTTCTCCTTTTTGAAAGACTAATCTTTTTCTTTGATGATCAATATCAAATTTACTAATGGGGATAATATGCAATTATTTTCATTTTATCTGGAATCTCTTCAATGCTTTTTTTTTTCCAATTGGATATATGCTAACTATGCTTCTTGTGTATTAAAATTTGAACATAAGGTATAACAACCGACACTCCGGTCCCAAGTTGCTATCAATACATGTTCGTATGGAAGATCCATTAGATTAAAATTTTCATATGTACATTTTCTCTCCTGTAAAATAATTATTCATCATTAAGGTTACCATTGTTGACATTCAATTTAAATTGACTAATTGGGTAGACAATTATGCTTTAAGCCTTAAGTATTTTTCCCTGATGCTTCTTCGACTTCCTTTGTTAAAATATTTGTTGTGTTCATTGAATGTTTTGTCAATTGATAAATCATTTTTACATTGTGTGCCTCAAACTCTATTGATTTGGTCATTGGATTAGAGCATTGATATTATTGAAGCACTTGAAAATGTCAATTGTTATTACGTTATATCAATTTTCAAGGAAAAAAGTGCGAGTTATTTGTTCAAAGCTAATTTCATTCTCAAGAAAAGATGATATGCCTATATTATTTACACGTATTTTTTCAAGTACCCAAAGAACTCAACACTTATATATATGCTTTGAAAGCTAATTGATGTGTGAGAACTATTGGTTTTGAACTTTGCCGTGATATTCATTACCACATGATACGGGCAAGCTTCATTACCACATACGCAAGCTTCAAACCCAATAACTCTTAGTTGGCAGCCAAAGTTTCCAACCAATAGATCAATGTAATATTCCTCCGATCTTCCTATAAAGACCATTTATTCTTTATAGGGATTCTTTTACTATGGAATTGATGACTCTATTTAAATGCAGAGGCAACGCAGAATTGAAGCAATTAATGGTGCTTGGGCTATGATTGGATTAACTGCAGGCTTAGTTATTGAGGGTGAAACTGGGAAAAGTATACTATCCCAGGTGAGCCTGAATTATATTACAATTTTAAAAACTTCTTATCAGAAACAAATTGGAACTAATACCTTATGTTTTTTTTTTTCCTTGCCTCATGATCAGCTGGCTGGGTATTTGGATGCAATCTTCAGCTTCTTCAGTAGATAGCATTCAGTTTACTATTATCATTTACCATTGTGGGAGTGAATTTCTTCATTTTATTTGAGATATTTTTCTGTCTACTGAAGCTGACATATTACTTGAGAGGGTAATCTGTGTTATTAAACACCATTGATGACCTTTGGCTCATAATTCTGGTCTGCTTTACAAGTTTTGTATACCAGAAATTCAGCTGATGAAAGTGGATGATTTTGCTACAGCTTGATTCTCATATTTAGGCTTTTTTTTATACAATTAGGATTGTAAACAAATCTAGTCGAGCTCGAGTAATCATTGGCTTGAGCCTGAAGTTGATTAATTCATTTAGTTCAAGCTTGAGTTTGAGCTTAATTTTACGAATTCGAGTCGGCTCACAAGTGATTTATATATTGTAAAATATATTTTTTTAAAAATAATTGTTATAATAAAATGATAAAAAAAATGAGAAATTAGAAGAAATTAAGAATGTATATATATATATATATATATATATATATATATATATACTAATTTCTGTCTACCTTTTGACAAAATATTAAACTAACCTTTTTAGTAGGAAGCTGTTTGACTTGCAATTATATATCTAGTTATTTATAAAATAATGAACAACAATATTTTGCTTTACTTCGTAGGCTTCACATATAAATTAATACATGAAATTATTAATCAAAATTTCAAAATTAAGATTACTTAAAAAGTCAAAGAAAAAGCATGCCTAGCATAAAGAAGAGTAACACATATGACACATAAATTTGATTATAATAAGATATTAGAACTTATATGTTTAATACATATATTTTACTATCTACATTATCCAGCATTTTGTTACATGAGTTAATCCTGTCGGACACTGCCTAACCAGGGAAAAATTATTACATCCGGTGAAAATACCGAGCAAATCGAGTGTACCGAGCGTGCTATATCGAGCACGGTACCAAGCACTTTAGTGACGTGGTGTTTTGTTATTAGTTTCCGGATGCATTCGGTAACCTAACAGAATAATTACTCGTTAGATGTCGTTTGGGGTGCAAACGAGTCAAGCTCGAGCCAGGGGGTACTTGAGTTGAGCTCGACCACCAAATACCGAGCTCAGACTTGTCTCACGTCGAGCTTCTTTCCCACCTTCGTCGTCGAGCATCGTGCCTGCATCGAGCTTCGTCGCCCCGAGCAAGCTAGCCCCCACTAGAAGCACGCGAGCTCCGACCTCCATCGTCCTCAGCTACGTGGTTGAGCTCCGTTGTCTCGAGCAGGCTTGGTCACGTCCACTGTCGTCCAGAGCTCTATCGTCGTCCAGAGCTCTGTCATCGTCCCGAGTTCCGTTGTCGAGCAACACAAGAACTCCGTTGTTTTGATTTTCCCACCCGGCCTTCGATTCGTCCTTACGCCCGCTCAAACCGAAGTTTTGTTTTCCCGCTCAGTCGCCTCCGCAAGCTACTCGACGAGTTGACGGGTCGAGCGGAGGTATGTTCGAGCTCGATAAGCCGTCGAGCTCAACTAGCGAGCTCGATCATCTCGACTCATCGAGCCTGTTACTGAGTTGGGTCCGAGCCGGCTTGACTCGATTACTCCCCTAGATGTCGTTGTGGTTGAGCCTATCGATATTTTCTAGCATTTCATGGACTCGTCAATGCCCTCACCTGTGAGCTCTAATGCAATTTACTCGCTTCTTTTTTTGTTGAGGGCTTCACAAATTACTTTGGGACTAGAAGATGCGGAGTGCGAGCACAGAGATGGAACATAAGGGTGAATGCTTCACAACGAACGGCGGGACAAACAACGAAGAAGGGCGATGAGACTGATGGTGCAACGATGGGGCGATGGAGATCGTAAGGGGTGTTTTTTTATTTTTTATTTTATTTTATTTTTATATCTTAAATATTAATAAAATGTTAAACATGCCATGTTGCATAAATATATTGACTAATTCATCTCCTAAAAACAATTAACGACAGCCTAACTATGTTTGCCAAACTAATAGAAATGTGTGGCAGAAAATAAAACCAATCCAAAATTACCTCCCAACCATTGCTATTTTTCTCCTCCTAATTCCATTTTAAAGTTAACTAATCTATATAGACAATCTCTGTAAAGGAAAAAAAAAAATGGATTCTGAATTATTTCTTAAGAAGAGAATATTAACGGGATTTAAACGCTCTTAAGGTGATTTATGGCTGCTTCTCAGTTATTTTTCTTTGCTTTGATATTACTTAATTTCCTATTAATTCTCATTATGATAACCCATTAATATGTGGTGAATATTCATTAATAATTTTAATTAACGCCTAAAGCAATCTTTTTTTTTTTTTTTCTTTTCCTTTGCAGAGGAAAAAGAAAAAGGGCCATTGCAGATCACAATGGACTGAGGAGAGAAGGGATATGAACAACATATTCCATTCTTCTTCCATATCTGATTTCTATTTTAGTTTTTAGGAGGTCAGGTCTTTGTTGTGGCTTCAATGGCTATAGAGAAAAAAGGCAGGAAAAAGGTTTGTATTTAGATATTATGTCTGTTTTATTTCATCATCATCATCATCATTTTCATTTGTTTAGGGTTTAGGTTTTCTTTGTTTTGATCCATTACTTTTATCTATGTTATCTTTTCTACAAATCTTTTTCATTCCTAATCTTTTGATCTTTTGAGATTAAATTTGTTTAACTTTTTTTGTTTTTGATGAATTTTTGTCTTCCATGGTGCATGTCCCGTCTAATCATTTCTAAATTTATCATTCTAAATTGGTATGTTTTAATCCAAATATTCTTATTTCTATCAAATTCGATTTGTATGTTACCGATTTTTGAAGATCCAATGCTTTGATTTATACAACATTAGGGTTTAAGGTTTAAAATTTGTTGTCGAACTTAATTTTGGTCCATCAAAACTTTGAAAGTTTATGATCGACTACATATATAATGTGGGCATATCTCTCTACCACTTATCATAGTTTCTCGACCTTTGGATTACCCTCTTTCCCCAAAAATCATGTGTCTCATTCATGTATGCTATTCAGATTGAGTTCTAAATGACTAAGCATTGGAATCAAAATTTGAGAAAAATATGAAAATATATCCATAAATCATGAAACTTTTCAAAGCATTTCAGGTGGTTTCAAGTCCTGAAATCAATTACATAATATGCATTAAAGGTCTTCTGTCAAATTTAGGGTTTTCTATCTTGGGATATATTCTCGCCTGACCAATTCATATCGTGCTCTTACACTTTCCATAATACACTTGGAAGGCGCCAAAATCATTTACCCGCCATCTAGAGGCCAACCCCCTTTGGGGCCTCCACCAAATTCGTTGCGTATGTGCGCATGCACGTGTGTGTATATATAATGGTATTAGATTTGAAAAAAATAGCATCAAATGTGCACAATATATGCGTATTTCAATAAGATTTGAAACTAACATACGAAATAACAATTTTGCAAAAGAAACTCATTGTGGAACTAAAGGTTTACATGCATTGCAAAGGTTGCGAAAGCTTGGTGTTCATGACTCTTGAAAAGCTCAAAGGTAAAATAAATATTACTTGACCTTATCTTTTTTTTATATATATAAAATATCTCTCTCTTATTAATATTTAATTTAAACTAGGTGTTGAGGAGGTCAAAGTTGACATGGATGGTCACAAGGCTATAGTAATTGGACGTATAAAACCAGAAAAAATTCTGAAGAAACTCAGAAAGAAAACAGGAAAGAAGGCTGAGATTCTAACATTAAAAGAGATTCACAAAAACAAACAAAAGGAAAATTATCCAAAAAATGAAGAGCTCAATGATGTAAGGAAGGATAAAGTTGTTGTATTTGAGGATCTTAGTAAAAATAATTATGATGTTTATTTTGGTATGTTTAGTGATGATAACCCTAATTCATGCTTGATTATGTAGTATCTGGTTTTTTGTTATTTGTTTGTAAAAATACAATTTATACTATTTATGAAAAAAGTCACAAATGTGTAATTTGAAAAGTTTTTCTTTCTTAAAATAGAGAAGCTATGTAGCCCATGCTTCCAATGTGTAATTATATTAGAATTATTATCATATAAATTTTGTAATACGTCATTATTATTGCGAATATTTTTATTCATTATATTTTTCTACATTACTTTCAATTCTTCGATTATCTATATATAGGAGAAATTATTACGTGCGGAGTCCAGACGAGACAACCGTCTGGTTTATTGTGTTTACTCATTCAATACTACACAAATACTTAGCCAAAAATACTTAGTAAAACAATTATTGAGCATTTATACAATATTTACTGAGTATACTCAGTAAACCGGACTGTTATCCCGATCCAGACTCCGCATAGAATTATTATGTGCAACATTAATTGAAAGGAACTCAAATATCTAAGATCTTATTGGGATTAGTGCAACATTAATTGTCTATGAATTGTACTCATCTTAAAGCGTATCAAAGGGCTCTAATGTTTATTTTGATAAATTTTTTCTCCTGGATTAATTTAATATTAAATCCATAAAAGACATCATAATTCTATATTTTTAAAATTTCAAATAAAAATTTTACTAATTTTTCAATTGAATTTCAATAGAGAGTTACATATTGAATCCTCATTTAGACATAAACTTTTAGGTATTTCTTCTCTTTTAGAACATTTCAAACATTTGATATGCTTCAATCTTTTAAGCATATTTTCTAAAATTAAAAAAATATATATTATGAAAACTTACATTTTTTTCCCAATAAAAATAAAATATGAAAATGATATCAGTTTCCTTTTTTTTTTGGCTTATAGCAATCAGAACTATTACATACTAGAATATACGCGACGATATAGTTAGAAAGTTTCCGTCTCAACGTTGCACGGATATCCAGCACACAAAACGAGAGAAATAAAAAATACCATGATTTTTACATGGAAAACCCTGAAAAAGAAAAAAATCACGGGGTCACGCCTAATTGAAATAATTTCACTAGTGTTTGCTTGAGGTACAAGAGGCTGTCTCGTCCTTAAAAATATAGGACGATCAGATTACAATGCTTCACTTCCAAATTAAAATCCAATTACAAACAAGTTGTGTATTCGAGCTAAATTTAGAGTCACTTAGAATTCCGGCGTCACTTAGAAAGCGGGCAGAGTTCTGGCGTCATTGGAAAGTCAGACGTAATTCCAGTGTTAATTGAACGTCAGTCAAAATTCTGGGAGTCACTTGGGCAGAATTCCGACATCACTTGGGCTTCGGGCAGAATTCCGGTGTCACTTGGGCGTCAGATAGAATTTCTACGTCACTCGGGCGTCGAGCAGAATTCCGACGGTGATCGAGGAGGAGTTTCTTCCCTTCTATCATTCTCTTCTTCTTCTTCTCTTTTTCTTCTTGCTGGAATCCATTCTCAGGAGAAATGAGGGGTCTATTTCTAAATATCTGGAGTGGCATGACCCATAAATAGGTGAGAGATCAGGGGCAAATGTGGAGTGGTTGGATGGACGACCAATATTGAATACCGTTCATCAGATTTTTGAAGGTCTTAATGATGTCGGAATTCAACGATCTTGGGCTCGTTCGATTCGTCTCGTTCAGCCCCTCGATTTGACTATAAGCATGTTATGTTTTGAAAACCATTTGATAATCCAAATTATGGTTTGAACCTTCCAACAGTGCTTCGTGTCCTTGATTTGGACTCGGATTTAGTTGAATTTGGTGTCATTGGGTTTGTATTTTCGAGACGCTTAGTTTAACTATAAGTTTGTTGAAATCGGAGTTCAGATGATCCCGGATTTAATTTGTGAAGTTTCCTGCTTGATTTTGCCTCAAGATTCATGCCCGATCAATATAATTTTTTGATGATATATCAAGAATGAGTTATTTGAATGAGCGTAAAATAAATGTAAGTGATTATATATTTTGTTTAGAGTGAACAAAAAATAAATAAATAGACTGTAAAGCTTAACAATGGTGGCGGATGATGGCTAACAGGTTTTAATTTATTGCTATAGAGATCATATATTCCCTAGAGGATAAATAATTTAAAATTTCGACAAAATAGTTTTGGAGGTGTCCCAATACATATAAGGACATTGAAAATTATTTTTATTTATAAAATAAAATTAATTATTTCTCTTATATTCAAATTTTAAAAATCACTATTCTACCAAGAAATACTAAACTTCAAGAAATTCTATATAAAAACCTTACAAAATAATCATTTTATTTAATTTATCTTAATAATAATTTTGTCTATTAAACCGAAAAAAAAAGTAACAAAGTAATAGCAAAATAAAATTACGACTACGATATGCAAAACAAAGCAGTCTGAAATTAAGCTACCTCAACCAAGCCCATAATCATACTTATAAGCACTCTAAATATGAACATAATCAATACTTAATTAACTTAAAATACAATTAATCCAACTAAACAAATCAAATCATTTCATTCTATTTGAAATTAAGCTTCATCCTCCCCATTTTATCACAATCATTATGATTGGAACAAATTGCTAACCATCCATTAATTTATTTACAATCATGACATGGAACTTATTAATTAATAGAAGCCCATATTTTTAGACAATATACGCAGGTGACAGTAATTTAATTGGATTAAATCATAGATTAGGATATAATTAAGTACATGATCGAACGGTTCTAAATGATTTGAATAGGATGATATGAATAGATCCAATGGTCTGATTTTGACCTATGTTGTTTTATTGGATAAACACGCTACTTATATTATGGCCAACCATTTGGCATTTCATAAGAACTTTCCACAGGTAGAGATTGTTAGGAAGGTCAACCACTTATTTTTTATGTATAATATTTTTTTATTTTATTTTATGTAAGGATAATCCTAATATTTTAATATTGTATAATATATATTTTTTATATAAGAGTTTTTTTTAATAACTTCATCAAATATCATGCATCAAATTTACTACTTTTTATTTATTTATTTCATTTTCGTTTAACAAATTTACTACTTCTTAAACTAGCTTTCTAATAAAAAATTAAATTTATTGTACTAAAAAACTATTTTAAGAAAATATAAGAAAGCCGTCCGAAACGAAGAGCTTTCTTATCGCTTTATGAAGCAATTTTTTATTAATACTAATATGTTAAAATATACAAAATTATCATTAAAATGAATGGATAATAAAATGATAAAATGCATATCATCAAAATGCATCCCTCTTCTTGTGTTTGATAGACTAAGGCTTCGGTTGAGATGATTTTCTTGCTGCTTCTTAAAGCTGCTTTGTAGTATAAAAATTAACATTTTTGTACTAAAAGCTTATTTAAGAAGCAATAAAAAAGTCGTTCCAAACGAAGCCTAAATATGTACTGTTGTTGGTGATGATGCTCTTTTCTGATGTTCATTATGGGGCATTTCGCGAACGAATTGTTGGGAGATTATTTCTATGAATATCTCCTTTTAATGTGATTGAATTTCATTTCAATTTGCTATTGCTTAAAGGTTTTCATTATTGTTTCGTTATATGTTGGCTACACAGTATATTTTTGGAGAATGGCCTCATACTTCATTAGCTTTGTTGGGACACCTTTCTATTATAAATTTTTGTGGATCTCGAGATTAGAAGATTCTATTTTTTTTAGGCCATTCGGACGGTTATTGCACTTGATCACTGAAGACTACTATAAGTTGTGGGTAATTACAAGCATTTTTTAATATAAATATTTGTGTTATTGTTTGATATGATTCGAATCTGATACATTTGTTTACAAACGGGTCAGAAATTTCAACTTAGATTTGACCCTCCTGATTTTCAGGTTTACAGACCTGACACGAAATCACTGGAGAAATGATTACCTACACAACAAGCGAGCTCCCTCTGTCATAGTCGTTGTTGCTTCCGATCCAACAAAAGAAATGGTGAGCTGTCTATCATGACTTCTAACCTGACGAAGGAACGTCATCGAAGGAGGCGAAGAAGTCTTTTATCGACTGATTGGTCGAAGAAGCACACGAATGGGAAAAAAGAATGTTGTCATTTTGAATGACGAGTTGTCATGACTTCTGACCCGACAGAAGGAACGATGTCGAAGGAGGCGAGTTGTTTGTGACTTACTACCTGATAGAAGGAACGATATCGAAGGAGGCGACTCGAGGTTTGGAAGTCGATATCTGTATTGCCTTAGGCGAGCTATCATGACTTATTACATGACAAAATGAACAATGAACTGTCGTGACTTCCGATTTAGTGACACAGCGCAGGATGGGAATTGGATCGGTTCCGGGTTGAAGTCGGATTTTCTGGCTGCTCTGAACCTAACCCGAATTTGCAATTGAGTTAGGATTTTAAACCCGAACTCAACCCGCTTCTTAAACGGGTTGACCATAACTCAAAATTTTCGGGTTGAGTTTGAATTTTTGGTCAAATATTGACACCCCTAATTTTATCCATATTTATAGCAGTTCTTTATTTATGAATATTTTAATATTTATATAATTAAAATGTATGAATGAATATATTGGGCATCACCTTCAATTTCAAAAAAAAAAAATATTGAGGACCAAAGAGGCGTGCGATTAAAAAAAAGCATCCGATTTTTAACAGCAGCGGAAGGGATCATGAACTCATTCTGATCGGACGGTAGGTAAATGATCAATCTTCAAAGGGGCATAAAATGAACGGTTTGATATTTTCTCATGAATTTCCTGCAGTTACTGGTACAGAAGCTTATGCTAATGGCACCTTTAGTTCTTTACCTTAACTGGCGAAATCGCAGTGGTAGAATTAGCAGAGCAATAAAGATATTGCAGAGCGATCTCCTCGTCGTCGTCGTCTTCCTCTTTAGCTTCTTTTTCCCAAATTCTCGAGCAAGTCTAAAGCGGTGCTTACAATAGGAGAAACGAAGAGAAGAAATAATCGGAATTGGAACCTATGCGTTCCTCGCAGCCGCTGGAGATTGCCTGATCCGCCGCAGCTGCCGCCGACATGTTCATCCGGTGCCCCTCCGTCTGGAAGCGGAAGACGGGGGCGGTGCCGGTTTACCTCAACGTCTATGATCTCACACCCATCAACGGTTACGCTTACTGGTTCGGTCTCGGTGTCTACCATTCCGGCGTCCAAGGTCAGATCCGGCTAACTTCTTCTTCTTAACCGAATCGATTTAATCAGGTTTAGGATTTAGGGTGATTTTTGGATGGATCGCTTGATTTGGGGGTTTGGGTTTTGTAGTGCACGGAGTGGAGTACGCATACGGGGCGCACGATCATCCATCCACGGGGATCTTCGACGCGGAGCCGAGGTCGAGCCCTGGGTTCGCGTTTCGGAAGTCGATTTTGATTGGGAGGACGGATTTGGGGCCGGAGGAAGTGCAGGATCTGATGGAGGAGCTCGCCGAGAGCTACACCGGAAACACCTACAATCTCATCTCCAAGAACTGCAATCATTTCTGCAACGACGCCTGCATTCGCCTAACCGGCAATGCCATACCCAGCTGGGTAAATCGCCTGGCGAATCTTGGTACCCTTTCCAGACTTCAATCTCAAGTCGATACGAAGCCTCAATTAGGCTTTCGGTTTCAATTTCGATATCGATTTCAATTTCCTTTCCCTTCTGATTACAAATCTGGACTGCTTCTCGGATTCTGTAGGATTCTTCTGCAAATGCGTGCTTCCGGTGCACGTAGCGGCGGTGAGAAGCCGCACTGAGGACGCGAACGATGGCAGCGGCGACGGCGAGCGACGGCGACTGAGGAGCGGCTCTACGCGATACGGCGGACATGCAAACGACGCCGAGAAGCACACTTCGGTGATTTCTGGTCGACGTAGCGGGAGCAGAAGAAAACGGCTGGAACCATCGGCGTCCTCCGCCGCCGCAGCGGCGGAGTAGCCTCCTGAAGGGTGTAATGTGCCGGCGGAGGAACCGATATTTTCTACATATGTGCGTTTTTTAATAAAATAATTTATATGAATTTTTCTAATTTTGTATTTATTATTAATTTTTTATTTTTGCTTTTCTGCTCCCTGCTTTGTGTTTGGCCATAGGGGAGGAATTTTAAAAAGTATCTTCATTAGCGCTTAAATTAGGAGAAGGATCATCAAAACAAAAAATTTAAAAAAGATTATGCAAACATTTCGAAATTACGTTTTAGCACAAAACACAAAATAATTTTGCATTTTCTCATTTTTCTACAGAAATGTAAAATTTTATTACATTTTTCATGAAAAAGCAATATTTTATTGTGTTTTATCTGCAAACAAATTTTGTTTAATTTAGTACTGTTTTAAGGTGGGAACTTTTATTACGTCCGGTGCAAGGACGTAGAGGAACGTTCGGTCGGAGGCAATTTCCCGTCAAAAAATTGGGTATTTACTCGGTACAACTAGGTATTATTTGATAATAATGAGGAATACCATTCTCTGAAGACCAATACCGAGTTATACCGAGCTGTACCGAGAAATACCGAGTTGTACCGAGTTTTTCTGGGAAAAACTCGGTACAACTTTGGTATAACTCAGTATTTGCTCAATAAAGCCCGGTATAACTCGGTATTTGGTATTCAAATGATGGTATTCTTCGTTATTGTTTGGTATTGCTCGGTACAACTTATTTTTTGGCGGGAATTTGCCTCCAACTGGACGTTCCTCTACGTCCGGTCAGAGGACGTAATAATTGTTCTTTAAGGTGGGGAGAGGGACGGGAGAGAAAGTGAAACGGAGAGAGAAACGGAGAGAATGAAATTTAAGAATTTAACGTTAAATATTTTAAAATTATTTTTTAAATATTTAATCAAATTTTATTTAATTTTAAAATTTTTAAGTAGCTTTTGAATTATATTTAAATATTTAATTAAATTAATTTGAAATCTTAATTTTTTTAACATAATATATATTGAATATACTTTCAAATATTATTTAAAATTTATATAATTTAAGAATGTTTAATTTAATATTAAAAATTGATAAATTTAATAATATTGAATATTGAATATTATTTTAATATAAATATAATTCAAAATTAATTGATTAATCATATATAATATTAAAAATTAAATAGTTGTAACATCTATATTTAAACTTAGTATTCAATATAGATAAAATATTAATATATTTAAATTTAATATATACCAAATTTTAATAATATTTAAAAGTATATTCAATATAGATTGTGTTAAAATATTTTTAATATTTCATATTAATTTTATTAAATATTTAAAATATAATTCAAAATTTTACTTAAAAATTTTGAAGTTAAATAAAATTTGATTAAATATTTAAAATATAATTTTATAGTATTTAAAGTTAAATGCTTAAATTCTTTTCTCTACGTTTCTCTCTCTCTCCCCCTATGTCTCTCTATCTTTCTCTTTCTCTCCCGTTCCTCTCTTCCCCTTAAAACAGTAGATAAATAATTTCGTTTGTATGAAAATGCAAATTTTTTCAATGAAAAATGCAATAAAAATTTTCGTTTTCTGTAAGGAAATGAGAAAATGCAATTTTTTTCTTATGTTTAAAATTCCTCAGGCATAGGGATTAGGGATGACTCATCATAAATTGACGCTCTTATCAAAACTTTTTTATAATTTGTTTTTCTATTTATAAATCGATATTTTTATAGGATGACGTGGTAGCACTTGAACGGATGGAAGCGTATTTGGTGCCTGGGCAATGAGAGGATCTGGAGATGCCCGTGATAATGCACACGTGCATTGGCGGGCCCCACTTCACCTGGGAGTCTACGACTTGTCCCGGGAGGAAAGCGGAGCTGATGGGAGAGAGAGAGAATATAGAGAGAGACGGAGTAGTGAGTGCTGATATTTCCCAATAAAAAAAGCACTGATATCGAATGCTTTGTGCGCTCTCTTTAAAACTTCTTTTTTATACTTTAAAAAAATAGCTTTTTTTTCTTTTAAAAAAGTTTCTTTTAAGGGCCCTTTGGTTCAACGCATTTAGCGGTTACTACAAATCGAATGCGTGTATTTTAAGTATTTTGATATTTATTTGAAGCATTCGGAATTCTCTATGTGTCTTGCCCATTATCTCGCTTATGTAGACCTTGCTCTTGTGTCTTGCCCACGAAGTTCCCACCGAGCTCTGTAGGTTCTTCCTTCTCTCGCCAGAGACGATGTGGCGCCTGTTCCCGCCCGGTTCTACCACCGAGTTCTCCTGCCCAATACAACACCTCGTGACCTAGCTTCACTCGGGCGTCTTCGTGACCTAGCTTTGCTTGTGCCACAATATGACATCTTAGTTTGTGTCTTCATTGCTGGTAACGACTTTCATCTCCTACAATCAACTCCATGACTTGTGGTTCTATAGGCATCGACATGTGCTTTCGAGAGCTCCTTCGCTCCAATTCCTCATTGAAACAAGATCGCCACTCATCTCCTTTAAAAAAAAAACAAATTTATATCAAATTTGAAGTTACATTCAAATCAAATGCTTTCACAATCCTCTTTTAAAAAATAATGCAAGATTTTAGTCACTTCGTCTACGATCCTTCTTTCAAAAACAATGCAGATGTTTATTAAATATTTCATTAGTACTTCTAATCTTAATGTTAAAGTTTTATATTGTTTATTTGTTGTAAACGTGGCTTGTAGATCTTAATTCGTTTGCCTACCAAACTCTATGATTGAATAATCCAAAAACGATGGTATATATTTAAATTCTCACATTTGATGTAATTGTATTATTATATACAAATCTTTGGTCGGGATCTTTGTTGATTCATTGTGCTTTCAATATATTAACTTGGTTTCATGTTTTTGTTAACCTTCTCTTTAAATTATTTGTAACAGAGAATTCACAATGAATATACTGCTATTTTTTAATGATTTTTTCCAAGCTTCATTTGATTTACTATTGCTCTCTACAATGATGAATGAACAATTACAAGACAATGAAGATCAACTACCCAATTTGGATATGTGTTTGGTTGTCGCAAATCTAGATGAACACAAAATTATTCTAAAGTACAAGCAATGATTATTGCTATTGTGAGTATTATATCATTATATGTGTTAGAGAGCAAAATATAAATGTATATTATATATTTCATTTCATGGCAACTAGTGTAAATATGATGTACTTAGAGTTATAGGTGAACAGACTCTACTCTATTTATAGACGGTCCTCTGTACTCTTTTGGAGATAAGTAAAATACTATTTTCTTGCTTCTTCATTACTTCTTCCCTGTTCTTTCTCGTGTCCTGAAGGAGCTTCTCATAACCAAGAAGGCAATTTCTTCATGGTATCAGAGCAGGAGTAAAAGGGAAGATCGGCAAGATGAATAACTCCACTGCGTCACAAGCAGACGAACAGTCGGATATGGAGAACACACAAGAAGGAGGAACCATTTCCTCATCTCTGAAATTTGTGGTCGGGAATCTGAAGAACATCGTGCCAACACAGCTCTCAACAGAGAACTACATGCTGTGGCGTTCTCAGATCGTCAAGCTTTTTCGTGCAAACGGATTCGATAAGTTTCTTGACCCCCTTTCTCCTCCTCCGGAAAAACAAATCCAGAAATCAGATCTTTCTCTGGCTCCTAATCCGAAATATACACAATGGCTTGTGGCTGATCAAAACCTTGCCGCCGCCATGTGTTCAACCATCTCTCAGTCCATTCTTCCTTACATAATTCATCTCGAATCTACAGCCAAGATCTGGACAGCACTTGAAACACGCTTCCAATCCGCAAATCGCTCCAAAGTGATACAGCTCAAGAACGAGCTTCACAACATTTCCAAGAAAACATCAACCATGACTCAATATCTCACTGATATCAAGTCATTAGTTGATCAAATCGCTGCAGCAGGCTCCACCGTGGATACCGAAGATATAATTCTTTATATCTTGAATGGTCTACCACCGGATTACCAAGCCTTCAAGACCGCAATACGCACTATGCTTAACCCGATCAGTCTGGATGATCTCTACCCGCTGCTTCTCAGCGAAGAGGTTAATATTTCCGCTGACGCATCCAGAAATCGGCCACCTGCAGATCCCAACTTTGCTCTCTATACGCAAAGAGGTCGTGGCCGGAAGCAACGTGGAGGTCGATCAACACAACAAAACTCGACAAATGCAAGAACCACCGCCGATTCAACAACTACATGCCAAATCTGTCATAAAAGAGGCCACTCAGCAGCACATTGTTGGCATCGCCTCAATGAGAACTATGTGCCAAATGCAAGAAACACTGCCCTTGCAGCAACTCAAGATCAACATCCAACGAATTGGTTTCTTGACTCCGGGGCTTCGTCACACCTAACTAACTCGTTGGAGAATATGTCTATCACCGCTCCCTACCACGGCTCGGACACCGTCACAATCGGAGATGGGCGATCCATACCAATAGCTCACTCCGGTTCAGGTTCGTTAAACACCGCACAACGTAAGCTAAAACTTGAAACTATTATGCATATTCCTCAGCTCAAATATAATTTGCTATCTATTTCCAAGATAACCAAAGATAATAATATTTGTATTATCTTTGAGCCTAATGGATTTGTGTTTAAGGACTTGCAGACACAGCAAGTGTTGCTTCGCGGACCTTGCCTTAATGGGCTATACCCTCTCACGCCACAGCCAACCTCCTCCATAGCTTCAGCCATGACCGCAACAAAGCAGACAAAGGTTTCTTGGCATAATCGCCTGGGTCATCCGCACTTTAGCACACTCAACCTCATCTCTAAATGTAATCCGTTTCTACATATAGACTTTAAAAATACTCATTGCAATTCTTGTATTTTAGCAAAAGGCCATAAGTTGCCCTTTGAGCTGTCAAATAACAGGCGGCTTCGTCCGCTTGAACTTGTCCATTCCGACGTCTGGGGTCCGGCCCCAGTCACGTCTCAACAAGACTATAGGTTTTACGTTCTTTTCATTGATGATTTTACGCGTTTTACGTGGATTTTTCCAATGAAGCATAAAAATGAAGTAACAAATATTTTCATTAATTTTAAAAACTATGTTGAAAAGCTTACCTCCTATTCGCTTAAATGTCTTCGCTCGGATGGTGGAACGGAATACACGAACACATCTTTATCTCAATTTTTAACTGCTCACGGCATTCTCCATCAAATTTCGTGTCCATACACGCCAGAACAAAACGGTCTGTCTGAAAGAAAGCATCGACACATTCTTGAGACCACAAGGTCATTGTTGTTTACCGCTTCTGTTCCCACTACATACTGGCCGGACGCCATTATCACTGCCGTCTACCTCATTAACAGAATGCCGACGCCAACAACAAAGAACAAATCTCCGTTTGAACTCCTCCACAAACTCATTCCCGAATACCAACATCTGCGGACCTTTGGGTGCGCCTGCTACCCGTTAATTCCCTCAAGCCTCAGAAACAAATTTCAACCAAAGGCTCGGGAATGCATTTTCCTTGGGTATTCTGAAACCTATAAAGGCTACAAGTGTCTTGATAAATCTTCAAACAAAATATTCATGTCAAGACACGTTCAGTTCGACGAAGATCACTTCCCGTTTGCAGAAAAAATTCAACTAGCCACGCATACTACTGACGCCGCTCCAACCCATCCTTCCATGCTGATACCCACTGCAACCATTAGTCATCCACATGAACCATCCAACATCATCGAACAGCCCGATACTCTACCAATGCTCTTCACGGAACAACCTCCAGCCGAACCTATCTATGCAGCCACCGAGAACAGCTTCAACTCTTCACCTAACATTTCGGTACACCAAGTCAATACTACCGGACCTCGTCATCCCATGCTCACGCGGCAGAAAACTGGCTCCCTCAAGCCATCGGTAAGACTAAATTTAATTCATATCATCAATTCGCCTCAACAGGTTCCAGATCCAACTACATATACCGAAGCAGCCAAACACCTTGAATGGCGGAAAGCAATGGCATCTGAATTCTTCGCTCTACATAAGCAAGGAACCTGGACACTAGTCGAACCACCATCTAATGTTTCTATCTTGGGCTGCAAATGGACGTTCCGAACTAAATATCACTCCGACGGTTCCGTGGCTAGACATAAAGCGCGCCTAGTTGCCCTCGGCAATCATCAAGAGCAAGGTATCGACTACAACGAGACCTTCAGTCCAGTCGCCAAATTACCAACTATTCACATATTGCTCAACGTTGCACTATACCACGACTGGCCAGTCCAACAACTAGATGTCGCGAACGCATTTCTGCACGGACACCTTGATGAAACGGTCTATATGACCCAACCAAAAGGGTTTGAGGATTCTACCAATCCTAACCACGTATGCCGGTTGCATAAGGCTCTATATGGTCTTCGTCAAGCCCCGCGACAATGGTATACAACGTTCACAACATACCTGTTATCTCTAGGACTTGAGCACAGTAAATCCGATCAGTCTCTACTCATTTTCCGGCAAAATGGCGTCAACATCTACCTTCTTGTATACGTTGACGACATCCTTGTAACCGGCGGCGACCAGCTAGCAATCTCCAAACTTCTGGACCAGCTAAGTACTAAGTTCATGATAAAACACTTGGGAGAAGCTAATACATTCCTTGGCATACAAATAAGGAAACAGCCATCACGGTATTTTTTATCTCAATCTCAATATACCCTCTCAATCATTCAACAGGCAAATATGCTTGACTGCAAGCCTCTCTCAAACCCAACGGTCACCAAGATGCCCGCCACATTCTCCAACAACGCTGAAATATCCGATCCCGGAACCTACCGACGACTTACAGGAGCATTGCAATATTTAACCATAACTCGTCCCGACATCGCGTTCAGCGTTAACCTTCTTTCTCAACACATGCACTGTCCACTTCCTCAACACATATATCTTCTCAAGAGAATACTCCGTTATCTCAAAGGTACGTTTGACTATGGCATACAAATCACGAAAAGTAATCTTGTCCTACATTCCTTTTCAGATGCGGACTGGGCCGGAGATCCAATTTCAAGAAAATCTACCTCCGGCTACTGCTCGTTTCTCGGCGACAATATCATCTCTTGGACTGTCAAGAAACAACACACAGTGGCGCGATCCTCGACCGAGTCCGAATATAGATCCCTTGCGGCACTAACAGCCGACATTATATGGCTCAAAAGAATTCTAGCGGATTTTGGCATTGACTCTAATCAACCGACCGATCTGTTCTGTGATAATACATCCGCTATCGCTCTCGCCAACAACCCGGTTTTTCACGCTAGAACAAAACACATCGAGATCGATCAAAGATTTCTCCGGGATCAAATCACAAACAACAACATCCGGCTGTTACCCATTAGTACGGTTGATCAAACGGCCGACATACTAACAAAACCCCTTTCGACACCTCGGTTTCACCTTCTCAGACTCAAACTAAGCGTCTTACAAGACCCATTAGTTTGCAGGGGGATGTTAGAGAGCAAAATATAAATGTATATTATATATTTCATTTCATGGCAACTAGTGTAAATATGATGTACTTAGAGTTATAGGTGAACAGACTCTACTCTATTTATAGACGGTCCTCTGTACTCTTTTGGAGATAAGTAAAATACTATTTTCTTGCTTCTTCATTACTTCTTCCCTGTTCTTTCTCGTGTCCTGAAGGAGCTTCTCATAACCAAGAAGGCAATTTCTTCAATATGTATGTTATTGCATGAGAATGGAAACGATAGAAAAATGTATAATCTCCCACGAAATATACAACATCAAACATATCACTCTAGCTAGGTTATATAACAGTTCTAATTCTAGTTGTATTGACATGTTACATATGAGGAGAGAGCCGTTCTTCAACTTATGTGATTTAGGCTTCGTTTGGGACGGCTTTTTTATTGCTTTCTAAAACGGAGTTTTAATACAAAAATAAAAATATTGTACTAAAACTTCGTTTTAGAAAGCAATAAAAAAGCTGTCCCAAACGAAGCCTTAATGTGCATATGACAATTGTTGATAAATATATTCAATATTCAAGTCAAGGAACATATTGCTATGTTATTACATACACTCGGGCATAATATTTGTAACCGTGTCATTCGATTTAACTTTCAACACTCTGACAAAACTATTAGAATGTATTTCAGAGTTATATTACATGTTATTGAGTTACGTCGTGAATTTATTAAGCCTCAACTTCTTAAAACTCCATATAAGATTTACTCAAGTACTAGGTTCGTGTTATTTTTTAAGGTATTCTCATTCTCCATTCAATGAAAATTCATATTTTCTTATAATCTTGTTAATGTAATTTGTAATAATCCGATTGAAATAATTTATTTTAAATGAAAAATCTCAATTTTAGTGTCGTGTCGTGTCGAAGAAGATAGGGAAGAGCGATAAGTTTGTTCAGGGCTTTTTCATTTGTCAATTTTATTCAGAGATTTTTTCTATTTATTATTAGTAACTCAAATCTCATTTTAATTTTCAATGATTTTGATTATTATATAGATATTTTTGTATTGAATATAATTGATTATTTTCAACTGCATTTTGATAGTGACATTTGCATAAGTAAGAAAGGGTGCTTGAGAATACAATAAAATAGGTTGGCTATTAAAATATAATATCTTGTGTATGAGGTGGACCGACATGCTTTTCTTTAAAGATGATTTATAATGTTATCCTAATTATAGCTTGTAATAGATGACCAATTATACCAACGGGAAGAGAGTGGTGACTCTTTATTGATTTAATGAAGCTACATGTATTGATAATTGATTAATTAAATATGATAATTGATTTATTGGATAAGTGATAATTAATATTACTGATGACCAACTGTGAATCAATTAAAATAAAAAATATTGAAAACACCATATTAAAGCTAGATGCCATGACTTACAAAATCATACATTGATGTATGAATATATTAATAACACTAATGATGTTAATAAATACATTAATATCATTAATATTATTGAATGGACTGATGATATATAAATAGATAAGACATATGAATATATAAGATAGATTCATTTAGTGATTTAATTATAAATGACTTTTGTATTATTATTTTATCAATTTATTGAATTTTATACTAATTATTGATTTTTAAATTCATTGTAATGATTTCTTGTTTTTATTATTGATTATTTTGAGTTTTATTGATAATATTTAGTTATTAAACATATTAATTATTATTGATTATATTAGACTAAGCATATCATATCAATTCTTTAGTTCTTGCATTGAAAACTTTAGAGAGTTTTGGATTACTATTAGGCTTTTGAGTTTATTATATAGATTTTAATGATTTCAGGTCAAGAAAGAGATCATGATTAGTTGGAGTGAGATTGTCAGAGATCTTTAGGTTTCTTTTAAATTTTGTTCAATATTTTTCTTTATTTTTTATAGCTGTGAGTTTGTCATAGATTATTTATTGTATTGATTTCCTTGCCATTATATATTAATTTTTTGAGAGTAAATATTATATAATATTTTAAGGTATATAATTATTAGTTATTTTCACTAGATATAGATTTGTTACTGTGATGATTTATAGAAGCTCTATTGATTATTTAATAAGATAAACTAAATAATTCTTCCAAATTTAATTCTGGAGCATTACAAATTAGTATCACAGTAGTAATTAGAAGAATTGAATCGTAATAAGAGATATAGAAATTGATTTATGAGTGAGGTAGAAGTTGTGTAATATAGATTTGTTATTTATGTATTTAATTGATTCAGTTTGATGAGTTTTGATTCATGATTTTCTTCATTCGGTTTGAGTTTTGATTTTATGAAATTTTTTGGTATTAATTTTGTGCCCAAATCCTTAAGAAAAAAATTGGGGATAACATTTTCTAAGATGTGTGGATTATAATAATCTGAATTTTTATGAATGATTTTTTTTTAAATGAAAAATTTTAATTTCAACACCGTGCATTATCGAAGAAGAGAGGGGGAAGAGAGAGAAACTTTTTTAGGCTTTTTCATCCGTCAATTTTGTTCAAATATTTTTTTTATTTGTTGTAAGCATCCAATCAACAGATTGTCGAAGCATCCAACCAACAGACCAAGGAGAGTTACATAGACAAAAAAATTTAGTTCAAGAAAATTTTGTACTACAAAGCTGCTTTAGAAAGCAGTTAGAAAATTGTCTCAAATGAAGCCTAAATTAAGTACCTACTCTCTACCCAATAAATCAATAGGAAAAACTAAGATGATTTTTCCCTTTTGAGTAAAAAAATAGTCTTTTAACTTTTATTTGCACATTAATCGATGCAATTTTTTTTAACACATAACACTTATTAATTCATTATTAGTGAATTGATGTTTTGATTTTATGCAATGCTTTTAATATTTCCATATTTCATTGGACTAATTTGTTGATACTTATATTATATGATTCACACTGTCAATCATTTTGTGAAGCTATATCTTAGCATACAACAAATTTTCATTTTGTACATGCTTAGGTTAAGTTTCAAACAATTTTTTTACTGTTTTATTTTTTCCGATCGTAATCATAATTTCTACTTAGTTATTATTTCTTTATTGCTTTAAGAAATATTTTTTGCAAAGTAGCTATTTTTTATAACAGCTTTCAAATAAGTTGTTTTTTCATAACAATTTTATAACCATCTTTATAACAAGATGTAGCTGCCCCAAACATAGAGCTAATTTTATATAAATATAACCAAAGGTTTTCAACTCAGCTTTTTTTAATGCATGTGTTTTATAAGTCAAAACATCAATAAATATATGTCCTGATTTGTTTTAACCTTTAGAAGCAAAGAGGGGTTGTAAAATAATGTTCTCCATTCCTTATGTAGAGTAACAGCCATATGATGAATGTTGTTGCTTCAATTCTATTTAACCACTTTTGCTTTTTAATGAAGTAATAGTTAAATCCCTCTAAATGTAATGAAATTAACAACAAAACTTAGTAATAGATGCAAGGAATGTCAATAAATTATAAGACCTCGTGTTGTTGAGAGTTGCTAGAGGTTGTTGCTGATGTTGCTGACCGGGTTGCTGCTTTGCTTGGTTTTGGTTCTTGGGTTTGCATCTGTTTCTTAGTTTTTTGTTTTTTCTTATTGTAATAGATAGGATTTCAGGCTAGCTATATTTTACTTTAAATACTGTAATTTTAGAGAGCTTCTAATCCTTTAAAGATTTGTACCTCTTTTTTTATGTAACGCGTAGGCCCCATTGTGAGTTAAAAAAAAAGACCAAAAAATTCGGGCTTGGATTAACTCTATTAGTTTTTAGGTTGAGTTGTAGTTAAACATATTAACCTAATTAATTTCCTAATCGGGTTCATGTTGACCCAAAGATCTAAAATTGACCTAATTATCATTTGAGTTTAGGTAATATGGACCAAATTCATGTTAAATGGGTCATTTTTGGGTTAAGATCGTACTTGGGTTAAGCGAATCACATTGATTTAAAAATTTACATTATCTATATGATAAATAGGTCAAGCAACTTAGATTAGAGTTAATCAAGTTTGGGTCGAGTCAAGTTCCATTCTAATATTTTTTTACTCATGTGATTAACAGGTCAGATTCAAAACAAGTTTATTCAGGTGTTGTCTATTTTGAGTTAGGCCCTGATTTGAGTTATCAATCCGAATTGACATCCTAAATAGATATTGCAATATATTTTAATAAAAATACAATTAAGAAAATTAAAATTTGAATCAAATAACAAATTACTATATCATTCATCCAAAATAAATAAATAAAATAGTTGCATCAAAGATTGATATTTTCTCATTGGGAGAAATTAATTAAGATTCCCTTTCTCAAGGGGTTGATTGTTCTCCCATCCATCATGTCATCATATAATGTTGTGATAAATCTTGTTTGATCTAAGGCAATTCATTTTTTTTAATTATTATTATTTTTTATTTTAATTTTTTGTTTGATCTATGGCAATTATTCTTAGAGAGTTTTAAAAATTAGGTCAAGAACAATGGTTTAAATTTTGGGTAGAGCTGTAAATAATGGACCCGACCCGAACCTAACCCGAAAATTTCGGGTTTGGGTTGACCCGAACACGAAGCAGGTCGGGTTCGGGTCTGAAAAATCGACCCGTTTGCAAAACTGGGTCGGGTTCGGATTGACCCGGAAACCAGGGAATGACCCGATTTGACCCGGAATAACGCATAAACCCGGCTTCCGCCTTCCGGCCCCGCGTCAACCCTGCATCGCGCCTGGCTCGCCCCGCCCCGCCCCGTGTCAGCCCCTCATCGCACCTAGCTCGCCCCGTCCCGCTGCCGCGCCCTGCCCTGCCCTGCGTCGGGCCTGGCTCGCCCCGCCCCGCTGTCATAGGCCCTCGCGCGAGTGCGCGACCACTACCCCGTTGCCGCGAGCCATCGCACTCTCGCCCGCGTTCCGCCTAACGCGACTCCGCGTAACGCGTTCCGCCTAACGCGACCCATTCCGCGTAACCAGTTGCCGCGGCTAAAACAAGTGGGTTCGGGTTGACCCGAACCCGAAGCGGGTTGGGTTCGGGTCCAAAAAATTGACCCGTTTGAAAAAATGGATCGGGTCGACCCGAACCCGAATAGTGCCGGGTCAATTTCGGGTTTGACCTGAACCCGACCCGTGACCCGAAATTAACACCCCTAATTTTGGGTGTTAGATCTATGGTACCATCCCCATGTAAACCCTACGCTCCTCCTCATGAGCTGCCGTCGCGAGTGAAGAGGGAGACGATTGGCACCTCCTCCACCTTAAACTTGATGAAGAATATCAGCGGAAGAAGATGTGGTTTTTCTTGATCTGTACCTTTTAACTCTTTTACCGCAATCTTTTATCTAGCTTGAAGCTTAGAATTTGCTAACGGAGGAATGTAATTGGATCCTTGGGAGATTGATTTAAATTTTATTACAATGGTTTTAAAACTCTTTATTACAATGGAGTGTATTTGGATGGTATGTATGCAAATAGTATATTTTGGGTGTTAGATAAGTAAATATAATAGTTTTAATTGTTATGTATGTCAAAATCCCTATTTTTAATTGTATAATATTTAAATAATGAAATATTTTTTACTTCAAATATTATTAAAATGCTAACATTAAGGTTATGAGTTTTAATTAAATATTTATATAAATTTTTAAAAATTTTATATAAATTATTATTAAACTAAGTATAGCATTTTAATAATATTTTAATTAAATATAGTATTTTACTAAGTTTTCTATATAAAATATTACTAAAAATAAATTTAAGTTATTATATTTAATTAAAACTTATAACAGTTTATATATATTTAATTTAAATTATTAAATAATAATTAAATATTTAATTTAGCATTTTCTTAAGAACGCTAATTAAAATGACATATTAAGAGATTAGGCTCAAATTCAATTAAAATCAACTGAGTAAATTAATTAGGGCAAAAAAAAAAAAGAAAAAAAAAGAGAGAACATAATAGACATTAGCTTCAAAGACAAAAAAGACCTAAAAAGAGGGGAAATTATTATGTGCGGAGGCTAGATATAGAATATCATCTGGAAATCAACTAGAATGTGCTACATCAGCAGTACTGAGTTGTGGTATCGAGCAATACCGAGTTGCGATACCGAGCAATACCGAGTTGCGATACCGAGCGAAGGGGTGACGTGACACATTCTGGTTGGTTTCCATACGGTGTTTAGCATCCGCACAAAATAATTAATCCAAAGGGGGGGGGGGGGGGGGGGGGGGGGGGTGGTTAAAAATAATTTAAAGGGCCAAAGGAAGAAATTATCCATTAGACAAAACAAATATATAGTTTGCATTGATGAGAAAAATTTAAATACTCATGGTCTGTTTGGGGTGGCTATAGTGTTTTATAAAGTTATTATGAAGTGTTGTTATGGAGATAACAACTTTTCTATAATGATTGTATAACACAACTTTTCACTAAAAAAATTCTGAAAATCAATGTAGAAATAACAAGAAAGTAGTCAAACAAATTATGATTGTGACTTCCAAAACAAAGCAGCCAAAAAGCTATCCCAAGCAGACCCTCAATGCCAAAAGAAGTATACATAGTAACAATATCTTATTTAGCATAAAGTTTTTGATGTTGTCCGCATTATTAACACAAAGGATATACAAAAGAAAATCTAATAAACCAAATATTAACCAATTTCGTTATCTCCTCATTCCACAATTTAGAGTATTTCCCTAACCACTTTAGCTTCATTTGGAGTGACTTTTTTACTGTTTTTTAAAGTAGTTTCATAGTGCAAAAACTCCCAAACGAAACCTTAGTCTTCATTTGAGCTGCTTTCTAAAACAGCTTTTTAGTACAAAAAAATTTAATTCAAAAATTTTTGTACTAAAAAGTTAATTTATAAAATAACAAAAAAGCTATCCCAAATAAAGCCTTAATAATCAATCCTACAACATGTTCAAATGTTGCAAAATTATTTGAGCCAGAATAGTCTAATAAAAGTTTGATTATAATAGACTCAAAATCATTGAATTTATTTTGAGATAAATATGAAATATGAACATCAATAATCAATAAAAATTTATATTCACTTATCTTAAAATAAATTCAATGAATTTGAAATCCATCAAGATACTTATTATGTAGTACGAGGAATAAAAATGAACACGATTAAACTTAATTTAGAGAAGTTGATGTATGTTATCAAAAAATTCTTACACTTTACTGCATCATCTTAATTCATCTAGCATAGGGCCTGTTTGTGGAAAAATTATTGCGTCCTCCCACCTGACGTAGAGATGCGTCCTTCCACCGTCAAAAAACTCGGTTTTTGCTCGGTATTGCTAGGTATTATTTGGTAATAACGAGGAATATCATCATGTGAAGACCAATACCGAGTTATACCGAGCAATACAAAAAAATACCTAGTTTTTCCTAGAGAAAACTCGGTATGTGCTTGGTATTGCTCGGTATAGCTCGGTATAACTCGGTATTGGTCTTCACATGATGATATTCCTCGTTATTGTTTGGTATTGCTCGGTATTTGCTTGGTATTTCTCGTTTTTTAGTGCGATTTTAGCTCTGGGAGGACGCATCTCTACGTTAGGTGGGAGGACGCAATAATTTTTCCTGTTTGTGACAGATATAGCTTTTTACAAAGATGATTATAAAGACGTTGTAAAGAAGATAATTTTGTTAAAGCTTTGCCGTGAAAAAAGTGGCATAATAAAAATTATTTTTGTCGCCAGGAAAAAAAAAACAATAAGAAAGCTGTCGCAAAGAAAGCTTTTTTTTTTCTAGAATGTCGCAAAGAAAGCCATTGACTTTGTTTTCGGCAATTTACTTACTGCTTCTTAAAGTAAATTTTAAGTATAAAAATATTTTTAACTAAATAAAAAAAAAATGTACTAAAAATTGCTTTAGAAAGTAATAAAAAAGCTGTAAAAAAAAACCTTAGTCCACAACACCAAAACTTCTTAGTATGGAGAATTCTAATGCTGATTAAGGCTTCGTTTGGGACGGATTTTTTATTGCTTTCTAAAACGGAGTTTTAGTACAAAAATAAAAAAATTTGTACTAAAACTCCGTTTTAGAAAGCAGTAAAAAAGCCGTCCCAAACGAAGCCTAAGTATACTAGTAAACTTCTTAGCCTTAGTTCCTAACCATCCTTCACATAGCTTTTCACATCCGAAGTTCCAAATATACTTCAAAATTAGGTTAAGGCTTCGTTTGGGACGGCGTTTTTATTGCTTTATAAAATAGAGTTTTAGCACAAATTTTTTTATTTTTGTACTAAAACTCCATTTTAAAAAGCAATAAAAAAGCCGTCCCAAACGAAGCCTAAAGCTTGGTTTGGGATGTCTTTCTTACTGTTTTTTTTAAGTAGCTTTTTGATATATTAATTTTTGTATTAAAAAGCTGCTTTAAGAAACAATAAAAAAGTCATCCCAAACGAAACTCAAATATGAAACTCGTTCCGATATAACTGTAAAAAAGGTATGAAGGAAACTGACAACAACAATAATAAGTCTTTATTCCACTATGTGAAGTAGCTATATGAATTTTTTTTGTCATTATGTCTTGTTAGAAGTTAAATATTAATTTAAATTTAATAAAGAAAGATCATTTGTAATAATGAAGGTAACTGAATTAAGAAAAATTTCAAAGTTTCTGATCTCAAGAAAAAAAATGTAAAAATATTTGAAGTGAGATTCACGGCTTCTTGGTTGACTGAATAAAGAAAGGAATCATCACAAAATTGCTCAAGTTTTGACTGCTTTCAGCCTTCTTTCTCTCGACTATATCTTTCAGGCTTGACCTGCTTTTTCTCTTCATTCTGTTCGAACTTTTAACAAAGTCTGTACGCTCAACATTGCTGGAAGAAGACTGAAGTTTTCTGACACAACACAGCTCAATTTGGCCTGTTGGTTGAGAGCTTAGGCTTTCAACTAAGAGGTCTTGGGTTATAAATCTTTGTCTATGCGTTGTGTGAGTGAGTTTGACTTAAATGGCCTAAATATCCCCAAAAAAGTTTTCTGACACCCACTGCTGTTTATCCGGGTGGTGAAGAGCCGGCTGGGCAAAGCCTAAGTCCCTGATTCAAATCTCTTGACAAACAGTGAAAGTCTTAAGTGTTGGCTTGTGTTAATTGGTGTGGGCTGCATGCTAGTCGACCGGGATTTTCACTGGCATAAGGACAATGCTTCCTTGTCAAAAAAAAAAAAATCTGACGCCAATATGTAGAAAATTCTCCTTGGTTGCCAGAACGGCCGTCCAACTGAAGGGATCCGAACGCCAATACCAAGCACAAAAACATAAAAGGGGAACCACAGGGCAGAAGTTAGCCTTCCATGCATACATATCCACCACAAGAGAAAGGACTTAGGCTTAATTTGGGACGTCTTTCTTACTGCTTATTAAAGGTTCTTTCTAGTATTAAAATTTTAATTTTTGAACTAGAAAGTTGCTTTAAGGCTTCATTTGGGATGACTTTCTTACTTTCTTAAAATAGCTTTAAGAAGCAATAAGAAAGATGCTTTAAGAAGGAGCAAGAAAGTTGTTCCAAATGAAATCTTAATGCATGGAATCACTTACAGTTTTTTATTTTGATCAAATATAAGGTTTTCTTAGGCTTCGTTTGGGACGACTTTCTTACTACTTCTTAAAGTAGTTTTTTTATATTTTTAATTTTGATAATAAAAAACTGTTTTAAGAAGAAGTAAGAAAGCCGTTCAAAAGAAGGCTTAATCTTAATGCAAGTAGAAGTGATGCTTTCTGAATTTCCTCCATACCTCCTAGCATTCCTTTCTTGCTAGAGATGATATAAAGAGCAGCAAGTGGTGAGATAGTAAAGATGTTTGGCTAGGCATCTCGCTAATCTAGGATTTCATGTGGATCATCTTCATCTGTAGGTTAAGAGTTTTGGCTATCAACTAAGATGTCTTGAATTATAAGATTATATGTGTAATATGCGTATGAATTTGCTTTAATTGATCTAAAACTTAAAAAAAAATACAGAATTTGAAGAACATGCAGTCTAATAAAGAAACTGGTCAGCCACGGCATCAGAGAAGAGAGAATGCCAAAAGAAAATCACATTAAAAAAAAGGTGATTAGCAGATTCACCATAAGTATAACAATTGAAATTTTTATGTACTAACTCTAAGCTATTTTTAATAGGTAAAATTTTAAAAAGTAGCCGTTATTTAATATTATTAGGGCTTAGTTTAGGGCAGTTCTGCTTTACGAAATAATTGTTTTAATATAAAAATATTTCAAATTTAAATTTTTTGTACTAAAAAGTTGTTTTATAAAATAGTAAGGAAGCTGTCCCAAACAAAGCCTAATTAAAAGAACATAATTAATATAAATTTTCAAATCCAATAAATAAAAATAAATTTTAATGCAACTATTTAAGAGAACTTAAATTTTTGACAGAAATATTTATTTTAAAATTAACATAAAATTTTAAAACAAATAATTATAAATATTTAATAAAAAGAATGCCAAAACTAAATTATGAGTTTGAGGTTTTGACTCCCAATAAACTTAAAAGTGAATGAGTTTAATGATAGTGCTCTTATGTTTGAAAAACATAAATAAATATTTTCTTATTTAAAATGAGCAAAATATGGCCCATTATAAATTCGACGGTTTTTCTAGAGATCGAATTTGACTTCCGCTCCTTGCCAAAATGTTTTAGCAGACCCTACTAGTTTAATTGTTGTGAATTGATGTCTTTGATTCTACTAGTTTAACTATTTTGAATCAATGTGTTAGCTCTTGTATAACAACTTGAATTCCCCATCCCTTCATGGTATAGGGTTGTTCATATTATTTTGATGATAGCTTTGTTGAGTTGGGTAGCATCCGAGAATATCTTCTTTTAGGTCTTCTTCTTTCAAAAGAGTATCAATTAATGTTTAGAGTTCATCGAGGTAACCTTCTTCACTATTATCAATGTCATGTTTATAAGTTTTTCAAGCATATCTATCATGATTACATCATTGATAAACTCTAAGAACTTGTTCATTTTCTGCAATAATGTTTTGTTAAAAAAGTGCACCTTGATCCGATCCATACGTGGAGGATTATTTGACTTCTCAAATGTTTTGGGATTTGTCCAAATAATATTATAGTAATTAACATTGGTTTGACATTCTCTTTGAATAATTGTGATACGAAGAATGTGAATAGAAGTGAATACGTGACATGAAAGTAACAAGTAAAAGTGTATTTAGCTTGGAGGTAGTGTGACATTCAGTATGAGATTGTATGAACCTATAGCCAAATCGATTATTTGGGAATAGTGTGGGCTCTACGATGGGGAAGTGAGAGCCCTTATTTGGCTAATGTATTTGGGAGGATATGACATTTGATAACATATCACTAAATTATATTGTGGTGTTCATGCATACTCTTTATTCCTTATGTAGCTAGTTGATTGCACATTGAGCTTACCTTGTTGTGTTGTCATTTCATGCTTTAAGCATTTTCCATTGAGTTTTGCTTGCCTACATTATTTATATCTTCAAGTGATCAATAAAAAAAATAGGTTCACATGTCATATGTCACAAGACCAATGCTTGCTTAATTATTTTTTAGCTAGCTTAATGTTATGTTACTTTCATATGTCACGAGACCAATACTTTTATTTGAACCAAAAATGTAATATTGTATTTTGTAACTCTTTTTAATAAGAATATTTATCTTATGAATAGTTACTTGCTGATTTTTTCTTGATCAACTTTCTCATTTATAAGACTTGTTTATCATTTCAAATTCTTTATCTTTTATGTGTTCAATGAACCGTGGTACCCAAGAAGAACTATGTCATAACTGAGTGGATTCCCAAGGCTTACCTATTTTATTTTCAAGGTGAGTACCTAAATTCAATAGGGAGAATATATTTTGAATAATTTTTTGAGATTTATGTCACTTATATAGTCAAGCTTATGGGAGTTTACCTCATTGATCAAGAGAATCAACCAGGTCAAGTTGTATACTTCATGGGTTCAATTGACCAATCACACCCTCATCCTGAGTGGACCCTTGGGACATAACAAACTTATTATAATGTACTGCGGAATGAGTGGCTAACAAAACAACCATAAAAGCACGAACACAAGTCTCTCAATCATACCTACTAAGAAAATAAGGTTCAAAACATATAAGGATCTCCTTGAAGAAAGAGCTTCATTGATGTCATCTTTGGTTTCTTATTGTTCGCATAAAACAAACCAAAAGTCTAAGTCAAAAATACATCCACAACAACTTGTTTTGATGGATGTTTAGGAGCCCTTAAATGCTATCTTCCTACACTTAATATGAAAAGTACAATTTTTAGTCCAGTATTAATATGTCTCCTTATAAAGCTATGTATGATAGGAAGTGTAGAACACCACTATCTTATATAGAAATAAGTGAACATGATTTAATAGGTATTGACCTTGCAGACAATGCTATTGAGAAGATTAGATTGATCAGAAAAAGATTGGAAGCATCTCACAATAGGCAGAGGATGTATTATGATATGAATCACTAGGCTATTCAATTTTAAGTATGATATTTTATAATTTTGAAAGTTAGCCTTTAAAAGGTATAAGTAGGTTTGGTAAGGAAGGAAAGTTAATCAAAGGTACATTGAACCTTTTGAAGTAACTGTTAGAGTTGGAAAGTCTAGTTATAGATTATTGTCGCCGTATCACATATTTGATATTCATAATGTATTCCATACATCTATGTTAAGAAATATGATTTCAATTTAGAACAGAGAGTGTCTGAAGATGAAGTAGAAGTGAGAGACCTAGTTTGACATGCAAAGAAGAACTAGAATGTATTCCAGCTTATGATGTAAACCTGCTAAGAAATAACACATCCCTATGATAAAAATTAGTAAAAGCACATACCTGAAAGAAAAGTTACTTATGAGAAAGAAGTTGAAATGAGACAACTCTATCCTGACCGATTCTAAATGCTATGATATTTTTCTAAATAGGGGAAAATGTAACAACCCTTAACTACAGTAATGAGTTCACCAATGATAATTTGAATAAAATTTGTAAGATTTAAAACATTATTATATTTTATTAAGTCATTATGAATCATCTTAAGTTATTTCAGGTTTAAAACTTAGTCATAGAAAGTTACAAATTTACTTTACAAGTTTAAGAACTAAGTCAAGATTTTTTTATTTTTTTTAGCATTGTGGCACTATGCTCTCTATATTTAATAATAGAAATTCCTATTTTAGAGCGTCGCGACGCAGAGCTCTCTATCTACTAGAACAAACTCAGAATCAATTCAGAGCGTTGGTGCAGTAAAGTGTACACCTCAGTGTTGCAGGAAACTTATGCAAGATTGAGACTTCTATTCAATAGAAACTTTCATAATCAAATTTTCTTTTGGGAGCTTTGCGACATTGTGAATGGTAGCATAATGGTGTTAGTTCAATTTCAAAGTTTTATATAAATTTATCAAAGCATTTTAAAAAATCGTTTTTATTCTTAAGTTAAGAGAGAGAAGCCAGGAGAAGGGATAAAAGAAAGAGAAGCTAGCTGGGAAAAATTTTTATCATGAGATTGGTTATTAATGCCCTACTTTAAATTTCATTTTGATACGTGTGGATATTTTTGAGGTTATTATTTGATTTGGGTCAATATAAACAAAATTTTATAAAAATATTAATATTGTCATGTCCAAGTGATAAATTTTATATATTCATGCATCATGTGAAAGCTGACTTGTACAAGTTGAAGATATTGAAGTTACTAAGTTCAAGTAATGATCTGACATTCAGACATCATATTAAATGTGAAACTTATCATCAAGGTTTTAGAAATCAAACCAGATCGTCCGGTTCAACCATGAACAACTCAGTTGTCTGGTCTGATCCAACTTAAAAACTAGTTTCGCATCAAACCGAGTTGAACTAGGCTGAATCAATAATTCAACCGATGAATCGTTGAACCAGTCTAGGTTGGGAAGAACGGGTCGGTTCTATAATTTTTTTATTTTAATTAAATTATACAATATATTTTAATTAATTAAATCTTTTTAAAATTTTTAAACATTTTTATTAAATGTTAAGATTAATTACAATATAATATATTCATGTCATTTCACAAAATATGTTTTGTTATAAAAAGTATGTATTTCACATTAAATAAAGAATTAAAAGGTAACTATCTCAAACTCCCCTATGATATGGAACTAAAAAAATTGCATGAATACTATATGAGTAAGAATATGAGTTTGGGCTTGATCGAGCTGGTTGGGCCTCAAATTTAGGCTGGTTGGGCTGTAAAGTTTTTAAATTTGTATTTTAAATTTGTTATAATGTATATTATAAGAATTAATAATATAAATTTTAAATATTATAAATTTATATATTATATTAAATATTATTTTCATTATAAATTTTTTATAATGTATATTATAAGAATCTCGTTTGTTATCGCTATAATTAAATTTAAAAGTTAATTATAATTTAATTATTATATATTCATAATATGATATAATTAAATAATATGTCTACTAATTTAATTATAATTTATAATTATATTCATCATTTCAATTTTATTAAACTATTTAATAATTTAATTATATTGAGAGATAATATGTCATATTCTACTAAAAATAGGGAGTTTAAATTCTTAGAACTATAAGGTTCAAGATTAAACTATCATAATTATTATGATAATTGTATTAATTTTTAATATTTTTAATAATATTATTATTTATTACGTCATCCGGTTCGACTATAGTTCGATCGGTTGAATTGTGAACCGTGAACCTTCCCTTCTTTCGATTCGTTGTCCGATCTGATTTTCACAACATTGATTATCACATAAACTTTAGTTGATATGAGTAATAACATCAAAATATATTATTTTTATTCTTAAATCCTTCTCATATTTGACTCTTAAAATCAATTTAATTTGTTCTTCTCATAAAAGACAAAATCAATTAGAAGTTGCTCAAGTAACTAGATTATAAAAAATGATCGCAATTGATGAATTAGAGATGGGTGAGGGATGAAATTAAAGTATCTTATGTTAAAGAAATTAATAAGGAAGGAAAATCACCAAGTAAAAATGGTGATGATCGAGCTTATAATGTAAGGACCTCATTTGACTTTTTTCGCATCATAAGATAGTGATTTTAAAATTACATATGATCTTTTTTCAAGCAGTACAAAGAAAGTTACAAATTATCATGAATATAATACATTTGGTATCAAAAGCCAAATAACCTTTTTATAAAAAATAAAAGAGAGAGGATATAAGATTCTTTGCTTTTAATGATCATTTTATTAGTGAAATAAATTTCTAAGGTTTCATTTTGGACAACTTTCTTATTGCTTTCTAATACAAAAATTTCTAATTAAATTTTTTTTTGTAATTTTTTTACCAAAAAAGCTGCTTTAAAAGCAGTAAAAAAGTTATTACAAACGAAGTTAAAGAAGCCCTCGTCATAGAAATAATAATAGTATAGAGGAGAGACATTATGAAGTTGATAATTTCAAACCATTTTAGATACACAATTGCAAAAAATTGAACATGTTTAAAGAACAACTTATAGGACTATAAATTCTTAGTTTAGCCTTAGATTCTTGAGATGGACACCAATCATTCAAAATTAATGATATTTTTTCTTTTCAAATAAGCTTTATCATGAAGACTTTACATCAACTTTTAATTGGAGCATTTTGAAATTGTAGCCTATCGAAATTAAAAATGTCAAAATCTTTCAACAATTTTAGATCTACACAAAATGATAGAAAAGACAAGAAAATCATATATGATAAATGAAATCTCATTCTCTACATTAAAGGTGGGCATAAGACTTGATAAGTTGGAGAGAGGTTAGAGATCTGGAGAACTCTAAGCTATATCCAGCATTTGTCCTCCAATTGTCTTCACCAAACAACTTTCGTTTTCTAACCACCACCATATAGCTATCATATTTCATTTATCATCATCCAATTGTTGTCATCTGAGAAACAAGAATGGCTTCTTTTGGTCGAATAAGATAGACTTTTGCTTCCAAAAAGGCATAGGTCATCCTGGAAGTGAATTATGTATAGCATTTTTGTCTGCCTTAGCCAGAAAAATAATCTCTTATGTTGAAAGCAAATGATCAAACTTACATCCTCCTATGTAGCTCCCCTACCATTCCAGCCAAATAAGGCATTGAGTCAGAGCAGGAACATGAAGAAATTCCAAAACAAAATTATTCTCGCTCAACCACTATCACCCGATCATCATCGTCTAACTATCAATATTGTCTGACTACCATCATCATCCTAGCATTATTTCTCTCATAATCATTACTACAAATAGACATATACTTATCCTGAAATTCAAAAAAATTTGAATGAAATCCAAACCCACCAAAACCCTACCCAATCAGCTTATAAAAAGTCATCAAATGTACATACTTAGATATACTTAATATAAAACTTGGCATAGTCACCAAATTTTTCCCTTAAAGAAATAACTCACATCAGTCTCAGCCAACTAAGCCTCTCGCTACAGATCTTTAATCCAATCCAACCACTCAGCTTAGACCAAGACTTTCTTTAAAAAAACCTAACAAGCAGACAGCAGAAATCTGATAACGACGACCAAGTCGGTCACGGGCAGCCACAGTTTTCTGAATATTTTATTTATTTTTACTAAATAAAAAATAAAAATAGACAGCCTTTTTAGTTTTTTCAGCCATTCTCTGTACAGATCTACAGTTTTCTCTGTTTCATTATTATATTAATCAATTATTTGATGCGATAATTATTTAATTTATTCGGCCATTACACGCAAACAAATCCAAAATCCTATAATATTAAAATAAAAAATTGATACAAAATATGCGAGGGAAAAAATAAAAATAGAAAATAGGAATTGAGAAAAAAAGTGTAATTCCGCAATTGCCATCAGCGAAGTCGATGAGCTAACTCTTCCACGCGTAAAGGACGAGGGTAAAACCGTCAACGCCGCGTAGCTCAGCCTCTTCCGGGCTGGCCCAATCCATTACCGATGAGCTGCCGGCCGAGGAGGCCGAGGAGGAAGAGGACGACGAGCTTGTCTTCAATAGGCTCTTCTTCTTGGCCTTTGGTCTCTGGCCCATGCCGCTGCTGCTTTCGCTCCAGTCTTGATTCTTTCCCAAGTAGCCTGAGATCAAGCCTCTGTACAGCCCTCCGCTTCCGCCGCCGGCGAATACCTTTTCCTTCTGGAGAGAAATTGCATCTTCTCTTTTATCCGTCTGGTCGGTCTCGAATCTGAAGACCAATACGGCCTGGCCGATCTCGCCAACGGCGGAGCTGGCGAATGAGGTGGGGGTAGTGTCCTCCTTCGACGGGAATAGCCAGCTGTGCAGATCCCATGAGATCTGGATTCTTCCGCCACCATAACCGTCGACCTCGACTCGCTCCCTTCCCCGGAACTTCCATCGGAGTCGTCTCACATGGAGAACTTTCGTCCCGTCAACAGTGACGCACATCCCCGACGACTCCTTCTCCTTCCCGCCGATCTCAACTGCTATTTCGCGTTCCCTTCCCGAAACCCTAGCTGCCGTGCGGTACGATCTCCGACCGCTGGCACCTGCATCCAGCTTCAGCAACACGTGCTCCCTCCTCGAGATTGGCATCGCCGGCTTTCGCCTCCTGGCCTTCATCTTCCGGTGAGCCTCCTCGTCCATGTCGCCGGCGACGAGGAGCATCTCCCCATCGACAGAAACTGCGACGTAGAAATTGGAGGAGGGTTCGGGGCCGCCGGTAGATTGGAATCTGGCGCGGGTGAGGTCCCAGGCGACGTCGATGGCACGGTGGCCGAGGCCGTCCTGGATGTGAAAGCGGCGAGTGCCCTTCCGCTTCCAAAAAAACCAAGGGCGGATCCGGAAGAAGAAGTGCTCATCGTCATTATCGTCATCATCGTCGCCGGAAGAGGACGGGGAAAGGCGGAGGTCTGCGCGAAGAGAGAGACCGAGGACTGTCCGGGACCAGCTGAAAGACGCTAGCCCAAGATGCGTGTCGTAGATGGAGGTAGTTAGACTAGGACCGACCGCAGTCGAAGCTGGCGGACCACCGGCGACACTTCCCCGGAAACACGATGGGATCGGTTCCGGCATCGTTTCACTCTCCGTAAGTCTTTATTCGGATTCTACTTTTCCTCTTCTTCTTCTTCTTCTTCTTAAAAAAGTTCTCAGAAAGATAATGGAGAAGAGAGAAAGTTCCGTTCTAGACACAGAGAGAACGGGGAGGCTTTGCAGGGGAAGAGAGCTTTATGATTGAAGGAAGCAAAATAGAAACTGGAGAGAAAGAGCACAAATCGGACAAGGAGAATAAAGAGGCGCTACAATCACCTGCGGTGAGAGTAGTGAGGCGATGTTGGGGTCCATGATACTGTGGGCCCATTTAAATTTCCTGCGCCCCGCGCCGTGGATTCTACCGTTATCATTTAGTACTTATATTATTAATATTAATCATTAGGATAATTAAGGCGGCAATCAACCAATACTTATGTTCAAAAAAGTTTTCAAGATTTAGCCTCATTTGAGCTTATTTACAATTATATAATTAACTAATGGAATAAGTTTAAATATTTACTCATGAAAGCCTTCATAGGTGTCTCACAGGTAGCTAGCAGGTCTTGACGAGGATCCTTGCACTCAAGAAAGGATTTTTTAGAGAACTTGTCTAGGACCTCTGCATGGGAACCCACTCAAAGGAGCTGATGGCTCAATTCGACTGAGCCTACTGTGAAGCTCACATAGCACAAGGCAAATTGAGGCCCCTAGAGCCACCACTTGTCGCTACCTCTTTCACTGGGTCTCTACTTAAATATCCAAACTAGCCCAACTCAACTCTAGGAAGCGCCTACTCAAAAATCTCATTATTTGATTATGACCTTTCGGCATGAAGCTCTTTTATTCCCGCAACATCTCATTTGTCTTCTTCCTTAAGACAACATGAGATCTATTACACAAGTCATTAGCCATGCTTGACCACTCTATAAGGCTCAATCATAAACTCACTCAGATCCTATTCGTCGGCATCGAGCTCACTCTAAAAAAACTCAACCGTTGACTTCACCCTCATCAAGCCTATCGGAAGGCAACATGTGTTAGACTAGCATGTAGCATTATATGAACAAGTAGTTTGTTAAGAATTTACTTATATCAAATGCAAATTATAAATTGTGTTTGTCATCTTTCACTAAATCGTAAAATTCAACTCTGATTGACAGAGTCTTATTGATGCATATTAATGCAGCATTATGTTCAAAAAGTTAACATACATGATAAATACATATAAATTAAATTCATCAAAAATAGAAATAAGTGAATAATTACTATAACGAATAGAACAATATTCGTAATAGGAATGACAAACAAAAACGACCCAAAGGCCTTTCTATCTCATCTTTCCCTCTCCTCTACTCCCTTCTCTCCTCCTTCCTTCCTGGCCAAACTACACGAGAGTGAGGGAGTGAGGGGACTCGCCAAACTACACGAGAGTGAGGGAGTGAGGGGACGGTGCTTGGATAGTTATAATAAAATATATTAAAAATACTATTAGTGGTCTAGTGTCGTCGTATCGCTGCATTTCGATTTAAGAATTACTATAGAACAGAGACACCAACATCGTAGAGGCACTTTCTAGCGTCTTTGTGCTCTCATGCGTAGCGCTACCTAGCACAACGCCGTTGAGCTCCACTTCATACGGAAATTTTAATTTTTTATATTTTCTATTTTAAAATACTCTTCATATATTTGGGTTGCAACATGTTTGCATTACATTATTGGTTCTTTATATGCATTTGGGCATTCTTATATGTAAGGCGAGTTTGTAAATCCCACCATTTCTTCTTTCTGAATGGACTTTGCATGGCAAGCATTTTATGCATCCGTATTATCACATAATATAGCTAGGCTGCTTCACTAGCTCTTTAAAATTATTTACACAAATGATCAAATTTTCCTATGGAGCTCCATAGTAGTCAGATCGGCTCTAGCCTTAAATTAATGGTGCATATCAAACTTATCGGTTGTATAACGACTCGACCTTACGCAAACTAGGTCGTGACATTGAAAGGAGAATTCTCAAATCAAATTAATTCTTAACCATTAGATGCATGTAGTTGGGCAAGAGCTAATACTAGTAGGTTATAAGAAACCTACAATTTAATTCAATGGGATGCATTTTTTAATTGATGATTACTAAAACGTTATCAATAAAATTAATTACAGGATAGCTGACTGACGATTCAACTAGCGCGTCTATTTGTGATAAATGATAATTGTCTTTGAGGCAAGTTTAGTTCAAGTTGATAAAATTACCATGTATTATCTATTTTGTAAATTTCTTGTGCTTAGTCATGTTCATTTATCTTTCTTCCATAAGTTCCTTCTTAGCATGACATCCTATATCTATGAAGGTGAATTTTTTTTTTTTAATTTTCCCATCCAAATAAACACTTTAACCAAGGTACAAAGATGTTGGAATTTCTATGTATTATATCGGTGGTCTTTATGAAGTAAATAATAATTTCTTTGTTTAGACTGGTATTGGTTAGCAAAGTTTATCTTCATCGTGAATCATATCCAAGATTTTCGTAGTGAAAATAGGAGGATAGTGAATGAATGGTATGTTTTAGGATGGGGCAAGCTCTCACATTTTTTCGATGTCATATTTTCTTCGATTTCAAAAGTGTTCCTCATGGTGGTAGTTGCAATTTTGAGTTCTTTGTTTTTGGTGATGCTATCATCAATGATGTGAGTACTTCTTGAGTTACTTGTCTCAATTATTTTATATCCGACTTCATTCTCCTAGGGGATTTTACTATGATTTTCCAATGGAATTAGAATCATATGGTCAAGAAGATAATGTTACATGTTCACTTTATACTCAGTCAACATCCGTAGTTGTCGTAGATCGAATGCATGTTTAAAAGAACATTCTTGATGTCCTCACATCAATGCAACTTAGGCTATTATTGAATTAGCGTATTTGGCTACTAACATTTCACTTAGGAAATGTACTATTAAAATTCTATGTGACTCACCGACAAATTGAGCAGGTGAATTCTTTAATGATTTTTTAGCACCGACAAATTGAGCCGCAAATTATCACTTGAAATTAAAATATGAAGATATATTTACCAATTTGAGACATGAGAAGTATCTTAATGATGTCCTTGAAATAGTAAAAAATAAGCAACACTTGAGCATAGCATTGATGTCATAAGCTAAATTGTAGAGTTAAAGTAAGCAAAATGCATTGCCAGTTGTGTTCAACTTCCTTCTATAAGAGTCAAAATGAGGGATTTACAATTTATCACCCCATAACCAAATCTATGTAACTCATTCATAAGGTAAAAATGAGAGTCCACAACTTATAATAATAACCCTAAAGAAAATATCCTCAATGATTAAGCTTCTCAACATGGAGTAGGTAAGGCTCAGGAGTACAGAACAAGAGGTCCCTCTCCTTTCTCATGATGCCAAGGTGGAAAGTCCATCAAGTCATAAAAGATGGACCTTCAAGGACTCAAAAAGATCACCATAACTGACATTTATGCTTCCTTTGGTGGACCAACTTTTTCCAGAATAAAACTTTGCTCATTCCTTTTGCTTATAGGATGTAGGTATGGATGGCTCAACAGCCTCAAAATTATTCGGTGCGGATCCTGGATGATGTTTGTAAACTACTCAGAATGCGTCACATCATTTTTTTGCTCGGTACCGCTTGATACCGGGTGACATGACATGTTTGATTAATCTCTGAATTGTCTGGTGTCCACACAGAATAATTCTTCCAACAGCCTCAAACCAAAATCAGCTAGTTGTTCACAAATCCCATCATTGTAGTGAAAAAAAAGTGTATTTGTTGGTGGAACTAATCCCAACAAATCAATAACAGCAGAGGTGTCTGTTGGTTTTACTTGTAATCTTACATTTACTTCTCAATTATAATTTCTTATGTCTATGTATAAAGGATAGTCTTAAGGTCTGATAATTACACAAAGCTGTGTTGGTTTGATTTGCACATCAAATATGAGTTTTGGAGCTTTATTTTCTAAAGCAGAAGTTGATGGTGCTGAACTTTCAAAATGTAGAATCAGATACTGGAGTTGTGCAGTAAATATTTATTTTTTTAGCTTTAGTTTGGAATAGCTTTTTTATTGCTTCTTAAAATATTTTTTTAGTATAAAATTTTTTATTTTTAATTAAAATTTGTTTTAATAAGCAGTAAGAAAGTCGTCCCAAACGAATCCTTAGTCCAAGGGCGATACTCAGATTTTCTTTATAAGAGACTATAAAAATAGAGAACTAGAAAGTGAGAGAGGGAAAGAGAGAGAGAGAGAGAGAGAGAGAGAGAGAGAGAGAGAGAGAGAGAGGAGGGAGATAACATGAGAAAAGCTATGTGATTTTATTGCTCGAATGCAAGGCGGTCAAGATAAATAAGTTGTTGTGTGTTCTTAGGCTTGCCCTCTGGTCTCTTTTTATAGGTGTTAATAGAGGCGTTGTTATATAAAAAAATTATCTTAAAAGATAAATACGTGAATTACATAATATATAATTTAATAAAATCTTCTCACAAAATCAAGGTATCTAATGAGCCCACATGTAGGCATGTAGCAATTAACTGATATGATATGATCTGATTGACGAGTTAGATTGACCTACTTTATTCAATTTGTTTGACTCGAGCTTAGCATGAGTGACTTGATGGATAGATCATACATTCCTTTCATTATTAAGTTGAAAAATCAATAATAAAAAAGCCATAATATTTGAATATTTATTGAAATGAAGAGGAAAATTCAAATTACATTAATTGAATTATTAGCTGAAATGGACTGGGTTGGTGTAATTGGTCTGTGTGTGAAGGGTAGAATTGGTCAGCGGTCAAAGCCTAGACTGGTCTTTGATCTTCCCCTTAGACAGTCAAAACGCACGGCTCATATGAATAGAACTGGAAATTCTCGAATTTAGACTATCACTATTTAAAAGAAAAGTCAACGTTATTTTATTATTTTGATTGAATCAAATTGTGTTCAAATTAAGGCTTTATTTAGGATAGCTTTCTAACTGCATTTTAACATAATTTTTTAATATAAAAATTTTTTGAATTGAAATTTTTTTTTACTGTAAAATTATTTTAAAAAGTAATAAGAAATATATCTCAAACAGAGTCTAAGTGAACAATTGGACAAATAATGGGTTCATCATACCTCAAATCAAATTTAAATAGAGTTAAACTTAGAAATGATTCAAATAAAATAAATTTGTGCAACCCTAAATAAAGGTGATCCCAAGTAGGGGGTGTCAATATTTGACACGACATGAAAACCTAACCCAGACCCGACCCGAAAAATTCGGGTTGGACCCGACCCGATTTCAAAATGGGTTGGGTATTGCCGGGTCAACCTGAAAACCCATTTAATTTAAAAATTTTGGATTCCCACCTGCTTCCCCCGCTCATGCTGCCCCGCGCTGCTGCCCCTGCACTCGCGTGTCGCTTCTGCCCCCTCGCCCGTCGTCCGCCCGCCGTCGTTCCGACATTCTGGTGCCGACATAACCCAAAATCGGGTCGAGTCGGGTCAACCTGTCAACCCGCCGGGTTGGGTCCGGGTTCGGATTTCCGACCCGTTTGTCTTCCCGGGTCGGGTTAGGGTCGACCCGTTTGAACCCGGGTCAGTTCCGAATTCGACCCGAACCCAACCCGTGACCTGAAATTGACACCCCTAATCCCAAGTTCAAAGACTTTCAACAAGGAAAGCTTCAAAAGAGCATACAAAGAGTAAGATTTCATTTGAGATGACTTTCATATTATTTTATGATGTAATTTTTTTAGTTTAAAAAAAGAATTGTACTAAAAATTATTTTAGAAAGCAATAAAAAAGTCATCCCAAACGAAGCAAAAGGCAACACAACATGCAAATATATTTATATGTTGACATGAAAGTAGATGTTTTCCTTGAAGATTTCGAGTGATGCGCAGCGGGTCAATCGAATATGGTAGTACAATGAGGCCTTATTATTCCATGAGAGATTACCAAAAAAGAACGAAGAAAAAAGGACTTATAACATGTTGAGGAATGATACTATAAGTGTAAGACTTACAATCAATGAGGAATTGCCCAAAGGAGAACAAATAACTCTACAAAAGCTCTCCATGTAAGCCTATAAGTGTCTAGCTTTGATAACCTTCTAGCTGCTTTGATTTTCAGATAGCAATCACAATTTTATTTGGTTACTACTTTTTTATTGCTTTCCCACTGTTTTTTAGAAATTTATGTATCAGAAAGCTGCATTCTGCAATCATATATAGTAGGCAGCAACTTCACAATCAATTTTCTAAAATACTATAACCGTTGCAATTATCTTAAATAGACTCTAAATCAATCAATCCAAGGAGATATAGCTAACATTTCTTCAAAAGCGAGAGGAAAATTCATTGAGTTGTCTTACTCATTTTCTTATTTTTGTGCTAATTATTTGCAGGATATCAAATCGAGCTCGAGACTATCCATATACGCAAAATCTATTAGCAATGAAGATTATTTTAAACCTACAACATATACATCTTAGGTTAACTTAGGTTTCATTTGGGACAGCTTTTTAACTGTTTTTTAAAGCAGCTTTCTAGCACAAAAATAGCCTTATCATCGTCCATTTTTATATTCTTAGAGCTCATTTGATTACTTGTAAATCGAATCACATTTAAAATATTATAATTCTTTTTCATTCATTTTCAATACAGAAATAAAATACTAAAATTATTAAAAAAAATTAAAGATTTTATAATTTTTAAAATCTATAAATTATTCATTTTGTTCTAAATATTATTTTATTTTCATGTAAATAAATGACCAATTCCCGGTTTAAAAAGTAAAGGCTGCAAATTCTAAGAAAATCCCTTTTTTTTTTGTGGCATCGCATCGGAATCCATAAAGTTTTCATTCAAAATACATTGAAACTAGGCGTGTCAATATTTGAAACAATACGAAAATTTGACTGAGCCCGACTTGAAAAATTCGGGTTAGACCCGATCCGATTTAAAATAGGTTAGATTTGAGTCAACCTATTTGAATCCGGATCAGTTCCGGGTTTAACCCAAACATAACCCGAAATCCGATTTTAACACCCCTAATTGAACAGTTATAAAATGCATCAAAAATAGTGCTGCAAGTCAAAATATGCAAAGCACCATTAGATTCAAGGGAAGCAATTTCCAAAGGAAATATAACAAAGTAAAGTCCAATCTTATTATTATTATCACAACATGATAGGGAAGTCTGCAGGTAAGTTTTAAGAAGCATCCAACACCAATATTTTTTTGACTATTTTTAATCTTTCTTTAATTACATAATCATAAAATTTAATTTAAAAAAAAATTTAAATCCACCGACTGTATCCAAAGGTCAGAACAAGATAAATTTAATAAATTATTTGAATAAAAAAATATGGATTAGGTTTGATTGTAATTTTGTTGCTATTTGCAATCAAATTAAAATTTTCATGCATATCTTAAGGTTGACTATCATAATTTTTTTTAATTATGAGTCATGTCGTACTCTATTTTTATGTTATCGAGATATTTATATTTTATAATCTTAGGCTTCGTTTGGGACAGTTTTTTTATTGCTTTCTAAAACGGAATTTTCGTAAAAAAAAAAAAAAAAAATTGTACTAAAACTCCATTTTAGAAAGTAGTAAAAAAGCCGTCCCAAACGAAGCCTTAGTTTTCTTTATTTACATGAGAATCCATAAAATTATCAAGAAAATGCAGTAAGTTGAATGACATCAATCAATTGAAAAAATAGTATCAAAGCCGTTGGATTTGCTTTAAAATGAGTGTTATATGTGAATGGATAATTTGTATTGCATTCATCTCAAATCAAATCTAATGAAAATTTGTTATTGTTGGGGGCTAGAACATACGTGGCGATAGAATTAGGAATTTTCGTCTCAGGGTTGTACGGATTATCTAGCACAAAACAAAAGAAAAGTGAAACACCAGAACTTTTTATGTGGAAAACCCTGGAAAAGGGAAAAACCACGGGGCCATGCCCCAGTTGAAATGACTCCACTAATGTTTAATTAGATTACAAGCGGCTGACTTGTCTCTCAAATCAAGGATTATCAGATTACAATAATCAACCGTCAGGTTGAAATCTAGTTACGAGCGAAGATCGAAAATCTGGTGATGTTTAGCAGTCGGACGGAAAATCCGACTTCAACTAAAGGTATAGTGGAAGTCCAGCGTCAGTCGATGGTCGAGCAGAAATCGGCTTTAGTAAATTGTCGGGCAGAAGTTGGGTGTCGATCAATTGTCGAGCATAAGTCCGACTTCGGTCGGCTGTCGGCTGCTGGGTGAAAGTCCTGCGGTGGTCGAGGAATAGTCTGGTGGTAAGAGAACTCAAGTTTCTCTTCTTCCTTCCCTTCCTTTTCTTCTTTTCTTCTCTTCTTGTTTGGGTCTCTCACATGAGAAATGAGGAGTTTATTTATAATTTTATGAGAGTGACATGACTAGTAAATATGAGGAAAATCAAGTGTAAATTGTGAGTGATTTAAATGGATGATCGATGTTGAATCCCTTGATCGTGGACCGTTTATTGGGCATTTGAATGTTGTAATGATATAAAATTTTGGAGATCTTGGGCTCGTTCGATTATTCTTATCGAGCCGCTCAATTCGACCATAAGCATGTTACGTTTGGAAACCATTTGGTAATCCAAATTATGGTTTGAACCTTCTGAATGAGCTTCGGGCCTTTGATTTGGACCCATTTGAGCTCAGATTGGGTCGAATTTGGTGTCGTTTGTTTCGTATTTTTGAGACGTTCAGTTCGACTATAAGTTTACTGAAATCAGAGTTCAGATGATCTCCAGTTTAATTTTTAAAAATTTCCAACTTAATTTTGCATCAAGATACGTGCCTAATCAAGACAATTTTTTAATGATATATCACTTATAATTCTTACTTAAAGAGAAAAAATATCTAAAGAGTTTTGAGAAAATTTGTTCTCTCACATTCTTTTGGAGAAGAACCCTATTTCTTAATACAAGGAAAAGCTTAATTATTGCTTTTAATCTATGGATTAATTCAACTCAAGCGTATAAGACACATAGTTATCACATTAATGATGAAATTTAATTTATTTTTATTGAAAACTTTTGATATGGTATAAAATTAAATACATTTTTACATCCAATTCAAAAAAAAAAATTCTCTAGTATTAAAGACTTAACAATATAGTAAAATTTAAATCACATGCATTTTAAACAAATGTGTAGAAGCTTCCATGATTATTATTTGTTTCACATTAATGGCTTCTTGCTTTATTGAACAAATCTTCATATTGTGCTTTCATTTATTGCTTGTCAAAAGTCATTGGAAAGTTATTTTGAGTCAGTAGAGAAAATTGAAAGAGGTCAATTTTAGGTTGGCTGTTTCTTGCTCATATATAGATAAAATTCAACATCATGATTTTGTTTAACTAAGGTTTTGTTTGGGACTATTTTCTTACTCTTTATAAAATAACTTTTTAGTACAAAATTTTTTTGATCAAAAAATTTTGTATTAAAAAGTTGTTTTAAAAAATAGTAAGAAAGTTGTCTCAAACGAAGCCTAAATAATACCGAACTCTCTCCAACTTTAGAACGTAAAACGCAAAGTTATAAGTTATAAATAATTTATTTCAATTATATTCATATATTTGGGAACGGAGGTATCTACCCGCTGCCACTCCAAATAGAACGCTTGGCGGCGTAAGTAATCCTTCAGTGAAACCTAACGAGGTCACCCACCAGCATTGAGCACACACTTGGTTTGTCCTACTAAAGAGGCGAGGCCGTAGTAGAGGGGATTCAAACCCGTGATGGGAGGTTCCCAACCGTGCTTCTCCCACCAACCACCCTATATCTCGGTGGATATATTCATATACTTCATAAAAAAAAATTCTAATAAAATTTTTTCTCACTTATCTCTTATGTGGTGACAAAGTGACCTATTACCCAAACACCACCACCTAACACTTGATCTAGGAATTATATAGGGCCCCCCATGTGCATGATGGCCCCCACTTGATCTAGGAAAATTACAAAGTGACTCATTTTAGGCTAAAAGATTCTCTTTTTTTTTTCCCTTAAATAATAATGTGAAATGTTAGGTCCACTTGTCCTCAACATATCAGAAGCAAAGTGAGATGTGGACATTCATATAGGGCAACTATTCCTGAATAGTCATTTCATTATGGCCTAACAGGCCTAATTCTGCAAATAGGTAATCCAATCCAAAAAAATCGAGCACAGGTTGATATGTTTAATAAATGGGTCTAGTTCGGATTTCATTCGGGTTAACCGACCAACCCATTTTTTACCCAAAAATTACCAATTTAATATTTTTCCTTAATTTTTTTATTTACTTGTAGGGCTAATTTGATCAACCATCATAAGGCCCATAGAGCTAATTTGAATTATATAAAAAGAAGAAAAAAAAACAAGGCCCATTGAGTGGCCTGCAAATCAACCGAGCTTAGTTAACTATTATATTGTTCAAATCCATTCATTAATTATTTTTATTAGCTTGAGCTTATTTAATCACGTAAGTTTTAAATTTTCAATTTAAAGTAATTTTTATTACTTTTTAATGAGTTTAAGCCATAACTTAGCTTTGATAAATGATTTAATCAAAATTTATTATTAGCAATAAATATATTTATACTTTTTATTTATAATATTTTTATTTTATTCATCTATTATTTGTTCAATATTTTTATTATCAAACATTAAATCAAAATAAAATTAATTTTGAGTCAATATATCTAGTATTTGTTTACACTTTTATGATTAAATGTTAATAAAAATAAAATTGAAATTTAAATATATTCATCTCCTTAGTTGACCAATATTTTCATCATATTTGTATTTATAATTATAATTTCAAATAAGAGAGAGTGAAAGGGTTTATCTACGAGGGTCGAAACTTTTATAATAAATAAGATAATAAGAAATTTTAAGGGTACAAACTTTAGGTCAAACATAACTATATTTTTTATATCTAAGGTGAGCACGAGCCGCCCAATTCTCCTTATTACGCCACTGATTACAAGAAAATTATCTTACAATGCACATAATCAAATTTATTATGTTGATTAGGGTATATTTGCAAGATCCTTACTCATCAAATATATAGAGATTAAGAGAATATATGTATGTATTAAAGTTACTAAATTAAAATTAGGATTCATTAGGATATTTTTCTTACTGATTTCTAAAGCAACTTTCAAGAATAAAGTTTAAAAAAAAAAAATCAATGGACAAAAGCTGTCTCAAACAAAACCTTTTAGTCAATTTATGATAACATATCTCATAAATATTGTGGGATCATGAAATTCATTTTATGCCTACAAAGTCTTCTCCACCTCTATAAATTAAATAGAATCTTATAAAGGATTTTGCAACAAGATCTCTACCTTATGCAATGAGTTGGCTCTCATTGGTCTTCTTGTTCTTGAAGAGGATAAGATGATTATCCTCCTAATGGCTTGCAAGAATATTTTAAAATGTTTGTTACTTATGGCATTACTATACATCTTATAAAGCATAATAAATAAAATATTTATTAAATAATAAAATAAAATTAATGTCAATTAGGCCCTAATCTAAAATTAGATTATGATTTGATGTGCATTTTAGACTAAAGATTCTAATTACTAATTAAACAAACAAATTGAGGAAGTTTTGATTAATAAGCTTGCTTATTTTAATTACATAGCCTTGTTGAAAGATTTGAAAAATAATTTGACACATCTAAAATGGCTAAATTAACTAATCCTCTATTAAGAAAGATAAACGAAGACCTAAAAAGTTAGGATTATAAAGGATTAAAATGACTTTTTTATTAGATTTGAATAATAATTTGACTCTTAACAGGATACAACGAAGAAAAAAGATTAATATAGCTGATCACACGTAGTAGGCTAAAAACAATCAGACTGAAATACAAAATCAAAGCATCATGCAAAACAATGAAACCAACATAAAATCACAAGAAAATGCTTTCAGCAACATCTAAATAGTTAGATATCATATGAAAAAATATACAAAGTATCAAAGTCTTAATGTTAATACTTTGATGATGACATACAAGATTCCATCACTGTGTAAAGTAATCCCCATTTAATGTCAATACTTAATCTTTGGTCTATTATATTTGTGGAAGCATAAACCAAATCGAATTGATTAGCTTAAATAGGTTGAATTTTATAATCTGAATTTTTTTTTGCCTAACTCAATGAACAATTTTGTGTTAGTCCGGTTTTGGTTTTATTAATTCATGAACATTCCTTAATATCCTTCTCCATTTATGGGCAACATACTATCTTAAAAACTTCACTCTATGTATGTTCGGATCCAACTTATCCATACCTACAAGCAAAAGTTTTTTCTATTCGATACTAAGGTTTCATTCGGAATTATTTTCTAAGTATTTTCTAAAGCAATTTTATAGTATAAAAACAGTTAATTAAAAGTTGTCCTAAAAATGAAGCAACTTTCTAGTATCAATCAACTCAACAAATGGAAAAGTACCCGTAAGAGTTTGAAAAGAAACATTTTCAAGAGATAGAAAGAATCATTTCACAGTTCTTTTATTTAGGGGTTATTTGGTTGGCTGTAAAATGAATGCATTGTAAATTAAATGTATGAGGTTGTTTGGTTGTTTGTAAATTGAATGCAAGGGAACTGAATTTTTTTTTTTTTTTACTGTTTGTATGCATAGTAAAGTAATAACAAAGGCTCATTCGAATGAGACATTCAATCGAGCATCTAGTGTGCATATTCCCATACATAGAATATACACCTTGTGGCTCCAAGTTTCAGCACAAGGTGGTCTGGCCATCCTGCGACTCTAGGTTCCCGCACTGAGTGGCATACATTTTGTTGCTCATCAGTCGAAAGGCATAGAACTCGGAGCAAAGTTGCATCATATCCAGGCAGTCCCGAAAGCGATGGTTGAATCGGAAGAATCGCCCGGTGGCATGGGCGGATCCACCCTTGGCTTAGGGTGGGCAAATGTCCACCCTCAAAAAAAAAATTTAAATATTTAGAGGGGAGATATTGAAATATTTTGAGTATTTTGGGCATTTTGCCCCCCCTAAAAAAATTTTTTTGCTCTACTTTTATCAATCCTAAGCATATTTGCCCATCTCTCAAAAAAAAATTTTTTTTGCCCACCCTAAAAATAGAAGCTGGATCCGCCCCTACCCGGTGGAGATTGAGAAGAGGAGTTCACGACGGCTGTCCTGGAGGCGAAGGATGAAGATGTGGCTCTAGAGCGGAGATTCTTCGTGATGGCCAGCTTTGTCCAATTTTAGTGAAATCGAACGGCAAAGGTGCTCAATTCCACATGCAAACAACTAAGTCAAACGATAATGGAGAATCGACTCCACATGCAAGCAACAAAGTCAAACGGCAACAGAGAAATAGAGAAGATAAAAATCAAACCTTGGATGCTTCCTAAGGAGTGATGTTGAGTAGGAACAGAAGAAGCTGCTGCTTGTGAATTCTTTTCTCGCTCGGTTTGAGCAGGTTTACTTTACGCCAAAAAATGAACTAATGCGGGAGCTCCAAATACATCACAAAATTATTTTACTTTACTTTGGTGGCCAACCAAACACCAAAAAGTTAAAAAAAAGTAAAATGTTCATTATGCATTACATTTACTTTTTCTCCAATCAAACATCCCCTTAATACATCTAAGATTCTCAAAAGGCCATTTGGCACATAACACAGTTGTTCATATAAAAATGTTGTATATTCATTGCAAGGTATGTGGTTTGATTCCATCTTTTTTATGGACATGATCAATGTGATTATGACTTTTATTTTTCTTCTCACTTCTTTTGGTCATAAAATCAGCCTAATTTTGGTAGCAACCTAAGTCGATTGCTATGTAGACTAACTCAATCTAGCCTAATTATATTAGTAAGAATAGCTAAATTAGAAAGGAACCAAACATCTTTTATTACTATTAAGATAAGAACATATAATATCACAAAATTTGCTAGTTAACACATCACACCAAGATATTACTTGATTTTCTATCATTATTATTTGATATTTTTCGATGCCTCAGCTGCACAGCTTAAATGGATTTCTTTGCGTTTTTAGGCTTCATTTGGAACAATTTTCTTTCTGCTTTCTAAAACAACTTTTTAGTACAAAAATTCCTTAAACTAGAAAATTTTATACTAAAAATCTGGTTTTAAAAACAGCAAAAAAATTATCACAAACGAAGCCTGTGACGGCTTTCTTTTTGCTTCTTAAAGCAGCTTTCTAATACAAAATTATAAATTTTTGTACTTGAAAGTTGTTTTAAAAAGCAGAAAGAAAGCGGTCCCAAAGAAAGTCTTAGGCTTCATTTGGGACGACTTTTTTACTGCTTTCTAAAAAGGAGTTTTAGTACAAAATTTTTTATTTTTGTATTAAAACTCCGTTTTAGAAAGCAATAAAAAAGCCGTCCCAAAGAAAGTCTTAGGCTTCGTTTGGGACGGCTTTTTTATTGCTTTTTAAAACGGAGTTGTAGTACAAATTTTTTAATTTTTGTACTAAAACTCCGTTTTCAGAAGCAACAAAAAAGCCGTCCCAAACGAAGCCTTAGTCTTGAGTCTTCCATTTTTTTGTTTTTTCTATTGTTCTAATTACTCACTTCAAAAAATGTCTCATGACTGAGACAATAAAGATACAAATCATACACCGATAAAATTATATATTTATGATGTTAAACCATTAAAAAGCCACGAGAAAAAATTCTATCCAACTTGAGAGCCAGGAATTGATATCAGTTAGCTTCTTGATTTCAACTTTTTCTTACAGCAACTACATGAAGATGCTTTATTAGCTTGAAAAGCACAATTTTCTGATACTTCTTTCATGCATTCAATCCTTAATAATAGCAAAGAAGCACAGGGGCACATATACAGGTACCTTATTTGATGAAAAACAAACTCAAGCTTAGTTAGTCACCATAGGAGGAATGGCCAAAGATTTCAAAGAAGCATCACCTTTGATAGATGCCTTAGTGTCTGGAAAACAACCATCAGCTGTGAGCTCTGACAGCTCTCCTTCAGCAGAAACCCTGACAGGAAATGGCAACAGATGACCAGGCAAGTTCACAACCTCATCTCCAATGTATTTCTCCCACAAATTCTCAGTGATGCTTCTCACGGCTCTTACACATTCCAAGCTCTCAGGTTCCAGGAAAACTCGATGCAAACCGGGATGATGGCTCATGAAGTGCTCATACCATAGTGACATTCGGTAGCCATGGACGAGACCGCGAGCTTGCCCGTGCTCCGCATTAAGGTGTGCTGGCTGGTAGGAACCATGAGCAATCTCAGTGTCTCGGTCACCGGCCAAAGATCGCTGGTTTAAGTTCGCTGAGCCAATGATCACATACTCATCATCCACTGCACATTCCAGTAAAGATTTTCAATCAAGATAGTCCTATCTATAGTTGATTGTTAAAAGACAAGAAATCTTCTCTTGCAACAACAACAAGAACATCAAGGCTTTATTCCACTACGTAGGGGTCGGCTACATGAATCTTTTTTCTTCATTGTGTCCTATTAAAAGTCAAATTCTCAATTAAATCTAATAAAGAAATATCATTTTTTAATATTTTCTAACTAAGCCTTTTTAGGTCTGTCTATACCTTTCTAAACATAAGTCAAATCTAATACCTCTACTTACCTAACCGGGTCAACGGAAAGCCGCCATTTTATGTGACCAAACCATCTAAGACTACTCTCTCTAATTTTATCTTCTACTGGAGCTACTTCAACCTTCTCACGTATATGCTCATTTCGTATCCTATCTCTAAGGGTAAAGCCACTCATCCACCTAAGCATCCTCATCTCCGCCACACTTAACTTAGTATTATGCTTCTCTTTTAATGGCCAAGCAATTCAATAATAAGTGTCTTGTATCCTGAGCTAAAAAAGTTTTCATTAGGAGCATAAGTTTGTGTAATGAAACTTCAAAGTTCAAATTTCACTCACCAATCATGAGCTTGGCATGCACATAAATGAGAAAACGCCGGTTAACCTGAGCTTTCCAGTAGTTTGTCTCAGGCTCTGGTCTATCAGGAGGCACATATTCTCCGGGTTGCTTTATCTCTCTATTCCCCAAACAGAAGAAGTTCAAATAGTCAGTTGGGTGAGTCTTCCCAGCCAAGCCTGCCTCCTCTATTGCTTTTGCTATAATTCCATACATCATCTCCATGGTCAATCTATACCAGTGCAGTATTGCCTGTACCACACCCCCTTCAGGGATTCCCTCAGGCCACATCGGTGTAATGATATAAGCCGTAAACCTCTCGCCAATTTTTATCTTGCTTGCAATCTTCAGAGCAATCTCAATTGGGACTAAATTCAAACACCCAGTATCTTGATCCTGCTTCCATGATGAAGAGCTCCCCATGAAGTACTGGTTCTCAATGTAGATGAATCTCTTTGCTCTTCTGATAGCCTCGATGTACCCAGAATGTATGCTTTGATCAATTGTGATGTTTTTTCCATTTGTCAGCCCCATTTTTGAAGCCTCAACAAGATTCGAGGGAAAACCGATTACAGATGAATCATCAATGGATCGAAACACCTGGACATTCCAAGACTCACCAGTTGTTAAATTTGAAGGTAGGGGGAAGACATCAGGCTTATCCTGAATATTCAACAAGCAATTTGATAACTCCTCGGGTGATAGTTTCTTCCACCTCTGCTCAAAGTTTGTGAGCACATCCAAGGCTGCAGGCCCCTCAAGCTTGGAATGAAGATCATGCCATGGCTCCCTTGGGCCGCCAAGCCGAAGGCTTGCACCCGGGAAATTATTCTGCAAGAAATCATTCGCGTATGCAGTATCCAATTTACCAAATAGTGTGTGTTTCTCATCATCATATCTCCCATCAGAAAGATCAATCCCTCCAATAAAGCTCACGACACGACGAGCTCTGCTGCTTCCGACCTCAGCGACATCTAGTGATACCGTCTTTTGGTGATGAGTGAACTCAGCATTGACCTCAACATGTTGAACTGCTGTGAGCGAAGGATCGGCATTTCTTGGACAAAGAAAACACTTAACATTACTTCCCTCAAAGAAATTGCGGGTCTCTTCATCATGAGTCTTCATTAGCCCGGCATTTCCCAGCAACGAAACAGAAGTCCGGTCTTGCCACACCATCACCAAAACCAACACACCATCATCTGCTTTTTTCTTTAACAATTCTCCAATAGACACACCAGCTGCTCCAGGAATCATTCTTTCAGGATCACGGATGAGTGTTATGTTCACATTCACAGACCAGCCTGCAACATAAATGAAATGTTTGGCCTCTGAAATTGCAATGTAAAGATCTTCCCACACTCTTCTTGGATTGTAAAGTTTGTGCCCATAAAGGTGAATCTTTGGCTGAAAATTGTTTGAAAGATGTGCGTTCTGATATAGTGTGACTTCACATCCAGTTCTTTCTGGGAAATAAGAATTTGGTATTCCTGTGAATTCAGGGAGTCTAATTCCAGAATTCCAGAAACGGTCAGAAGAGGCTTCAAAAAACTTGAGAGAAACTCGAACTTGTGCTTCCTTGACTCTGTGGCCATCATCGTCGTAAAGGTTAAACCAGCCTTCAACAACCTTCGATTCGAGTATGCCATGGATAGGGATCTTAGCACGACCAACGACCTTGCCACTAACCAAGAGTTGGTTCTTGATTGAGATGTGGATGGAAGATGACGTGTGGGCACAATAGATCCTAAATGACTCATTCCACTTAGGGTTAGTTGAATGGAACTCTACTTCCCTGGTTCTTGCTAGCCTTGCAATGCCAATATCTACAGTGGCATACAGCTTTCGATGAGCGACTGCATGCAAGTGTAAGGCCTTTTCTATGCTTTCTTCAACCTGAAATTATTATAAAAAAAATCTACAAGATTGGAGCATTTCAACAAACAGTCCATGTGTTGCAGAGAAAATTCATCAAAACTGCTTCTCACTTCAAAATCAACTTCCTTATAAAGGTATAATCCAACTAAAAATCAAAAGATCAAAATACATCTTCTATATATCCACTACTGAAAAGAGAAGATATGTTTGGATCAGAAGCTTCTAATAAAAAAAATTCAACAAGAAGTTTAAATTTTGGAGAGAAAACTCATCAATGAACTGATTCTCACATAAAAAACAACTAGCAAATGACGACACAACCTAACTGAAAATCAAACATTCTACTGCCGAAAAGAGAATATGTTTTTGGGATCAAAAGTTTCTCATTAAAAAAAAAAAATTCAACAACGTTGGAGCATTTCAACAAAAAGTTCAAATGTCGGACAGAAAATTCACCAATGAACTGGTTTTCACTTCAAGAACAACAAGAAGATGACAGTATAACCTAACTAAAAAATCAAAAGACCAAAATACAACCTCTATCTGCAATTAAAAAGAGAATAAATTATATTTTTGGAACAGAAGCTTCTAATTTCCCCCTTAGTCGAACTCTGAAGATATCAAATCACTCGTCTAAGCAGAAATTAAGCACAGACCTTTATGATTGTGCCATGAAGTAAGTGATGGAGATGATTTGCTTCAAAGATTGTTACTTCCAGAACTCCATGGATAAGTTGAGGAACTTCATCTAACTCTTCCATGATTTTTTTTCCTCCTACTATTTACCTTCTTCCTTCCACTGCTCTACTCGGATGAATCCCAAAATCTCTACTTGAATTTATAGAAATGACCCCAATAAGCAAATAACCAACTTGTCTTCTTCTTTTCTGGCCGATCTGGACAGGTTGAATTCTAGAAAGCTAGTAAATTCTCAATCCAGCACATGTGCTGATTGAGAATTTAAAAAATTCAACAATTCCACCAAGTAAAGAAAACTTAAAAATTAGAAAAAAAAATTAAAAATATATCATTTATGTCTATCTAGATTTTTACATTTACTTACAAAATATTATATTTTTAAATCAAATTAAAAATATTATTAATTTTAATTTTTTTAATAAAATAAAACTATATATATATATATATATATATATATATATATATATATATATATAAAGTTTATGCATAAATATTTATGTATTATATATAAATATATAATATTATATAATATTTGAATGTAATTCCAAAAGAAATAAATAAAGATAATATTTATAAATATCGATTTGATTTTTGGGATTTATAATGCATAAGAATTTAATTACAATTAATATTATATTTATTTTAAAGTAAAATTTCATAATTTGTAATTAAAAAAAATTATTAGATATCCTAAGTTTTCTCTTTTTTTGGAGAAAATAGCTAACAGATCTACAAGAGATTATTGTGTGCGGACACTAGACGGCAGAGAATCGTCTGGTTTTCTTTCTGTTGACAATAAAAGCTCAGTCAAATTATAGTTACTTTAGCAGACACGACTCTCCTTGGCCTATTGGTTGAGAGCTTAGGCTTCCAATTAAGAAGTTCAGGGTTCGAGTCTATGTGTATGCGTTGTGTGTGTGAGTTTGCCTTAAATGGCCTAAATGTCCCAAAAAATAGTTACTGTAGCAGCTTCGATTTGACTACGCTTTTATTGTAGACAGAAAAAAAAACTAGAGGGCTCTCTCCATCCGGTATCTGAACATAATAAAAATTCAAGATCTATGTTGCAACTGGTGAAGGTTCTATTGAGATGTTACCATTGATTTATTGTGTTATTGATCGTTACAGGTTTAACCGAAACAACTGCAGCACTAAAACTTGGCGAAAAACGCATAAAAATTGCATTATATATATATATATATATATATATATATATATATATATATCCTCAGTTTTTTAAAATAGTTTTCTAGTATACAAATTTTTAATTTTGTATTAAAAATTTATTTTAAAAACAATAAAAAAACCATCCTGAACACAGTTTAAAAGCTTTGTTTGAGACAGCTTCCTTAATAATCTCTTAAATAATTTTTCGATAGAAATTTTAAAATTTTTATACCAAAAAAATTAATTTAAGTGTGATAAATGAATCCTTAGTCACAATTGTTGGAATGAAGCACTTGTATTGAAGCACCAAAGAATGCCAAAAGATGGACTCACCCGATGCAAAGGAGTCTGGGTGACGTGACGCGTCCGAATTCATCTGCGAACGAATCCGGACGCCGGATGTAATAATTTGCCCAAAAGATGAGAGCACTGTTTCTTTCATACAGGTCTGTTCATGTACTGTGGAAGAGCAGTTGGGAAATAAATGGGAACAAAGAGAAGAGGCCACAAATTATGACCAACATTAGGTATGGATGGAATTTTACTAATATAAATAAAAACTAATTAATTAATTATCCATTACATTCACCTTAAATTCAATAATTTTTTAAACCATTATTTTGTTTAGAATACTAACTTAATTTCTTAAAAAAAAAACTAAATTTTTATTGAGATAAATTTGATAATTGTTAATTTTATAAACTTATTTTGATATAATTTATGCAGTTCATTTTGATTTTTTATTAAGAATTATGATTTATATTTAAATATCATAAAATAATTTTTATTTTTTATTTCTCTTTGATTGATGGATGTCTACCTCTAGAGCAATTATTAGGTCCTTTCACTGGATGTAGAGGAAGGTTCGGTTTTAGGCAAAAATAGGTAAAAAAGTGCAAATACCGAGTTTTTTGAAAAACTCGGTATTTTTTCAAAAAATTCGGTATTTGCACTTTTTTAGGCAAAACCGAACCTTCCTCTAGCTCCTTGCACCGGACAAAATAAAAATCCCTACCTCTAGCTTTTGAAAAGCCCCACATATATAGATATAATAAATGCAAGAGTGATTTGCATAAGGGATAAGTAGGGCTGGTGGCTGGTGACATCTAATCAGATTTTCTTATCTTGGAGCATTATCTATAAATAAATATGAGCATTTTTTATTTTTTTAATGCATATATGAAATTAGAAGAAGAAATGTACAGTAATACATTGAGAAATTATATTTTAAACATATGCATGAAATATTAAGATGCTACACTTAGAGATTTAATCTGAGGTTTCATTTACGATAGTTTTTTTATTACTATCTAAAATAATTTTTCAATAAAATTTTTTTAAAATTAGATATTTTTGTACTAAAAAAGTTATTTTTGAAAGCAGTAAAAAATTATCCTAAACAAAACCTAAAATGAGTGTACAAGGGGGGCGTCGGCAGGGGCCCTCAACTGTTGTTGGTGATAATGTGCTGCTTGGGTGTGGGGAAGTCGTTGTGGAGCTTCCTTTTATCGTGAATGGTTCGTTTGAACTTATGGCTTTGGCCTCTATTGGCTCTATTGTTACGGATATTGGTATCAATGTTTTGAGTCTGGATTTGGATAATGTTGTTTCTTGTGTTGCCAAGGATTTGGCGTTGGAACTGGGTCCTAATGATGCTCTTGTTGGGGATGTTGTTGGTTCATTGGCTTCTATTTTACCCTTGAATGATCTCGTTTATGTTGGGAAGGATTTGACGCCTTTAGCTATTGATGATTGTACTAACATATATAGTGTAGATGGTATTGATGTTTTCATGAATGTCAATAATAGTTGCATTAACATTATAGCTAGTCCTACTTTTCTTGATGTTGTGGAGGTGTCAGATGATAATTCGGTTTCTTTAGTTTTTTTGCAGATGGTGAAGCTTCAGTTGAGTTGGGTAATGTGGAAGTTGCGGTGCTTATAGTTGATGTGCTTATATTTGTTATCTCCAATGTTGATATGTTAGCTCACCTTGCTAAGGATAATATTGTGAGGAAAGGTGATTGCTTACATGATGTCAATTCTTCTGCAAGAGGGGAGGAAATTATTGAGAATGATTTGGATGCTCTGGACAACTTTGACTTAAGTCTTCTTCAAATTGTGGATGTTGGTTTTTTCAAAAATAGTGTTAAGCATAGAAAATGAAAATCTAAAAAGAAATGATTTTCCTCTTTGGAAGTTTGGTGGTTATGGTTATTTTGGTTAATTTTGCTATTGTTTTCTATTTGTTGCGATGGAATCAAGACAGGACAATGATGAAGCAGGTTTCCTGAACGCACATCGGATGGCCAAATTGGTTAGCAACCTTGGTGGTTCTTTCTTTGTCGGTTTTAGTGGATTTGGAATTTTGAGGTCTTGTTGTCTTAGAATTTTGGCTGTTACCTTTCTTACCTCCTTAGATGGCCTATGTCTGACAACTAGGTGGCAATTTGAGTCCATTTGATTATGGGTTATATTTGTCTTTTTTTCGGTTAGATTGTTTGGCCCTCATGATTATTAGTTTTCTCTGGATGTAATCTTCTCTATGTGACCATCTTGTGATCTTGTGGTGTATTGTTTTTCTTTTCTAATGGAGTTTTTTTTTGCTAAAAAAAAATTAGAGTTGCTTTGTAACAAATGAGATTAGAGAGAGTCGTCTTAGATTATTTGGTCACATAAACCTGCAGCCTTCCAACAACCCTGCTAGGAGAGTAGATGTATGTGATTCAACCTATATTAAAAAATGTAAAAATAGACCAAAAAAAAAACTTAGCTAGAAGGTATTAGAAAAGACTTTTTTATTAGATTTGAATGAAAATTTGACTCAATAGTATTATGAAAACATTTTTGTATCTAATATATCATTGATTAGAAAATCTTTTATTAGCTTTAATTACAATATTAATTAGGACTCTAATTATGACATTAATTAGGAGATATAATTATAGCATTGATTAGATTTTTCATATTAATTTCCATTTCAAATCTATATATAGTGATTTCAGGGTTGCTGTAGAATTGCAATCAAAACCCTATTTCTCCACAATACTGAAATCATCCCCTCCCCGTGGACGTAGTCAATTCTTCGCCGAACCACGAAAATCACATCGTGTTCATTGAGTTTGGTTGTGTGATTTTCTATATTCCGCTACTTATTTGCACAACAAATAGGACAAAATTGAAAAAAAAAAGGTCTCATGTAACCAAGACTTATGTTGATGTTATATGCATGAAATTAGAAGAAGAAATATACATTGCTATGCTTGATGAATAATTCTCATTATTAAATATGGCCATGTTAAAATGCCATACCAGGTGAAGCTTCCTTCAATGATTATTACAATAAGCTAACAAACTCATTAAAATGTTGCTTTGACAGCTTCAGTTTCAACAAAATTTGGTTAAGTACAGAAGCACTTCACTTAAAAACAGGATCTTTGCCTTCCTCAGCACTTTCCCTATCCATTTCCTTACTGTTTTCATCAGCTGGAGGTCTTGCGGCTTCTTGGAGCTTTGCAGGTCCAGGTCCTGCAGAAACCTTCACCATTGATGGGCGTAGAAGCCTGCCCCCAAGCTTGAAACCTTTGCGAAATTCTTGTATTATGATTCCTTCTTCAAACTCTGCTGAGTCTTCTCTCATTATAGCCTCATGAAGCTTTTTCCAATAGAAAATATAAGTTAATAAATAGTTTTTAAAATATAGAACACTTGTGAATTGTGATGGTTTATATGGAATAAAAGATCAATAGTGATGTTTTGTTGTAGCTAAAACTTGATGGGATTCAGTTTAAGTAAATGCATTTGGAAATAATTATGATCAGGATATCAAGACAAAATTTTTATTCAAGATAGATCTCAAAATTATTAAATTTGCTTTGAGATTCGTATAACATAATTTTTTTTTATTTTTTATATATTTTACTAATCTCGAAGTAAATCTAATGACTTTGAGATTCATCCGGACCAAACTTTTGTAAGGATATCTCAACACAATTTTTTTTTTCAAACGCACTTATAATTATACCAAGGAAATAAATGAGTAGGTGAGTAATTTTAACAAACTTTGATTACAACTTCTTAAGGCAGATGGGAGTCTTCAAAACTTAGCAAAGTTTGGATATTGAATTCAATAACCTTAAAAGCATTAAGAGAAAGGAACTTACCATAGGGTCAAATGAATTTCCCAAAGTTTCAATTGCTTCAACACCCAGGGAAGTTAGAATCTCTAAAAGCTGCTTATAAATGCTCTGGTAACTACTGTTGATCTTTTCTTCTCCATCTGTTTCTGGCTTAATCTGAGCTTTGGCTCTTTCAAAACTATCTAAAACAGGCAACAATCTTTCTACAACTTCTCCCTGTACATTCTCCATTAGTAACAACCTTTCTCTTTCTGTCCTTTTCCTGACATTATCAAAATCAGCACTTATCCGAAGTATCCGGCCTTTTTCTCTAAGCAACTCCCCGGATAATTCAGTAACTTTACTTGCAAGGGAGTTCTTTTCATCTTCTATGGACTGGAGAAAGGCCTCTATGTCAGAAATTTTGGCCAGATTATTGTTTGCCAAAGCTTCCTTGTATGCATGTAGGCAAGCCATTACAGCAGAAGGGAACTTTTCTTCACTAACTGAAATACTTTCAGCATTTGATCTATTGTCAAAAGCAGGTTCTACTTTTGAGTCTTCCTGCAGAAGAATTTAAGTAAGACAAATATTGGAAGGAACAATGAGAAATTGTACAATTTAGTTTCACAAAGATGAAATATATATTTCTTTAAAGCCAAGATTTACCCATTAACAGGCCGTTGATACCACACTGAGCCACCTGGCTGTGAGTATCAGTAACTGGGCCAATTCGGTGTGTAATCATCGTTTTATGACGGATTGTTACATGTTAGTAACTATGTGTTAGAATTCATCAACTAGAAAGGAAAAAAAATGTCAACTTTGGCATTCAAATTTGCTATCAAGAAAGGGAAATATGGGAACAACTGGAGTGAATGGAAAGACGCTCTTTATGGGCTATGAAAGTTCTCATGAGCTAGGGTGAACCTCCTCATTATTTTGGAGTTCAATAAAGGTTGCAGAGAAGGATGAGAATTCAAAAACATCAATTGAGCTGCTGGTTTGATTTATAATATGGGTTAAATTAGGGGATGAGTGGCCAATATGATCAATACTATATGATTCTGTCATTCAGGATCAAGCTAGATGGTGGCATGCTAAAGAAGACTTGCATCCATTTGATTAGGCTTGAATCGAAAAGGCCCTAAGAGTACCAATATGGTTGATAGTGGTTCAGAAATGTTAGTGCATGACCAACAAAGGTTTAAGAATTTGGCTTATTTGATATATATCAAGATTGACTCTGCAACACAAAGCGTGGCCAAGTACAAGCCTATTTTGGATCATATTTGAGAAGTCAAGAAACTAAATTGAATATTTTAGATAGTCTAGGATTAAAATGACCCTCCCACAAATAATTTAGAGACCATTTTCTCTATTAACATTGATTAACTTGTAAAGGATTTTTACATGTTAAGAAGTATTTGTTAAAATTCACCAAGTAGAATGAAAAAAATAAATTGTTCTAAATAATTGGAGCTAATACAAAGACACATTTAATGGGCAATGAAAGCTCTCATGAGCTAGGGCGATCCTTCTAGCTATTTTGAATTTCAAGGAAGGATGCAAAGAAGGAAGAGGTTTCAAGACGAATTAATTGAAATAAGGTCCAAAAAATTTCCCAGACCTAATTCCTAAAAACATTAGAATTAAGGACATCAAGTGTGCTATGAGATTTTGGCTATAGTTTGATTTGTAATGGGAGAATGGATATGAATGAGTGGATAGCCTATTCAAGAATGTGTAATTCTTTCCGTTAAAGTCGAGCTGGTGGACCCAAACTATTAACCATAGAGGGCCTATGAATACTGGCGGAACCATATGTTCCTTAGGAAGAGCAATTACCCCCCCTAAAAAAAAAAAAAAAATTTAATAGGAGAGTAAAAAAATTTTTTTTAAAAAAAAATTTTCCCTTCCTAAAAATTTACTTTTGCCCGCCCTAAAAAACTCTTTTGTCCTAACTTGCCCTAAACCCTAAAATATCTATATATTTTTTCACATTTAGTTCCAATATTTTCTTTCATGCTTTTCATGACAGTTTAATTACATCTTATTTTCTTTATTTTTCTTGCTTTTTTTTTTAATTTTTCATAATATATAGATATATAATATTATTTTTCTTAATATTTAATTATTTTTTTGATGTATTTGCCCCCCCCCCCCCCCCCCCCCCTCCTCAAAATTGAAGCTGGTTTCGCCCCTGCCTATGAATGTATCATATTGGGAGTTCAATTAGCATATATGGGTTACTTCTTAAGAGATGTCCCAAGGGAATCAAGGTGGTGGTATGCTAAAGGACACTTGTCTTCCCATGAAGCATGGTGGTTCAAGCTTGAATGAAAAAGGTCCCAAGGGAACCATTATGATTGATAATGATTCATAAGTATTAGCACATGACCATTAAGGACTTAGGGATCGGGCTTATTAGATTCATCCAAAGTTCGACTCAGCAACACAAAGTGTGGCCGAGCATAGTGAGTCTAAATTCAACTCATAAGCATTGCATCGTCAATTCAATAATTTGGGGAATAAATTCTGAGGATTCATCTTGAAAGAGAAAAAATTAAAATATACATTTGAATATGGATTTAGTAGTGTGAGACCCTTTAAGGTCATAACCCATCTCAAACATTAAACTAGGGATCGATCCTTGAGGGGTTGATCACTTACTAATGATGTTGTCAACTAAATGGCAGAGAGGTTATTAACTATATGGAAGAATGCATGATGAGTAGGAAAGTCATGAGTTAGCCCTAGTTTTTCATTGGTGTTAGACCGACTCAAAGCATAAGGATAGAGTGTAGCTGTTAGATCGATCCATACGAGACCGGCTTAGGGACAACAGAGGCGAAGAAGTTCTGCCTCCTACATATGCTGATCAAACAGCCCGGTTCAAAAGAGCAGATTACGAAGGTTTTAGGAGAAATTTAGGAGGTAAATTTGAAGGTAGGGACTATTTAGAGATTTCCTTTTGAATTGTATTTATTAAATAGTTTGTTATTCAGACTCTTGTTATTTATTTATTTATGTGATTGATCTTTGTATAAAACTATGACACAAAGCTCTCTCACTCTTCTGCTGCGAATTTTGTAACCCACTCTTCTAAACACATGAATTCATTATAGTCTTCCCTTTCATATCTCTATTAGTGAAATGATGACTTTGGTTTAATTTGGGACCATTTTCTTACTATTTTTTACGGCAATTTTTAAGTATAAAAACTTTAATTTTTGTTAAAAAAAACTATTTTATGAAGCAGTAAAAAAGTCATCCCAAACCAAACCTTAATAACATTCTTTATACAACACAAACGTCTTTTAAGCATCCCAACTTTCATTGACTCCTTCAAATTATAAAACTTAAATATCACTGAATTGAGAACAATTTCACTCATTAAAATTTACTAATTTCTCATTTAAATTATAAAATTATTTCTAAAAGCACAAATAATGATTCAGAAACAGAACATGTCCCAATTTTCCCTTCAAGGACTTATGAGTCAATAAAATGGACAGCCTGCGAAATATACACACGAATCGCACGAGGATAGATTCGAGGAAGTACCTTTACCATGGTTTCTTCGGCCGTCTCGGTCTTTACGGCCTCTTCGAAGGCAGTGGCAGGTGTAAGAGAAGTGAAGCGAGGAGGCTTAACAAGATAACTACAAGGCTTAATCTGCATAGGCATCGCAGTTGCTCTTTGCTTGATGAGAAAACTCGGAAAACTTCGCGGCGCCTCCGGAAATGCTATGCTAACACCGATGCCGAAGATCAGAGAAGAGCTCCTCACCATTGAAACCATGAGAGAGAGAGAGAGAGAGAGAGAGGAGGGAAGATGCCAGAAGGCGCTTGGAGCTTTAGGAGAGCGTAAAAGGAGATGAGAAGTGGGCCGAGATGGTATCAAGATCCACCAATTTGGGCCGGGCCGGTATTAAATATATACACATTTATAAACAATAAAGGAAGCCCGAAAGGTTATGGGTACGGAAAAATAGTATTGTGGATTATAAAATGACGATTAAACTAATGATAATATCACTCTTTTTCCAACAAGAAAAAAAATTACACAATGATTATTAAAATAATACAAAAAATTGAGCCCTTTTTTCTATTAGAAATAATGATTTAGACAAATATAAATTATATAAAGATTCAAGAAATACATAGCTAACCTTAACATCAAATTAATAAAATTATAAACCTAACAAAATAATCAAATGGAAAAAATCAACAATAGTTTTTAAATATAACAACAAATGAAAAACACCATCTAAGCGGACAATCTTCAAATTTAATTAAAAGCTATAGCTCAAAAAAGTATATGCAATAAATTTAATATCATCCAATAAAATAATCAACATACAGACATCAAATATAAATAAAAATCGATATCATTAGTCACCAATAAATGAGGGACAACAATTAGTAATCATAATTCCAACTTGAAACTTTCACCTACTATATAAGATCATCTCCAACCGTTTGGCAAATAACCGAATGGAGGCCCTTAAACGTCGCAATCAAACGTGTCTACTGAACTTGCGGAAGAAAGGCGCGAAAGAACAGAGCGACGGTTAGGGGACAAAATGACATTCGATTGGAGATGAATCACGACACTTTTTTGTTTCACTGCATTTTGAAGTGAAAATGAGATTTTCGGTTGGAGATGGCCTAAGTGATTCTAACCACCAAGCATTCCTTGCCATTAAGAATAATGAAACAATAAAAAATAATGATATCAATAATCCAACATAAGTGGAATTCATCCAGATTATGAGTATGCACACTGTGTACAAAATCATATATATTAATTTGATACATATTATGTACAAATATTTTTTGGACTGTTATTCTCATCCGGACTTGCACAAAATAATTTCTCCATACGAGGAGAGGAATAGAGAAAAAAAAATAAAGAAGAAAAGAAAAATAGAAAGAACAGAGGAAACTCTAGCATCTTCTTTCCTCTGATCTCCACACGGATTGCTCAAATCAGCGAAGCTTATTATCTTTTGTTCCACACTTCCTTAAGAGCCGAAGGGTCAGAACAATGCTTTATCAATGCTTGAAGATCGCAATGCACGCAAATGAATTATCTCCTTCTCAGCCGCACCTTTCCAAAGTTCCCTTGGAATTATCACAAATGTTAGGCCAAAAAGTCCTGCATTGCAACCTTCACAGGCACTTTAATTTCTCTTACAAAGTAAGAGGATTCAAGTACAGCAATCAGGATCTCCAAAACGAGAATAAAAATGTGCAATTTCTTTCTTGTATTTCTTATTTCACTATTTCTTGGTGGTGTTTGATCACATTGATGCTTGCAGTCATTGATAAAACTGATGCTTCATTTGGGACGGCTTTTTTTCTGTTTCTTAAAGCAGCTTTTCAATATAAAAATATATTTTTTTGTACTAAAAAACTGCTTTAAGAAGTAGCAAAAAAACTGTCCCAAACGAAACTTGAATCTATGTATTACCCAGTTTGTTAACAACACTATATGTGCATCAACAAATTATGCAATTTTATGTTTGGCTCATATCACAAACTATTGACATTGCAATCATATATTTATGGTCAAAGTATGTTATTATTTCAGCATTTTTTACCTCCTCATGCTTCATATTGAATAAATGGAGTTTCCAATCAATTATATTTTTCTTAATACCCTGTAAATTTTCTTTCAATAACTAGTGTATTTGTAGATATATCACTATTGTCTGGGATACTTCTCTATTAATATATCTAGTTGATATTTTTGAAGTGAACTCAAGTGCATAACCTATTACGTGCTTTCATAGTTGTAATCCGATGCAGTGTAACAAAATAGGTTTAATAAAATAGGATGTGGCAACCATAGTGGGGGATTGATTTGATGCAGTGCATCTTAGTTATAGCATATTTTTTGAATAATATACCTATTTTGTTACATATTTTCTAGATCTTTCTAGATATTTCTCTTGCTAGGTTATATATAAAATAATAGTAAGAAAGAAAATGATATAAAGAAATATCTTTGAAAGAATTCCCTATATGAGTTGGTATCAGAGCCTAATATTATGAAGAATGGTGGACTTCAAAAGTTCATTAGCGACAATGATCGAAAGAGAAGTTCTGACCACCTGCATCAGCCGATAATCATATCGATTTTTTGAACCTACTCACCGCGGACAACCATACCAATAAAATTGATCTCCCCACAGCTAGCAACCATCCTAGCAAATCAATCCCCTATAGTCAGCAACCATACTAGCAAATCATTCCCCCGCTACTGGCAACCATATAAAAAAAATTGAGCTCCTCCACACGCAACCGTGACTTTTCCTTTAATTAGGCCCCATCCCGTATAAAAACGGCCAATTTTGCACGTGTGGCCCTATCCTACTCTCTCATGACTCAGCCTTCACTGCCATACGTGACCTGCAGATCGAACCGCCCGCAGCTCCCCTTCGCTCCAATGTGCGACCTTCATGACCCACAAACCATGTATGTCTCGTATGCCCCGCACATCACTGTTTTGCAATCCAAGACCACAGTCTATCAGCTTGCTCTTTCGCAGGTACAGCCCATTTGCCAACCCAGCACATATCTCTACATGAAAGGCGTCCAACTCGAACCTGACCCTGCTTGCATCAATCTGTGAGTCTACCTACGTGCAAGCAACCCGCCTATAAGTCTCCAACACGCACTCCTACCTCTAACTTCGACCCTCCTTCGGCCTCTTCATCCACAACTTTAAACGTGTGGCTTTATCCTTCTATTTGTTATGATCTTGTTGTCCGCCCCTGCTCCCGCACACGAATTCTTTAGATAAAGGGAGTATGATGTGGTGTGTCTTAATTATAGCATACCTTATGAATACTATAACTATTTTGTTACATATATTCTACAACTTTCTAGAGATTTCTCTTGCTATATTATATATATATAACAACTATAAGGAAAAAAAGTTATAACAATGTTTTTTTTGAATGATTTCCAATGTCATTTGGTATCATAGCTGAAGTTTCTGAAGAATGACTGACTTTCGAAGTTCAATCGTAATGATGATCAAAGGAGAAGTTCTGACCGCATATATCAGTTGGCAATCATACCAGTTATTCAAACCTACTCACCACTAGCAACCATACAGGCAAAATTGATCTCCCCACTACTAGCAACCATACTAACAATCAATCCCCCATAGTCAGCAACATCCATACCAGTAAATTAACCCCCCACTGTTGGCAACCTGTAATAACCCATATTTTGACCCAAATAAATTATTTTTTAGAAGTCATAATAAGTCCAATTTGAAAATTATATTCTCCAGAAGATAGATATTATTGTGTTATAATTATAATATTTTTTTCATAATTTTTTAGCACCGCTGAAAATCCTTAAGAAATTGAAACCTATCAGTAGTGACGGAGCCAGAAAATTTATTGAGGGGGGCCTAATTATTTTATTAAAACCTTCCCTCAACTTTTTTCATCCGAGCTTGGGACCGGCATAGGTAGTTTTAAAAATTTTGGTTTAAAAAACAAACTACTAAACATAAAATGAAATACACTTACAATTTATACCTTATGTTCTTCATATTTTGAAATAACTGAATAATATCATTGTCAATACCATTTCTACGGAATACATCATCATCTTCTTTTCCTCTTCCTTCTACCCCAAAGAGATAGCAATACAAACAATATGTTTTATCGTTCTGAATATATACTCTAACCAACTAGAGTATCTATCAAACCATCTCGGATTGAAACGTCTATCTTTTATCCCAAACTTAGTTTTAGGGAAGTCATGATTGCGAGGCTGACATGGTCCTTTTTGTAAATACGATCTTCGAATTTGATCGCGAATGTTAAAACTAAATTCAGAATAGATTTCAGAGAGACTTAAGAAAGAACTCTGACACTGAAAACCATACAAATGACACACAAATGTGAGACAACAAACGGACGGCATAACCCATACCAGACTTAGGACCAAACCTCCATTTTCGGGTGGACGTCCGCCAGGCTTTTAGGAAAAGCTCTGGTAACCATGGGTGATGGCCACTCGCGTGGCCATAAACATGCAAACAGTGTAAAGTAAACATGCAGATGTCATACAAATGACAAACAGGCTGGGCTGACTCAATTTACTTGGAATTCTTCAGTTTTATAATTCAGGTATAGATCTCAATCAAACTGAAAACAAAATACGGCTCGAAAACAACAAAGTCAAAACACATCAAAAGGATCTACGAAACGGATCGTAGTAGAAAAAGAAAAGCGGACCGAAAAGACCCAAATCTATAAAGGGTGAAGTCTGAAAGACTGTAGACTCGCTAAAGCTACTCAAAAATCAGAAGAGAAACGGGCAGCACTTCGGCAGGCTATGGGGCCCACACCGGTGCTGACTGTTAACTCAACTGCTTAGTCTTACTAAAAAAAAAAGGCTAAGGAGACAACGACTATCGATAAAATCAAATAGCGGCGAGAAAACCAAGTATAAAACACTCATCAGAACAACATCACAGAAGCACAGATAGTATCTACAAAGACAGTGACAGACACCGAGGAACAAGAAAATTAGATGAAAATTTAATTACCCAAATATTTAATTAGATTATATATAATTTTTAGAAAGAAATTAGTCTTCATTTGAAATGGAGAGAGAAGTCTATCCCCAGCGGAGTCGCCAGAAAAATCTGTGAGAAAATAAATCATCGATCTAACTTTATTTTTATTTATTATTTAAATATAATTCTTTTATGTAAATAATTAATTTAATAGAATATAATGGAATCTATATTTGTATAGTAAATTTATATAATATAAATGGAGAAAGAGAAGGAGAGAAAGATAGATTTTTGAAATAATTTTTGAAATAAAATTTATCATATTTTATTTATGAAAAATAATCTGCTTTATTTATATTCGTGAATATTCTCTTTCAATTGAATCTGTATAGTCGAATATCAGATCACCTCGAAAGACAGACTGATATCCTTCTACTGATTCTAAATAAAGAGAACAGACAATTCACTTTCCTAATCAGGTATGACGTAGGGAATATACAAATCACCCGAAAGGATGATCCGTATTTTCTCTAATTATCTAATTAGATTAGTGAATTGTCGATTCATTCCTAAAATCAAGTATACAGACGATATTTGATTTACTTATGAAAGTAAATCGAATATCTATCTATTTCTTGATTATAATGAATGAATCTAAACAAAAATATAAATAAGACAAGGTTTTCTATTTAAAAATAAGAATTTTATCTTCTCACATGATTTGCTTTATTTATATTTAGGATATATTTCTCCCGATTAAATCTACATAGTCGGATGTTATACTGCCCCGAAAAACAGACTAATATCCTCCTATTGATTTTAAAGGGAGAAGCGGTACAATTCATTCTCCTAATCAGGTGTAGTATAGAGAATATTCAAATCATCCTGAAGGGATGACGAGTACATTCTCTAATCGACCTGATTAGATTAACGAATTGTAAGTTTGTTTCTATAATTAAGTATAGAAGACATTTGATTTGTTAGTGAGAAACAAATCAACTATCTATCTATTTCCTAATTATAAAAATAACTCCTAAACGTGAATAAAACCTAATCTACGTCCACAGATCTTTCCCCTGCCTCAGAAAGGAACTTTGGAAGGGTTTAGATTATTCTGGGTTTTAGACTCCCTACAGGGGCAAGCCCCTGTAGTTAATTACATCTCCTAAGAGAATACTCTCGATTTAAATAAAGACTAAATAATTTCCAAAATTATATATATGTATTTAATTAAATATTTGGGTAATTAAATTTCCACGATCAGGCTTTAGATTATATAATTGAATTTAGAAGAGTTAGAATTGATTAGAAAGAGGAATGTGCAGAGAGAAGTGTATACAATCTGGACTTACCACCTACCTAGAGTGGGCTGCCAGCTAACAATTTTAATCACAACAATTCGCCGATGATGCAAGAGTTAAGGTAGCTCTATCCTAGGAATCAAGGAGTTTATTAAAGAATCTGAAAATAAATGCAAGGAGATATGCTTACAAAAACCAAAAATCTACTCGTATGCGAATGATGTATGAAGCAGTTATATATGAAAGAGCTGATTTTATTAATATAATTTTCATCGGTTACACCCCAGAATTTGCAGTAAAGTAATGGTGGCCAGGATCCACCGACAACAAACCTGGGTTCTAAGCCTACGAGAAAATAGAATTAAATATAACTGCTTAGGGTCTTCGGGCTCCGGGTCTTCTATGGAATTCCAAAAAGGAACGTCCTTCTGAAAGAGGACATTACTTTTTGGAGCCCCATTTGTATATTTATAAGCAGTTATCTTTAATTCTTTTACAGACTCCAGACACTGTACAGACTCAATCTATATACAACAATTCTAGGAAATGAAAAGCAGTACATCAGATCCTAAAAACATTCTACTGTTGCAGTAATATAAAAGACAGGAAATAAAGCAGTTATATAATGATGCATGTTATAAGTGTGTTGTGTACAGTTATAAATGCAGGAAAGTAAAGATAGAAAAGTAAAGTACACGGCCCTCACTTTATTCACTCCGCTCTCTGGTGTACAGACAGAAAAATAGATATGCATGCTAATGCAGTACAGAAAAGTAAGCAATCACACATAGGTGCCCTCTAGGCAAGACACCCGCAAGCAAACTACAACAAGCCACCGGCCTAACTTAGGCTAAAGTTGGTTGTCCTAACAAGCATCTAAGTGTGTGAAGAAAGCTGTGTGGTTTGGGTAAATCCTAATGGGTTTATTTGTTCAAATTGTATGTATTATTAGAATTGATTTATTATAGGCCCAAGGAATTTGATTCAAGTTTAAATAAAGTATATTTGAATTTATTAAGAATTATTCCAATTTTAAATGTTAAAGTTTATTAATTTAGATTATAAAGAATTTATAGATTGATAATTCCCTAAATACAGGAAATCATCAATTTATAAATCCTAGGACTTCCAAAATAAATACCCGCCTTAGACAGAAGGTATGTATTCATTTCGAGAGTCCCCAAAATTTATTAAGGAGAGAGAAAGGGACCTTATGAATGTAATACATCGTGCCCTCCCGAAGGAATCTAGCACGTCGTATAAGGTCGGTAGTTTATTATTCTTTATTTGAAGATCTCCAAATCCAAATGGATTAGTGCCTTCCCAAAAGGAGTCGAGCACAATCCATAGGAGATCTCTTTGTTATTTAAATGTTTTAAGGATCTTTAAAAGTCAAAACGCCCAAAGTCCTCCAGAAGGAATCAAACTTTGGGTGTAGAAGACCCGAATTCGTTTAATCTGAATCAATTGTCAAATTTGATTGATTAAGATAAATCTTAACCAATCAAATTATCTAATTAATTCAATTTAAAGGAATGTATAATTTAATTGAATAATTAATATATTTTAATTAATAGAATTTAGAAATTATTAAGGATTAAATGTTTATTGATTTATTAAGGATTTGAAACTGAGTTTGAGATTTGATTTTTAATGATTGGTTGGATATCACCTTTGTTTCACACCGAGGCCGTGAAGTTTATTTGACCTTCCTTGGGGCTAAGCTAATAGTCTCGTAGGCCTGGGTTACCCAATGGTACCCGATATAGTTAAGTAGCTTAAGTTGATTAAGAATTAGGAGTTAAAGATTTTATTAGAAATGTGTTGGATTACTGATTTTTAGAAGTGGGTTAGTCATTTTATAAGTTTTAGAGTAATTTTGAATTTTTAGGAATTTTGGAATATTTTAGTCAATTAATTAAGGGGTCAAAAGTTGACTTTTTATTTAAGATTAAATTATGGAAATTTAGTATTTTATTAAAATATTAGACCTTAATACAATCAATTAGAAGGTAAGTTTACTGAAATTGGATTTTTCTGGATTTAGTTATGAAGGTTTGAAGTTTTGAACTAGTTTTAACCTACGGTTTGACCAATTTGTTGACTTTTTGTATTTAAAGGTTTTCTGAAATTTTTATATTTTTAATAAATATTAGGCCTTATTATGAGTTGAATGCAACTTAGTTTGTTCAATTTGGATTTTTCTTGAATTTGTTATGAATTTTTAAAGTTTAGGCTATTTAATGAAATTTTGGAAATTGTTTATTTAGGGCCCTTTTTATGATTTTGCTCCAAATGGATTCCAAACCTCTTGAAATCAGCTCCAAAGGCCAGGGATAACATAAAGAGAGATTTCCAAGTGTTTGGAAATTTATTGGAATTTTTAATTATTATTAATTAATTAAATCAATTAAATATTGAATTTCACTTGAAATTAAATTAAAGGTTAAATTGCTGCCAAATTGATTTGATTTTAATTTTCATTGGTTAAGAATTAGTTTATGGTCAGTTAGAGATATTATTCATAATTTTTGGATTTATATTAGATTTATTATATTTTTGGAAGGTTTAAGGTTAATTAAGGATTAATTGAAGGTTAAAAGAAATTAATAAAGTTTAAATTGGAATTTTGGTTTTAAAATCATTGAATTTATAATGTTGGGTTGATTACAGTAATTTGAGTTTGATTTAGATTTTTGTAGATTTTTATTTGATTTATTTGGGTTTATTTATTAAGACGAAAGAGTGAAAGTCCCTAATCTACTAGTTGTTATAAGGTCAATTAATGTCCAACCAAGATGTATTTAATTACAAAGGTATATGACACTAGTTTTCTATGTTTATGTTCAATCCCAAAAGGGATATATGTGGTTCTTCCTAGATTGATCTAAATTGGCTAAGACTCAACCTTAATTGTTGTCCTTAGTGTCACTAGGTTATATGGTTGAAATCAAGTTCACTAACCCTTTTGACACTAAATTACAAGCATAACAAACCATGAGCAATAAAAGTGCACCCTAATGTTCTATGGAATGAGTGTAGTAAACTATTCTAATTATAAGTCATTTAATGACCTATAGATTTAAATAATTTACTACAGGGGAACAGATATATCAAATTAGATTGAAGTAGCCTTTGAGATGTAAATAATCACATATATCTCTATGTATATATATCAATATTTCCAAATCAGCAACCAATCTAATTTGATAAGAGAATAATCATGTATAGCTTTATAATTATTGATCTAAATTGACATGATACATGAGGTAAATTTTTATCTAAATTATACATGATTAAGATCTGAAACTTATTTCCAGTGAAAGATGACTTTACACTGAATCCATAGAACTCTAACATGCTATGATTAGGTTTAGTTTGAATGATTCATGAATCTGCAATAATCTAAGTCAGATTTTGACTTAGATTCTTGTAAATTCATAAATCAATTAAGATTGCATCAAATAGGCTTAAGAAAATTACAGGAAGTCTATCCTAGGCCCTTCCACATCTCTGCCAATTTTCAGATAAAATAATATATATATTTTTATTTAAAAATAGAATAAATATTTCAGTATTATTGAAATTATTAAAAATATATTACTCAAAATAATTTTTTATTATTTTTATAATAAACTACTAGAAAATATGAACAAAACAAGCCCAAGAACTTCAAATTTGGACAAGAAATGAAATTCCTATGCAATTTTGAAGTTCTGGAAATATTCTGGATTTATTTTGGAATTTTAACAGTCCAGTCAAACCGGCGGCGCTGACTGGGACACGCGGCACGCGCGGGAGTGGCCACGCGGACGGCGGCGGTCAAGCGGGACCCGCCACTTATCCAGCGCAGCGTTAATACTAGCCGTCGGATCGATCTCAGAGGAGATCCGACGGCAGAGATCCGAGCCGCGCTAACGTGTTCGATCTGAAATGATCGAACGGTGGATCTGAATCCCGCGGTTTGAATCAACGGTGTTGATGTGGCCGGACGGAGATCTGGACATCCATGGCTCCACAGTATTGATATGGAATAGATCCAGACAGGATCACAGCCGTTGATCAAAACAGAATAGATCCAACGGCTGTGAACCCGTCTTCTTCCTCTAGCCACCCGAAAACCCTAAACCTATTAATTTTGCTTCGTTTTCACAAAATACTAAACCAAATGATTTGAAACTTTGGACAGAGGCGTAACAAGATCTAAGGAGAAATGGGGAAGTAATTTTAATCCATTTGATGCAGTGTTTAGTGATTTATTTATGAACCTAAGTAAACGCCTAGGGTTTAGGATTTCTCACCGAAAGATGGATGGATTTGATTGATTTTAACACGGCTGAACTTGTAGATTGTCCACGTATTGTTCTCCTTCAGTCTTTGAGCTCGGAGGATGCTTCTACGCAGAATAGGGATGACTTGAACGAAGCTAGCTCTCGGTCAACTAGTGATCTCGTCGCCGGCAGCTTCAAATGATGGGAAATTACTGGGAGAACGAGGGAGGAGTTCTGGGAAGTAGAAACGAAAGCTTAGAATGATTGGGGAGTGACTGGAATGGGGAATCCTCTTAGAATGAGTCCCTCTCGTCCCTATTACCCTATTCAGCCTTTGGAGCCAAAAGCAACGGCTGGGATGCATCAGAGGGAGTGCTGGGATGGTTGACACCTGGATCAGGTGGTTAGAGGATGGAGGAGTGGAGTGTGCTGGCTGAAACGAGCTGGCCACTTCCTTGTTTGTCCTCACATGGGAGGGGACCACAAGCCGTTAGGGATCAAACCAGGGCTTGGGTTGGGTTGGATTGAACCTAGGGAAGCTTCTAGAGTCAGGCATATAAGCTGGATTAGCCTGGTTTGGGCCGGGTGAGTGTGTTGACCGGGTGAACCCACTCAAGCTCCCATTGGCTGTTTGACCAGTCAATGGGGGCATAGGCTGTTGAGCTGGAGTTGGAGTGAACTGTGAATCATTTGAGGTTGTCGAAAAGGCTTGGGTTTGAGCTTGATGAGGTTGTTTGGTCAGTTTGACCATTGGAATAGTTCTTTAAGCCTTGAGTTGACTGGTTTGACCAGTCAACTCAGTCAATGATAGGTGAGGTGGAAGTGAGGCAGGCTATAGGGTATTATAAGACTATTAGATGAGTTTGAATTGGGCTGGATTCATTGAGTTGGGAGGTTGGACCAAAGGGATGGCTCTTTAAGACTTAGGTTGACTGGTTTGAGAAGTCAACTCAATCAACACTTGATAAGGGAAGTTATGAGGAGTCCATGGTATGTTAATTGAGTGATGGGACCTTGATTGAGGGCTTGAATATGTTAGATATCCCTAATGGGTTGAGATAACCCATTAAGACCCTTAAAGGGTGATTGGGCTCAATGGGTTGACTAAGTCAACCAGATTGACCCAGGGGTTAGGAATGGGTTGAGCAGGTCTGATTAAACATTTAGAGTCTGATGAGGGTGGTATTGGAATTTTAAAAGGCTATTAAGGCCAATAAGGGTTAATGGGCCCTTAATGGACCTTAGGCCAAAATTGGTTGATTTGGTAAACCGGCTGGGTTCGGGGTCTGGAAATGGGTTCGACAGGTTCAGAACATGATTCTGAATCTATCGAATGTGGTCTTAGGGTCTGGAGAGGTCAATTTGGTCAAAAACACTATTTGAACCCTTAAGGGCCTTCTTGGGTCAACTATGTTGACTTGGTCAACCAGGTTGACCCAGGGGCTGGAAATGGGTTGAACAGGTTTAGTTGGACATTTGAAACTTGCTGGAAGTGGTTGTATTCAATTTGGAGCTCATTTGGTTTGAAATCACTGTTTGGACCCTATGGGGGTATTTTGGTCATTTTGACCCCTGGCTAAATAGGGGTCAAAGTGAACCCACCAAGAGGCAGTTTAATGTTCAGTGAGTCAGGATTGAAGATCTGAAAGTGATTAGAGACTCTGGGAGGTCTCCAAGGTCAGGGTTTAGTGAAGGGCAGGTCTAGTGGCATGGGCTGTAAATATTTGAAGGTTTTACAGCCTTTAGGTTTTGATTTTGTAACTGGGGTTAGAGAGCTCAGAATGGGCTCAAATTTGGAGGGTTGATACTAGAGACATGCCCCATCAGTATGAAACTGACAGAGCTTGAATATGAGTTCATTTCATTGGGTTTTAAAATTTTGGAAGATTTGCTGGAAAAGGCCTTTAGGACCAAGCCTTAGGACCTAAGATCTGGGTCTAGAATTGATTGGATTTGTATTGAATTGAGTCTGGATTGGATTCATGATCCTATTGAAGACCTCATACAAAAATGAGGTCAACAAAGGAGAGCTCAGACCTTCGCTAAACTGGTTATGTGCGCAAAGGATGTGCGACGAAAATAGACGAACTAGGGTAAGCTTTGGACGACAATTTCAATTTTATTTTGAAATCTGAATCGGTAAGGCAGCCGAAGAGGCAGGAATAGTATATTAAAGCTTTCTTAATTAGCTCTTGCCATCGCCCAAAACCTCCTAAAAGCGAACTATTTTTTTTTGGGAAAATTAGGGGCCAAAGCCCATAGCATTGAATCAAAAAGAATACAAGAAAGAAATCGACTGTCACAACAAGAAAACAGTAACAGTCAACCAAAGACCTATCAGCTTAATTGCTGCATAACAAAAAGAATACAAACTATCAGCTTAGGCTGCTGAAAAAGGAAGAAAGGTAACACCAAAAATAGCTCCCAAGCACATAATTATCCAAAAGGTTGAAGTCACCAGGCAGACAGTGAAGCAAGAAGCACCCACTCCACCAAAAAGAGCTCCCAAGCCTAACACATCCTGGACTCAAAGAATAATACGAGGGGAAAAAAGAATACAGTGATCCCTGGTTGCCCGTAGACCATCTAAGGGATCCGGGAGCTTCATCATTGTCCAGGAAAGGCTCAAAAAACGGGTCCGAAACAGATGGGCTAAACTGAGAAGATCCAGCAACCCCAGCAACATCAGCACCAAAGATGCAGCAACCCCAGCAACAACAGCTCCAGAAATTACAGGGACTAGAGGAAACCCGAACATCCCAGAACAGCCAAGAACAAGAATTACACCAAAAATTCTTTGAAACGAACCACCAGCTTATCATAAACTTTCCATTTACCAATTTTAGCACGAATGGCAGAGGAGATAATAGACTTAAGGTAATCCGGAGTATTCCAGGAGTTAGAGAACCTACTGACATTTCGTTCCCTCCAAAGGAAATAGACTGCCACGGATATAGCCAGAAAACAACAATTTTTTTCCCAAGTATTAAAATTGGCATTGCAGCTAATGAAATCAAATGCCTGATAAAGATTAGGCCTAAAATAGAAGCAATTGAGCACCGGCAGTAAAGAAGAGATAACAGAGAAAGTAAAATCACAGCTGAAGAAAAGATGAGAGTGAGACTCATTATGCCCCCTGCAAAAATCACAAATAGGAGAGGCCGGAATCCCCTTAACAATAAGCTTGTCAGCACATTTGAGTTTCTCATTGATAGCCATCCAAGCATAGCAAGAATACCTCAAAGCATTCTTTTTATTCCAAATGAATTTAAACCAACTAACATCATCCAAATTATCATAGAATTGAGAGGTAAAATTTTTAAAAGAAGGCTTAGAAGTACCAGCCCAGTCAACACTATAAGCCTCCACCACAGGAATGGAAAGAATCTTCCGTTTGATATGTAAAGGCCACCCATCAGGTAAAATCCAAGCCCCATTAGAAATGAACTCCATAACCTTACAGCCAACCAAAGCAGCTTCAAAGAAATGATTCCCTAAAGAATCACCGCAGAACCATGGATCCCAAAGCAAGGAGAAATTGCAGTCATCCGCCACCTTAAAACAGAAAAAATCCTTATTTTGCATAGCAGTATTACACACCAACTTCCAGAATTTAGAAGCAGCCATGGAGGGAGGTTTCCAAGGGGAAAGAAATCTAGATTTAAGAAAACTACCCAAAAGAGTTTGAGTATTATACATTCGCCAAATGAAGGAACAACAAACCCCATAATACATCGCGTCAAAAGATGGAATGCCTAAACCACCCTTATCTTTAGGTTTAGTAACAGTCTTCCAAGAAATGAGATGCAATTTCTTGTCATTGATATTACCAAAAAAGAGGAATCTGGAGCATAACTTGGAGATAATCTTACGACAAGCTTTGGGTATGATTGCACCCCTAATCCAGTAGGCGATCGTATTTGAAATAGTAAATTTAATAAATTGAACCCTACCTGCAAAAGAAAGAAAACGAACTTTCCAACCCTCAAGTAGAGCAGAGAGCCTGCTCAATAGGGGTTGGAAGTGAGCAAAAGAAAGTCTGTTGTAGGTGATCGGAAGCCCCAAGTAAATGAGAGAATTCTCAATAGAGGGGGACCCCAAAATAGAGGCAAGGAAATCAACATTTCCCACAGACTTAGAGAAGAGAATATGGCTCTTAGTGGGATTAATAAAAAGTCCAGATTCTTCAGAGTAAAGCCTCAAAGAGTTGTTAAGGTAATTCAGATTATCATGGGAGGCCACACCAAAGACCAAGAGGTCATCAGCATACATGAGGTGATTAATAGAAAAGGATCCTTGATTCAGCCCGATAAAAGAAGAATGCTGAAGGCGTTGAGACAGTCCATCCATAGCAATGCAAAAAAGTAAGGGTGAAAGAGGGCACCCTTGCCTGAGGCCAGACGAGGAGCTAAAGAAACCTTCAAGAGAACCATTGAGGCAAATAGAGAAATGAACATTACTGATGCAACCTTTGATCCAATCAATAAATTTGTCCGGAAAGCCTTTAAGTTTCATACGATTAAGCAAAAATTCCCTTGAAACCGAATCAAAAGCCTTTTTGATATCAAGTTTGGCACAAAATAACTTCTGAGATCCTCTAAAAACTTTGAGCAACTCGTTAGCCAAAATAATGTTATCCATAGACTGCCTACCAGCAATAAAACCTGCTTGGCTAATATGAATAATATGAGGTAAAATAGGCTTCAGCCTATTCGCAATAAGTTTAGCCACAATTTTATAAAACACATTACATAGAGAAATCGGCCTGAAATCAGAAATACTGGCCGCATGAGATCCTTTAGGTATGAGAGAAATAGCCGTGGCCTTAGCCCCTTTGGGCATAACCCCAGTAGCAAAAAAATGTCTAACAGCAGTGCAAACTTTATACCCAATAATGTGCCAAGCTTGTTGATAGAAACTGAAGGAAAACCCATCCGGGCCAGGAGCCGAATCAGGTTTACCAGCAAAAACCACAGCTTTAATGTCCATATCCGAAAAGGGCTCAACAAGTGAGTCACTAAAAGAAGATGGAACCATAATACCAACAGGACTAGATGACGAATGATTTCCAAAGTTCTCAGTGGCATTGAAAAGAGTTTGGAAATGCTCAATAAGCTCCCTCGCAATATTGTGATGACCAGTAATAGTGCCCCGGTTAGAGGAGATTTCTTTGATAAGATTTTTATTGGCTCTAGATCTAATTTTGGCATAGAGAAAACCCAAATCGTCTTCCCCCTGAGCAAGCCAGTAAGATTTAGCTCTTTGGGCAATCCAGGAAGACCATTCCATTTGTAAATGATTAAGTCTATCATTAGCCAATATAAGGTTGGAGTTAAAACATTGGTCCAGAGGGGAAGATTGTAAGGCATTTAGGCATTGCATCTGATGGCTTTTAGCTTCTAAAATGGCATTAGACAAAAAATTGGAAGAAGACCAGTTCATGCCTTTGATCTTACATTTCAGCGCTTTCAGACAGTTGTAAAAAGCAGAGATGGGGCTAGCCAAATTAGGACTATTAAAAACATTAAGCAAAACATCCCAAAAGCCATCTAAATTGAGCCAAAATTTCTTGAACAAGAACCTAAAAAAGGTTCTATTAGCCGAGTTAGCCAACAAAATAATCGGAGAGTGGTCAGACCCAAAGGGAAAATCCACTTTATAATGAGCCGTAGGAAAGAAGTCCAGAAAATCTGAGTTCACCAAAATTCTGTCAAGCTTAATGTGTATGGGCAAATCAACCCTTTGATTATACCAGGTGAAAAGAAGACCAACAGAGGAGAGGTCTTGAAGCCCACAGTTAAAAATAAATTTGTTTAGCTCCACAAACGACCAAGAGGTAAAGAGGAACCCCCAGCCTTCTCATAGTCAAATCTGTGACAATTAAAATCTCCCAAGACAGCCCAGGGAAGATTAATGTTCTGAGAAATATGAAGCAGATTATCCCAAAGAATCTTTCTTTCTTCCGGCTGATTAGCAGCATAAATGACCGACAGTAAAATAGGAGGGGAGGAACCAGAGGAAAACAACCCATGAATAACCTGGGAGGAGATGAAAGAAGGAGAAAAAGAGATGGCCGTAGAGTCCCACTTGAGCCAAATCCTTCCCGGATTAGAAAAAGCAAAATTATCACAACACAATTCATTGTCAAAAACCTTGTGACAATGACAAAACCAAGGATCCGAAACCATAGCAGGTTGAATTTTAGCTTCTAAGATAGCCAGAAACTTGAGATTATGGGAAGAGATGAGATCTTTGCACATAGAAACTTTAAGAGGATGGTTAAATCCTCTCACATTCCAAGAAGCAAAAGGAGGTAAAGACATGATTTAACGTGGGTTTTTTGCCTTTTTGGCGGTTTTGGCTTTGGATTTCTTAGGAGGAGAAATTTTTTTGGAGGAAGCTTTGGACTTAGTAGAGGAAGAAGGGATTAACCCTTTGGAATTTCCAGAATTATGGCTGTAAGTGTCATCCAACAAAGTGTCCGAAGAAGCCACAGCATCAACATCATTTTCCCCAGACACAACCACAACAGCCTGATCCTCATCCAAGGAAGCAAAACTGTTATTAATAAGAACTTGTGGGGGAATTAGTAACTAAATGGGAAGAGGGGGAAGAGACGAGGACGATTCCTCATTGGGCAGATTAAGATTAGGAATAGCAGTGACTTGATCTACCGGGATGATCGGATCCTCCGGCTGAGAAGCAAACTACAGAGGGGGTAGAGGAATAGTTGGAGGAGCAGGATTCTGTTCCATCATAGAGGGAGGAACCAAAATTTCTTCAGCTGGTGGGGAATTAGAAATGACTTGGTTTTGTAGCGGAGGATTTTGATTAGAAGCAGAGGAGCGAGGAAGAGGTTTCCTGCTCTTACTTCTACCACGAATAGGAATATTGGTCTGGACAGACTTGGGGTTAGGATTGGAGGGACAGAGAGAAAAAGAGTGGAAGAGAGAGCCACACCCTTCACAGGGAATCGGTTTCCAGTCATAAACCACTTTCAAAGACATGTCTTCACCATCCAAATCCAAAGGAATTTCATCCGGCAAAATAGAATCCTTGCTAATATGAACGCAAACTCGCGCAAAAGTGAGTCTCGTTCTATTGGCCGTCAGAGAATCAACAGATAAAGGAATACCCACAAAACTAGCAATTTTTGATATTCCAGCAGGCGTCCACAAAGCAAGCGGAAGATCCAAAATTTTAATCCATATCGGGATCAAGGCAGATTCATCCCTAACGGGTTTAAATTTTGGATTCCACTTTTGTAAAATAAAAGCCTTACCCAGAAGGAACCAAGGACCGCCTGAGAAGACATACTCCATGTCTTCAGCCGAGGTGAATTTCAGAAGAAAGAAGCCATCCGCCATGGAAAGCAAGGAGAAGGAGCCTTTGAGTTTCCAAGCCTTGTTCATAGCGCCCAGTAGACGTTCGTAATACGGGCGAGGTCCGATGGAGTACCCCACCAGAGAATGCGTCCATATGCTTTTCCCGGCATCAAGCTCATCAGCAGAGATGGAGAGTTTTTTGGTAGGGGTGACAAAAGACATGGGCCAGTCATCCGGGATGACTGAAGGAGAAGCTAGGTTGTCCGCGTATGAGACTAACGGCCTAGGAGGAGCACCAAGCACGGAAGTGCCCGGGAGAGGAGGGAAAGATGAAGAATCTAGAGCCATTCCGGAGAGGAGGAGCCGGCCTCCTCCCGAGAGAGGAGGAGAATGGCACGACGGCCGGAAAGAAAAAACGCGAGGAAGCCACCAAAAGAGAAAAAACCTTAGCAGAGCCCCCGCCCTTTTCCTAAAAGCGAACTGTAAATATTTTTTTTTTTTTTTTTGCGGAGGGGGCACGTGCCCCCGCGGGACCCCTCTTCCCTCCGCCGTTGCCTATCAGTATAAGTGAGGATTTTAGGATTGTCATATTTCTGTTTTACAAACTAATTTCACCAGTATTTTTTGAATAAATTGAGTTATTTTATGGATATTTTTTAAAAAATTTTGAAGCCTCAAAAAGATTTATATGAATTTTAAACTAAAAATTTAATAAATTATATTTATATTATTTTATTTCAAAATATCTTAACCCATTAAGAGAATTCATTAAATTCCATTTATCACTTTTTCCATTAGTTTTCATGAAACCAGCGAAATGGAAAACAAATTTAGAAAGAAATGTGAGGAGAGAGAAAAGAGAACTTAGGTTTTGGAGGCCGTAGATCAATTTTCATCAGTCGTTCCAATTTGAAAATTTACTCGTCTCTTTATAAAGAGCTATTATCCTATTTTTTATTTCAATATTTTGATTTTTATGATTTTAGTTATTTTCACTAGCCATTATTTATGTTGATGATTTATGAAAGCTCTTATATATCATTAAAATAATAAATAAACAAATTCTTTCAAATTTAATTAAGTTGTGTGATACAACCATATCGGCAAATTGAGCTCCTCTGCATACAACCGCAATTTTGCCTTCAATTAGGCCCCATCTCGTAGACGCGACGCCTATGATATTTCTTAAGTTTTGTTATGTATTTTATTTTATTTTTTATAGTCAGGAGCTTATGATATAATAATAATTATACTAATCTCATAACTATTACATATTGATTATGGGAGAATAAATATAGTGAAATATTTTGAGATATATAATGGTTAATAACTTTCTCTGGATATATAAATTTATTATTTTGATAATTTATATAAGCTCTGATTGATTAATTAGGAAGATAAACTAGATAATTCTTTCAAATTCGAGGATGATTGAAGATTGAAGCGCACATTCAGTGTGATGAACCTATGAGATGCTCCATGACCCTTTCGACTAACATAGAAAAAAATTATTTAACTAAAGGGGAAGCGTCCCCGCCTTTCGAGTGCATGAAGCACTTATCAATATCGGCATAAGCAAAATTTAAAATTTTTTTTTTTACATTAGAGGTAGGGGTGTCAACTTTTGACACGACACGAAAACCCGACCCGGAAAATCCGGGTTGAACTCGACCCGATTTCAAAACGGGTCGGGTTCGGGTTCCAGAAATCGACCCGTTTCAAAAACGGGTCGGGTTCGGGTTGACCCGGCGGGTTGCCGGGTCAACCCGCCAACCCGGTTTAATTCAAAAAAAAAATTGAATTTTTGCATTTCCCGCGCCTGCCCGAGCTGCCGCCCGCGCTGCCCACACCTGCCCGCCCGCGCTGCCCGCGCCTGCCTGCCGCGCGCCTGCCCGCCGCTCGATCGCCCGCGCTGCCCGCCGCGCGCGTCTGCCCGCGCCTGTCAGCGCTGCCCGCGTGCCCGCGCCCGACCGCGCCCGACCTCGCCCGCTGTCCCGCTCGCGTCCGCCCGCCGCGCTCGCGTCCGCCGCCATCGGCCGCCGCCGTTCCGGCGCCGGCCACCCAAACCGGGTCGGGTCGTGTCAACCCGGAAACCCGCCGGGTCGGGTCCGGGTTCGATTTTTCGACCCGTTTCTCTACCCGGGTCGGGTTAGGGTCGACCCATTTCGCACCCGGGTCAGTTCGGGTTCGACCCGAACCCGACCCGTGACTCGAAATTGACACCCCTGATTAGAGGAATGATGCTAAATCAGCCTGTTGTTGATCTACTTCCATATGTATAGTTGGAGCCAACATATCATATTTTTTTCTGCCCCTTAGAACTAAATCCCAATCTAAAAGTTGTTGAACTGAATGATCCCCAATATTGTGGCAATTGACTAATTTATTTGAAGCATTATGATTGGTTTGCTATGAGTTCTGTTTCAAAAAATAACTATGGGTCTATTTTATTTTTCCAAGCGGGCTTATATTGCGACTTAGAAATAATGTTCCAAAGCCCATAGTTATTTTCTTAGAGCAATCCCTACTGAATTGAGTTAAAAGTAGTATTAACATTTTCCTCACTTTTCAATGTTGTATATGTATGCTTAGCTCCAATAACTATATTTGTCAAATTTGAACTCATTGATTGGGTTAGATAATTATGATGTATATGTCTCAAGAAGACAAATCTAAAATATAAGGTTGAATTACCTTCATATTCCACGTTCTGGAAGAATTTCTCATGAGTACCTTCAATCCAAACTCCTATCGGAAGCTTCTTTGTGAGATCGATTCTTACGCATATTCTAGTATATGTACTTCTTCCCCAAGAGCTAGTAAGGGATAAAGAATCATCATGCCTATGCATGTTATGTTCTTTTTATCCCAATAAAGAAGAGGGAGTTGGGGATGACGCGCCCAAATTGGTGTAGATAAACCTCTTGTAGAATTTGGAGAGAAGCCCGGAGTTCATTTGTTAATTGTTATTAATTGGCCCATAATAAACCATGGTCCACCCATAATAATAGTGTCCCTAAGTAGTTGAAAATACATGTGAAACAATCAACACTTAGTATAATAACCTGAATCTGTCCTATATGAGCCCATTTATTTTTCAAATGATAATTCAAATTCATGTAAGATAGCCTATGACCCAAAACTTTCTCTATAAGAATAGTATTTAGGCGTCTCACATTATGATCTACATCTTTAATACTTGGTAACACCATTTTCCCATCATTTGATATTCCAGCAGTATCTTCCACTTCATCATAAGAGTGACTTTAGGCTTATGCCAAGCTTTAGCATAAGAAGAAACTTTATTGAGATGGTTTTTCTCCGCTAGAAATCTTAAATTCATGCCACTTATATATTTTGAAAGGTCTTGAGAGATCTTAATGCTTGTTGGACATGAGGATTAACGTCATTAACGCCATCTAGATAATTGAAATTAATAGCAGACTTAATTAAAGGATTATTGGAACAAATTTTTTGAAATCTCGAAATTGGCTTATTCTCATCTATATTTTGATGCATATCGTGACAGCTCAAACTCTTAACTATTGAGATGTCATTCGTTTTGGCCAAAGGGCCTCACAATTTTGTCATGTTGCTGTAACTTCTCATTAGGTTACCCATCCCAAAATTGCTTCAGGATAAGCACGTTTAACTGTGGAGTTTCATAAATGAAATTTCAACAATTACATAAAAAGACATCTTGATGTTTAAGAGTTTAGCTTCTTTTACTTAAGAGGTTGCAGAATCTCCCCCACTTAAATAACTGACATTCTCGTTAGCATCTTCATCCACCAAGCATATAAGATTCTAGATGTGACCCCCACAAATTCAAGTGGTGGCTCCTTTTTTTTAATTCTTTTTTTTTTTAAGTGGTGGCTCCCATCATGTAGCACTTTGTCCCATACAGGGTTCAAGAGGTGGCTCACATGGCATAGCACTTTATCTTGTATGATACTTAGTTCTCATCTTCAGACTTATGTAATTCTCTTATACCAATTATGACAACTCAAACTCTTAACTATCGAGATATTGTCCGCTTTGACCTAAGAGCCTCATGATTTTGTATTGTTGGTATAACTTCTTTGCAGAAACTTGAATCAAATGAAGAAGCACTTCCTCTTGAGTTTCTTGAGGAGGAGGAGGGAGAGAGGGAAGGGGAGAGGGAGAGAGCAAGTAGCAAAAATTATATTTCTTAAACCATGTCCCTATTATAGCCTAAAGCCCCTATTTATAGAGGCTAAAAAGTAACACCAAAAGCTACACTAATGGCTATACAAGCCATACAAGAAATAACCTAAATATATGACCAATCTCTAACAATCTCCATATTGGTCCTAGATTTACACAACAGAAATATATGTTGTTCACAAGCTCTAGCTCCACCTCCCGAGATAGATCTTCTCCTGTCACACTGCATCCCACACAGTCAATTCCCGAGCACCCTGTGTGCCTCGCTTTCGCGCCCTATGCATTGACCCGCGCCCCATGCCCGCGCCTTGAGCCTCCAGCTCTGCTCCCATGCCTTGCACTCATGCAATTTGACTCTGACCACATCCTGTGTGTATCCAGTCGTGCACTAAGCCCTGCGCCTTCACATGCGCCATGCTTGCTCAGTCCCATATCTTATGTATTCACGTGTGCCCTGTGTGTCTTTCGTGCTCTTGTGCAACCTCCTCTTGCACTGCACACCTGAGCTCCTCCATGTGCCACTCCCAACACAACTTTCAAGAATAGGCCAACTCCACTAGGGTTGTAACCGAGTCAAGCCAGCTCATGAGCTGGCTCAGGCTCAACTATTTAATGGGCTTAACGAGTCGAGCTTATCGACGTTGCAAGTTGAGCTCAAACACAATTTCGAGCTCGAGGGCTTAAAGAGCCCGAGTTCGAACGCCCCGCTGCTTGACTCGTGAGCTCGTCGAGTAGCTCTCGTAACAGTGGCGGGATCGCGAGAAGATGAAAACGATGTTAGGGTGCTTGATGAAAATTGCGAGTAGGTGGGAAGATGAAAATGAAAACTGCGAACGAAGACTCAGGAGGAAAGATGAAAACGACGTAGGCGGGGAGATGAAAATTGCGAATGATTCGAACTTCGGAGCAAGAGGAAGATATTGTTACACAGTTTCTTCATCTTGGATAGCTCGTTAGCGAGTTTTCGGTTCTCCTTCCTCAGCCTCTTGTTCTCCTCCTCCAACTCCGTTGTACTCCCAGGAGACAGTGGTGACGAGTTTGATGAAAGCACATGCTCCCCTTGCTCCTACAACGAGTTCGTTAGTGATCCCGCTCAGTTCACTGCCATCGCCGGCGCTGACGTCGAAAACAGAACCACCAATGCCACAGGTGAGCTGATCTTTCTCCTTTGATTATCGCAAAGCATCTACTACTCTCCCCCTCTTGAAACAGTCGTTCGTAAACACAGGCCGACACGGGGCTTTTGCCGGCGGGAAGGCGCTGACGACATTGGGCTTGTTAACTGGCTCGAAGTGCGGCTCGACAAGCTCATTTTCACTTGTCAAGTCAAGCTCGAGCTCGACTTTTGAGCTCGACTCGAACACACCCTGACTCGAGCTCGACTCAACTTGTTTGCACCTCTAGACTCAACCAAGAACAGGAACCTGCTCTTGATTTCCTCATCTAGTTTTTTAGCAATCTGGATTTTATATTTTTGCAATGAGATTTTTCTTGTTATTGTTGACATCATTTTTGTATGAGGTCACTTGGACTACTCTTGATCCTAAATCAATTTAATTTCTAAATTAATTTAAATTCTAGGATCCTCCTAGAATCCTGACCCTAGGAGCTATGCTAGGATTCTTCCATAGCTTAGACTCTAGGAGCTACTCTAGATCCTAAACTTCTTCTAGACTCCATTTCTTAGGCTCTAGGATCCTTCTAGATTCCTAAATTTTAAGATCTATTCAAACCATAGGATCTACCTAGATCTTAGGTCAATCAAGCCAAATCTAAGGTCCTTTAAGGGTCCAAACAGGTATTTTGAACCAAATGACTTCCCTAGGACTTGGGACCACACCCAATAGACTCTAAATGTCACTTTGAATCTGTTGAACCCATTTCTAGACCCTAGACCCACCTGATTGATCCAGTCAACCAGGTGGACTCAAAATTCCCTTAAGGCTCTAATGGGTTATTTTAACCCATTTAATCCATCGAGTCCATTTCAAAGCTTCAAAATCAACTCCAAACATGGTCCAACCATGCTTTAAACTCTGGACAATCAAAACCATTTAGAGTTGACTAAGTCAACTCTATGAGTTGGTCAAATCTATTCAAAATCCCATATCAAATTCAAACCTCCATCCCTTCACTTGGCTTTGGTTGTGTTTCATTTTAATCAATCTTTGAGTCCACTTGGATGCCACATCAGCAGTCCACTTGGGTATTGACCAGTCAACATTTGGTCAACAACCCTTTAAATGTCCAAATGGCTTGAACCCTCAAACTCCTAGTGGATTGCCTTAAGCTCTTAACACTCCAACACTCAAGACATCCCTCCATGCCACCTAGGCAGTCAAACTGACTGTTGACTAGTCAAACTGGTCAACAAACCTTTAAAACTCCTTTAAAATGATTAAGTTCATATGTTTAAGTTAATCCTTTCAAACCCACTCCACTCCAGCAGTCCTAATCATCTTCTGGAAGTTTCCTAAGCTCCTCCTAATCCCTAGATTAGTAACTAACTAGCCCAAGTGGTCCCAATGTCCTTGTGAGACCAATAAGACCTCTCCATATGGATGTCCTTGGGCTATCCTTGATACCAGCTTTCCAACCACTCCAGGGGCATGTGGCAGCCATCCAGAGATGCAATTAAATGATCCTAGCCGTCCAATAGACCTAGGGCTACTTGAATAGGGTAGAACCTCATTTTGAGCCTCATTCTTAACCTAGCTGTTCTCTCTCCACTCTCAATCTCAAAAGCCAAAATCTCTGTTCTATTGAGCTCTCCAGAGACTCTTCAAAATATTCCCACTCAAATCCCGCCGGTCAAAGCCCTCTCCGGCGAGCTTCCCGGCGAACCAAGCTTGGATCCATTCAAGCTTCTTTTGACTTCGATCCAGGCGTTATTAGCTTGAGGTTTCTTCTACAAAAAGGAGCGTGGACAGCCTACAAATGTAACACGCCTTTAAACGGATTAATCCGTCCATTAAATGAGGTATAAACTGAAACCCTAGTTTAGAGCACTTAGGCTAAATATCATTTTATTCAATGCATCTTAGCCAATAAAATTAATATCCCCGATTTTCTGTTCATTATTTTAATTTGTACTTAAAATTTTATTTGAAATGATTGAGTATATCGAACGAACGAGCCCAAAAACTCATTCTGAGGCTCGGTTTACGTAACCCCCCCAGTTACGTAAGATCGGGACCGTTGATCTTACGATCAACGGTTCATATCCAGCTCATCGGCGGCTTAGAAGAACTGAGGATTAGTTCCCGCGGTTAATTCTGGGTTTGGCTCAATCTGGATCGCCCATCTCAAACCGCGGGATCCGTTTTAGCCGTTCGATCTCGTTGGATTGAGATTGGCTGTATGGCTCGATCCTGAACGCTGGATCAAACCGCATTAGATCCAACGGTTATGAGCGCTGCCGTGCTGGTTAAGTGGCGGGACCCATATGACTGCCGCCGTCCGCGTGGCCCAGTCACCCGCTACCGTGTGAAAGCGCGTGGGATCCCCCTTGCAATCATTCCCAATGATTGCTTTGACCGCTGCCACCGCGCTGGACAAACCAGAGAATGCCACGTGGCATTTCTGTTGCCAGATAATTAAAAATGATTTAATTCAGTTTTTAAATTATTTTTAATTACAGATTTCTTCTAAAATATGTTAAAATTATTTTTTAGAATATAAAAAATATTTATTTAATATAAATATTATCATAAAATTAAAAGCTTTAATTTAAAATTTATTTAAGATAAAGTATTAATATATTTTAAAATATTTTAAATATTAATTACTTTAAATTAGTATTTAATTAAAATAATATTAAATATCTAATAAAATTTAAAAGTTCACTCTAAAATATATCCTAATATTTAATATATATATATATATATATATATATATTTAAGTATATATATATATAATTCAAAGTTTAATTTAATATGCGATATAATATATATTTTAAATAACTTACAAATATTTAGGTACTTAATTATCATTTAATTAAACTTAAATTAAAAAATTATTTTAAGTAATTTAAAATTTCAGAATTATTTAGGGCTTAATTTGATTTGACTTATAAATTATTTTGATTTCTAATTAATTTTAAATTAGCTTAAATACTTTAATTATCTTAAAGCTTTAAAAATTCATTAAAAATTCTCTTTAAATCAGAAAAATATAAATAAGATATCAAAATTTTCAAAATTAAGAATTTTAATTTAAAACTATTTTCAAAGTTTAACACTCAATTTATTTTGATTGACTTGGATTAAAAAAAAAATCCTTAATATTTAATTAGTATTTAATTAATATTATATTAAATATTTTGAAAGTTAAAGACTATTTTCATAATAACTTTGAAAACCAGTGGATCTCGCAAGTTTAAAATTTTTTTATTTTAATGATATTTTTAATTATCTTATTTTAAAATCTATATCTTTATGTATATAGGTTTATATTTATAAATGCCTATATTTTGAAATCTAGTTTAAAACTATACATATTAAATTTTTCTAATATACTTGAGAGATCCTTTTGAAATCTTAAACATAGATTAGGTTTGTTTGAATAGAAATCATTGGGGAATTATTAGTGAGTGATTATGTTCTAATCATGCACTAATCAAAATTTTGATATCTTAATTAATGTTAATTCTTGCATTCTTAGGTTGTGCACACACCACTTAGCCTAGGCTCTCCTAGTTTTAAGGACTTGATTGTTATTGTGTGTTTATTCATGCTTTATTTAAGGGTTAGTCAAAACTTTGATTCAACCCCACACAAACTAGTGACATCATTAAGGACAAAAATTAAGGACTCTTGCTAGAAAACTTAGAACTTTCCAATGATTAGGATACACGTTCTTTTGACTCAAAACTTCGAACACTTAAACTTAGTGACATGTATAACTCATAGAAAACTTTCCACTGGTTTTATAGATCATTAAGGCCCCTAATTAATTTTCTTAAGTTTAAGCCTTAATTAAGCCTCTAAACCTTCCAGAAAATGTAATAAATCCTTTTTAAACCCAAAAATTATGTGTAAGCCCTCTAACTGACCAGAATTCAGTCTTTAACCCAAGAAAAATCAAAACCCCTTTAAGTTGATATCAAATTAAACCTTAATTGAATTTTAAGTGAAATTAAATATTTTATTAATATAATTAATTAATAATTATTAAAAATTCCAAAAATTTCCCAAACACTTGAGAATCTCTCCTTAGGTTATTCCTGACCTTTGGAGAAGATTTCAAGGAGTTGGGATCTCATTTGGAGCAAAATCACAAGAAGGGGCTTTTAATTAAGGATTTTCAATAATTCAATAAATACCTTAAACTTCAAACCTTCATAACTAATTCAAGAAAAATCCAAATCACCCAAACTCACTTGCATTCAACTCATAATAATTCATAATATTTATTAAAAATGTTAAAAGTTCAGAAAAACATCAAATTCAAAAAGTCAACAAATTGGTCAAACCATAGTTAAAATCTAGTTCAAAATTTCAAACCTTCGTAATAAAATGTAGAAAAATCCGTTTTCAACGTACTTACTGTCTAACTGATCATAGTAAGATCTAGAATTTTAATAAAATGCTAGCTGTCCAGAATTTAACCTTAATTAAAAAGTCAACTTTTCACCCCTTTAATTAAATGATTAAAATATTCCAAAATTCATAAAAACTTGAAATTCATTTTTAAAACTCCGGAATTCATTAATTAACTTCTAAAATCAGTAATCAACCAATTTTGGATAAAATTCATTAACTTTTGAATCTTAATCAACTTAAGCCACTTAATTATACCGGGTACCACTAGGTAACCCAGGCCTACGAGGCTATTAACTTAGCCCCAAGGAAGGTGAAATAAACTTCACGGCCTCGGTGTGAAACAAAGGTGATACCCAAAAAATAATTAAATAAATCTTAAAATTAATCTTAAGCCATTAATACTTGAATTCAAACTTAAATACCTTAAGCCTTTCAACTAATCGAACTTTAAATAACTCTAACCAATAATCCTATTTCGGACATATCTAAACCACACAGCCTATATCACACACTGTAGATGGTTTGCTAGGAGCATCAACTCTAGTTTTAGGCTAGGTCGGTGTTTACTTTTTGAAGCTGTGTGCCAGATTTTTGAGTTTTCACTGCATGCTGTTTGCTAGTTTAGAATTGATTGATTGTTTATTTATTTACTGCAATCTGTTGAGCACTTTAAATTTCAACTATTAACTGCTTGAGATCAAATATTAACTGCTTGAGGATTATATATAACTGTTGATTATTAGGATAACCTTACAGGATCGAGTCTAGATTTTTCATTTTGCTTAATGTAAATTTGATTTGATATGGTTGTAAGTATTCAAAGTTATTTGAGTTTGGGATATTGATATCCAACTTGGATTACAAAGAGGAAAAGACATCCCTAAAGGGGAGAGTCTTCGTCCAATTGGAAGATCAAGTTTGGATACTCTTCAAATATCCAAAGAGGAAATATAACACCCCGATCAAGGGGGAGTTTCTTTTCATTTGGATATCCGGACCCGACGATCCAAGAAACAGCAGAAGGACGAAGAAGTGGATAACGAGAAGACCCATTCTCAAAGTCACTTGAGTCTTAGGATTAAAATCCGGGTTGTAGTCAGTGGTGCCCGGCCACTTTAATTTTCTGCAAAATTCTGTGATGTAATAATAAGGGGCACTTGCCTACGGACATTCAATTTGATATATTTAATTTGATTGATTTATTTAATTGATTGTGCAGTAGAACTACTTGTTTTTCTAGTCTTTTTACTTGCATGTCGATTTTAATTTGACCTGGAATTCGATCGTAGGCTCTTAAGGACTTAATAAAATTTTTCTACTTAAATCAAATTAAAAACTTTAAGTTCACATAGAAACTTTAACGAATTTAAGAAGTAAGCCCGGGACCGCCGGAAGTTTTCATTTCATAGCATTCATTCAAATTCAAACTTTTAATTGAGTCGATTAGCATGCATCATATTAGTAACTAATTAAAAAATCTTTAAATATTTAATTACATTAGCTTAAGCATCAAACCCAGCATAAGTCAAAGGGGTCAACTAGGATCCGCTCTAGATGTCGGCCCCGCTCTCAAAAACTTTTCTTAAACAACGTCCATACCCATTCTAACATTAAACGACTTGATACATGATTTTAAATCGTTTAGGTGGTTTAGCTGGCTCCCCAATCCAGGCCGGGATAAGACCAGATTCGCATTGCACTAGCTAGGTTTGGGGTACTAATTTTTAGTGCCCAATTTAGACTTAGGTTCTGAGGCTGGCTCGGGCCATAAGACCTCAACTTTCAGGAATTGAATCCCAAATTTCTAATAAAATTAATCATTCAAATTAAATATCATTTTCAATCAAATACAAGCCTAACACTTAGAGTTAGTTGGAGTGTTTTCTGAAGTAATTCAGAATCTTAAAAACACTTCCTACTCCTCTTCCTTTGACTCTGAAAATAAGTGTTCAACCTTGATCCAATCCCGATTGAAAATTCTAACCTTTTTCTTCCTTTAATATTGATCTTTGAAAATCTAAATAAAATTTACACCGCTATTTTAATCGAGAGTTTTCATAGGAAACTTCTATTTCCTACGATGTAATTAACTACGAGGGCTTGCGCTCGTAGAAGATTTAGAAACCCAGAATTGATTTTCAAAACCAATTTTTCAAAAACTCTAATTAATTCTCTTTGGGAAATTTAAATTCAACGATCATTTTCATCATTTTCAAACGATCAATAGTGATTGATAATTTCTTTCCTCGGATTGATATATCAATTACTATCGTGATTTTGATTATGAAATTAATGATCTTTTTATTTAAATTAGCGTAGTCAAATAATTGATTAAATTTCATTTTGATCCTCCGGGGTCAAATGTGATTCTCCCTTTGAGTTTGACTACGATAATCCGGATAAATTTGAGATTCTAAAATTTGAACCCATTAGGGAACGATATGATCATATCCTGAGGTGATATATTGTTCATAATGATGCGTTCAATTTTAAAATTCAAAATTAAAAATATTCCCAAAGAAAATTAATACATTTTCAAAATATAACAATATATATTTTCAATCAAAACAAAAATGGCGACTCTGCTGGGGAATTATCTCTCTTTCCATCTTTAATAGCGGTATAAATTTTATTGTATCGGTAGTTTTGACTACCCTTCTCTCCGTTGGTCCCTCTCTCATTTCTTCCTTGGGTGAGTGTGACCAACTCAATTAAGACATGTTAAACGAGAGGTGGTGTAGGAACCTCCCTTTAAGTCGGGCTTTGACATTTTGCCTCCAACTTGATTAGTAGAGCGAAAGAGTCAAGCCAAAATCTTTCTGTATATGTTACAAACTCGCATGCGAACAAATATATAGCATGCTAAGTTTCACAATTTATAAAAATACTTCAATTTCAAAATTAAAATTTCAATCCTTTAAGCAAAATTCAATCTTTTTCAAATCCTAAATCAACCTTATATTCTATCACTACATATAGAATTATAGCTCTTATAATTCATTATGTGTGAAAGAATATAAACACCTTCAAATTCAACTCAAAAGATTAATCTTTCTGGCAAAGTCAAGTTTTGACATTTTACTCCCGAACAGTTCATCGGGGTGAAAGAGTCGGGTTGACTTGTTAGAATCTCCCTCTGTAAATTTGTTAACCTTTATGTTGAACACGAGTTCAACATATTGAGTTTCAAAGTAAAGAAAGGTTCTGCCAGATTTTTGAGCTTTCAAAACTTACCCAAAATCTTTCAAATCAATTTCAATCTTCGTTGACATGTGTATTCTATAACATTCTGTTGTAGTTGAACACATACAACACAAACCAAAAATTTTTAATCAATTTTGGGCTTTGACATTTCACCCCCAAATCACTTGGTACGATGAAAGAGTTGAGCCTAATTTCTTAAGATCTTCAGATTACTTTTGTAAACCTATACATTTGAATAAAAATCAATGTGTTGAGTTTTAAAGTTCGAAGAAGATCTGTTCAATTTCAACCTCAAATTTAAATCCGATCTTAAGTCCAAATTTAATTTCAACATTAAACTCAAGTTTAACTTCAACCTTGAAATCAACTATAATCTTGATTTTAAAGTCAAAATCTAGGCTTTGACATTTCATCCCAAGTCGATTGGTGAAATGAAGGAGTCAAGCCCGACTTTTGGATTTTTCATATTAATTTTGTGAACCTACGTGACTGAGTGAAACTCAGTGTGTTGAATTATAAAATTTGAAGAAGATCCACTCGACTTTAATTTCAAATTCAATTTTAAGCCAAATTCAGTATCAATCTTAAAATCAAGTTTGATTTCAACTTTAAATTCAACCTCAAATTTGATTACAAATTCAAATTTGAATTTTGACATTTTGCCTCAAATCGATTGGTGTAGCAAAAGAGTCAGGTTCAACTCTTAACTTCCACTCGTCAATTTTATGAACCACCATGTTCAATGCAAAATGACACGATTGAGTTATAAAATTTTGAATAAAATTAATCAAATTCAAAACTAAAAATGTCATTTCAAATCACTGATTTAAATCACTTTCTTAATTCCAGGAAATTGAACCCTCAAATGGCTGGGAAACTCGTCTTCTCACTGAATAGAGATGTGCCTGTAGAAGAAATTCTTAATGGAAATTTAATTCAGTACTTGATGGAATTTCAAAACCTCGAGATTTCAGTTAATGTAGAAAGAATCTTAGATCTATCCGCTTGTACTCAAGGGAATTTCCCCTTAGTAGAAGTTACTTTAGGGTCAGGAGCTGACTCCCCCATCTCTAAGATGGAGGTTGTTGTCGCCTCTGTACCCACTGTACTCTCTACTCAGGAGGATCAAAACCAGAAGTCAATAATGACAAAAGAGTTACCATCTCAATCTGAGATCGGATCAAATTCTAGCACCCCTGTCGTTGGTTGGAACAAGATGAAGAATTACCTTCGAAGAGCTAGGAAAAGGAATCTTAAGGCTAGAAAGACTGTTGAATTGGAAGCCTTAGAGAAGACCGACTTCGAGGCCAATCGAGAGTTCGTTGCTCCTTCTACGTACCCTCTCCTTGCACAAATGAGGGAGGTTGTAGATACAAGAGTGCGATCTTCAATACACCTGCTTGACTACTACACAGAAAGACTCGAGCAAGAAAGAATTGAGCGATCACCAGCAATAGGCCATAGGCCCCCAACTGAGGGTTATGACCCGTCCACTCTACTTGAAGATGTTAAGGCATGTTACTACACGTGTCCCACTACATCATCTACAGAGGAGGAGGAGTAGAAACCACTCGGGGTGCCACTCTCTTAATTACTTTCCTAGTAGTAATTTGAGAGGGGAGATAATCTAAGATTATATCAGATAGTGATACCGCCAAAATTTAAATTTCATCGGGGTCCTATCACGATAAATCTTTTGATTACAGTAATATCATGCCTCCTAGGGATAGTGCAGATCCTATAACAGTCTCTTCCTCTAAAGAGATTATAGGAATTCAATTTCATGTTGACAAGGGTCTTGCCACCTAGACTTGCAACTTCTTAAGGAAAGTTTTCAATCTCTCAAGTGTACTAAATCTTGATTTTCAAGATAGTTGATTAACCTTTCTAATCGAAATTGACCTCTACCTTAAGTCTTAAGCTGGAGAGAGTTGTAGTTGATTCCATCAAATATTTGAATACCCCTCCCTCCCACCGCTCTCGTGGGTTGAATTAACTTTTGAATTAAAATCTATTTCAAGATCAAGTTGACCTTAGAAATGAAAATTCTATCAATCTTCTAGTAATCTTTTATCTTAATAGGCGATTCTCGCATGTCAAAAATCTGTTCAATGATTTTCAAAAGTCAAGTCGACACCCTTTCAAAAAGATTGAATGTGCTTTGAGGATTATTCTTCCTTGCATAAGAGACCGAATTTTCTTCTCTAATACTTGAGATATAATCCCAGCATTCAAAATAAAAAAAAAATCAATCAATTTAAGATATTTGAAGAAAGTGGAGCCTCTTCTCGAATTCAATTGAAATCAAAAAATGAGCGAATGCTCTAAAAAATTAAAAGATGCACGAATGCGCCAAAATCAAGAAGTGCACGAAGTGCACAAAAAGTCAAAAGATGTGCAATATGTGCCACCAGAAAAAGAGAAGAAGAGTGAGATGGCTTTCTTTCTTTGAATCGTTAAATTTCAAAATACCCGATCAACTTTAAATACTTGACTTTGAAAATCCTGAATTCAGATTCTTCAACATGCATGAATTATCTGTCAGATAAAAAAAATCGTGCAAGAAAATTGAAAAGATCAAATTTCTACCTTCAACTTAGACTCTTTGAAGTTAATTTTAATTCAAAATCTATACAAGGGAGACCCCTGTTCAATTTCTACAAAACTTGGTCTGGGTCAATAAAACCTAAATCCTTAAGCCTTTTCAATATTCGTTGGAGTCAACACTACTTCTTACTGCACTTCTAAATTTGTTCCCACATGTCATTCCGACAGGGTCCAAAAAGTTAGAGAAAATTTCTTAATAGAAAGATCGAATCTTCTACTTCTGAAAAGAAATCAAATCCTGTCCTTGAGAAATGTGTTAGTCCTTGCATAAAGGCATTTTTTCCTTTAAAGCCTTTTCAACAAAATTACACTCTATACTGGGTCCAAGATCAACCCTACTAGAGGAGTATTTTGTAATGCTAGGAATTGCCATTCAAAGTCAATCCACGACTGAGCAAAGTGCCTGACTCCAATTTGAGGAGCTCGAGGCCTTGTAGAGCTTTATCTTTAAAGCTCAATAAAGCTCAGAATCATCTGAAGCCTGTTTGGTTAAAGCTTGTGATAAGATAGAGCAACTTAAAACCTTCCAATGAGGAGACTTGGTCTAGGTTCTTTGGATGCATATCTTAGCCTATCGATAGATCAGTGGAGGAGTTTGAACCAATACAAGAGTGTCCTCCTGTCGTAGAGACGATCTTTGAGAAAATTTCAAACATTAATTGATCAACCCTAGAGAATGCCACCCGATATTTTAAAATTTTGGGGAGGCTCTTCAGGAAGTATCATGCCAGATGAGTGTCAAATTCAAAGTCAATAAAAAGTCTTCGAATTTCCTGGATTAAATAAATTTCTTAATTCAAAATCAAACATCAGAAACTTTAAAAATTCATTCTTAAAAATCAAATTCAAAAAACCAAATCAATTCAAAAACTCTCAAATTCCAAATTTCAAAATTTAAGCCTGATCCTCTGTGTAGAGCAAGTTTCCTTTACATACGATCAATTTGAGCCCGATCCTCTGTGTAGAGCAAGTTTCCTCTACATACGATCAATTTAAACCCGATCCTCTATGTGGAGCAAGTTTCCTCCATATATGATCATCCAGACCCGATTCTTTGTGTAGAGCAAGTTTCCTCTCCACAAGACCGTCCGTTAGTGGTGGAGCATGCCCTCTGTGGCACCACCCTAGAATTTGAGTTAAACGATTAGTGGTGGAGCGTGCCCTTCGTGGCGCCATCCTAATTCGTATCCGTTAGTGGTGGAGCATGCCCTCTGTGGCACCACCCTAACATTTGAGTTAAATGATTAGTGATGGAGCGTGCCCTTCGTGGCGCAATCCTAATTCGTATCCGTTAGTGGTGGAGCATGTCCTCTGTGGCACCACCCTAACATTTGAGTTAAACGATTAGTGATGGAGCGTGCCCTCCGTGGCGCCATCCTAATTCGTATCCGTTAGTGGTGGAGCATGCCCTCTGTGGCACCACCCTAACATTTGAGTTAAACGATTAGTGATGGAGCATGCCCTTCGTGGCGCCATCCTAATTCGTATCCGTTAGTGGTGGAGCATGCCCTCTGTGGCACCACCCTAACATTTGAGTTAAATGATTAGTGATGGAGCGTGCCCTTCGTGGCGCCATCCTAATTCGTATACGTTAGTGGTGGAGCATGTCCTCTATGGCACCACCCTAACATTTGAGTTAAACGATTAGTGATTGAGCGTGCCCTTCGTGGCGCCATCCTAATTCGTATCCGTTAGTGGTGGAGCATGCCCTCTGTGGCACCACCCTAACATTTAAGTTAAATGATTAGTGATGGAACGTGCCCTTCGTGGCGCCATCCTAATTCGTATCCGTTAGTGGTGGAGCATGTCCTCTGTGGCACCACCCTAACATTTGAGTTAAATGATTAGTGATGGAGCGTGCCCTTCATGGCGCCATCCTAATTCGTATCCGTTAGTGGTGGAGCATGCCCTCTGTGGCACCACCCTAACATTTGAGTTAAACGATTAGTGATGGAGCGTGCCCTTCGTGGCGTCATCCTAATTCGTATCCGTTAGTGGTGGAGCATGCCCTCTGTGGCGCCACCCTAATTCGTATCCGTTAGTGGTGGAGCATGCCCTCCGTGGCACCACCCTAATAAATTTAAATCTTGATTCCCTATCGATAAATTTTTCATTCCCTTAAGTTCAAAATTCTAAATTTAATCATCTAGGGTTAGGACTTCCCTTCCCTTAGAATTAATTTCAAACTAAATTCCTTAAGGTTACACTTTCCATTCCCTTAGGATTAAAATTCCACATTTAATCTTTAATCTCGGTCAACGCCAATATGTGCGATAGAACTTCACTCTCTTACACATATTTGGGGTCCATTTGTTGACCTCATTTTTGTATGAGGTCACTTGGACTACTCTTGATCATAAATCAATTTAATTTCCAAATTAATTTAAATTCTAGGATCTTCCTATAATCCTGACCCTAGGAGCTATGCTAGGATTCTTCCAGAGCTTAGACTCTAGGAGCTACTCTAGATCCTAAACTTCTTCTAGACTCCAAGTTCTAGGAATTTCTTAAGCTCTAGGATCCTTCTAAATTCCTAAATTTTAAGATCTATTCAAACCATAGGATCTACCTAGATCTTAGGTCAATCAAGCCAAATCTAAGGTCCAAAGATTTTGTCTTAAAGCCCTTTTTCGTTGAATTTTCAAACACCTTGAAACTCAGTTAAATGACCTCCGATTCAGAGTCTGTCAGTTGCATACTGATGGGACATGTCTCTGGAGGCAACCCTTCAAATTTGAGCCCATTCTGAGGTCTCTAACTCCAGAAACTTAATCAAAATCCATAGGCTGTAAAACCTTCAAATATTTACAGCCCATGCCATTGGACCTATCACTTTGAAGATTTTAACCTTAGAGCTTTCACCAAAACCTCTAGTCACTTACAGACCTTTAATCTTGATATGTTGAGCATTAAACTGTTTTTTTTCTGGACCAATCTTGACCCCTAGTTGACCAGGGGTCAAAATGACAAAAATACCCCTATAGGGCTCAAATGTTGATTTTAAACCAAATGAACTCCGAATTGAATGCAATCACTTGCAGCAAGTTTCAAATGTCATTTCAAATCTGTTTGACCCATTCCTAGGCCTTGGGTCAACCTAGTTGACCAAGTCAATTTAGTTGACCCAAATGGCCCTTTAAGGGTCCAAACAGGTGTTTTGAACCAAATGACTTTCCTAGGACTTGGGACCACACCCAATAGACTCTAAATGTCACTTTGAATCTGTTGAACCCATTTCTAGACCCTAGACCCACCTGATTGATCCAGTCAACCAGGTGGACTCAAAATTCCCTTAAGGCTCTAATGGGTTATTTTAACCCATTTAATCCATCGAGTCCATTTCAAAGCTTCAAAATCAACTCCAAACATGGTCCAACCATGCTTTAAACTCTGGACAATCAAAACCATTTAGAGTTGACTAAGTCAACTCTATGAGTTGGTCAAATCTATTCAAAATCCCATATCAAATTCAAACTTCCATCCCTTCACTTGGCTTTGGTTGTGTTTCATTTTAATCAATCTTTGAGGCCACTTGGATGCCACATCAGCAGTCCACTTGGGTATTGACCAGTCAACATTTGGTCAACAACCCTTTAAATGTCCAAATGGCTTGAACCCTCAAACTCCTAGTGGATTGCCTTAAGCTCTTAACACTCCAACACTCAAGACATCCCTCCATGCCACCTAGGCAGTCAAACTGACTGTTGACCAGTCAAACTGGTCAACAAACCTTTAAAACTCCTTTAAAATGATTAAGTTCATATGTTTAAGTTAATCCTTTCAAACCCACTCCACTCCAGCAGTCCTAATCATCTTCTGGAAGTTTCCTAAGCTCCTCCTAATCCCAAGATTAGTAACTAACCAGCCCAAGTGGTCCCAATGTCCTTGTGAGACCAATAAGACCTCTCCATATGGATGTCCTTGGGCTGTCCTTGATACCAGCTTTCCAACCACTCCAGGGGCATGTGGCAACCATCCAGAGATGCAATTAAATGATCCTAGCCGTCCAATAGACCTAGGGCTACTTGAATAGGGTAGAACCTCATTTTGAGCCTCATTCTTAACCTAGCCGTTCTCTCTCCACTCTCAATCTAAAAAGCCAAAATCTCTGTTCTATTGAGCTCTCCAGAGACTCTTCAAAACATTCCCACTCAAATCACGCCGGTCAAAGCCCTCTCCGGCGAGCTTCCCGGCAAACCAAGCTTGGATCCGTTCAAGCTTCTTTTGAGTTCGATCCAGGCGTTATTAGCTTGAGGTTTCTTCTACAAAAAGGAGCGTGGACAGCCTAAAAATGCAACACGCCTTTAAACGGATTAATCCGTCCATTAAATGAGGTATAAACTGAAACCCTAGTTTAGAGCACTTAGGTTAAATATCATTTTATTCAATGCATCTTAGCCAATAAAATTAATATCCCCGATTTTCTGTTCATTATTTTAAATTGTACTTAAAATTTTATTTGAAATGATTGAGTATATCGAACGAACGAGCCCAAAAACTCGTTCTGAGGCTCGGTTTACGTAACCCCCCCAGTTACGTAAGATCGGGACCGTTGATCTTACGATCAACGGTTCAGATCCAGCTCATCGGCAGCTTAGAAGAACTGGGGATTAGTTCTCGCGGTTAATTCTGGGTTTGGCTCAATCTGGATCGCCCATCTCAAACCGCGGGATCCGTTTTAGCCGTTCGATCTCGTTGGATTGAGATTGGTTGTATGGCTCGATCCTGAACGCTGGATCAAACCGCATTAGATCCAACGGTTATGAGCGCTGCTGTAATATCACAAACTGCTCCAGTATCGTCCAGGACGATCTGGGATCGTCCTGGGACGATCAGTGTATTTTCAGTTCCAGATTTTGCCAGAATTGCTCTAAGTGTTTTCCTGTAGGTATCGTCCAGGCCGATCGAGGTATCGTCCCGGGACGATCAGTGGATGGCACAAGTCAGTGAGTAGAGGTTTTTATCGCCTATGAATAGTAAACATCGTCCTGAAAAATCGTCCCTGGACGATGGGATTTTGGTCTGATCGTCCAGGCCGATCTGGACGATCGGCCAGGCCGATCTGAAGAAGATTTAAGGCAAATCAGCTCATTTGAAGAGAGAGAAAAATTAAAATAAAAATATCTGATTTTTCGTCTGAGGAGAGAGAAAAAGAGGATTTTGGAAAAGTTGATTTCGGGAAGACGCGGAGCCGTTTTCGATCGAAGTGACTGTTGAAGAATTTGCTGTGCTCGAAGTAAGGCACATTCCGTCTTTCTAAATTTTCAGTTCCGTCGCGGTTGGCGGTATTTTTCTGTCCGGATTTCGTTTTCGTTACGGTTTTTCGTCCGTATCTTTCGATTGGTTCAGTTTTTACCGCGTAAGTTTCTGTATATCGTTGCCGTGCCGGGTGTGCACGTTTTGACTATATTTTGAAGATTTTCGTCCGGGTGTTTTTGATTCGACTGTGTTTTTAGTCGACCGGAATTTTCTGTGAAATCGTAAATTCTCTGTGCAGTAGAATAAATGTTCTGGAATGTGATTATCTATGTTCTGTGCGAATTCGGTAAATTTTCTTTGCAGGAATTTTTGTGTAAATTCTGTATACTGCCGTTGTGCTGCCCGATTTTCGGGTAATTTCTGAAATGTCCGAATTTCTTCTGATTTGAAATGCTATGTGTATAAGCTATAAAAAGGGAGTTATAAGGGGCCTGAATCCTATGAGATTCAGTTAGTGAAACGGGAAATCTGAAATGAGCTCAAATCTGAAATCTGATATCTGTTCTGTTCCGGATCCGATGAATTTTGTTTTGGTGCTATAAGCACATCTGTTTTGGTGTCGTGAGCACAAAGGGAGACATAAGGGGCCTGGATCCTGTGAGATTCAGTTAGTGTCTGGGAAGGGAGGCATAAGGGGCCGGAATCCGTAGAGATTCTGTCAGTGTCAGGGCATTTAGCTATATGTATCTGTTTTGTTTTCTGTATCTGTTCTGTTCTGTACAAAATTGTAATTCCGATATGATATGCTCCGTACGATTCTGATTTCTGAATTCTGATTCTGACTCTGTTGATTTGTTCTGATATGATCTGTACGATTCCGATTCTGATTTGATATCTGTCCGTATAAGTTCTGATTTCCGATTCTGTTTCGATTTCTGATCTGACTTCTGTCTGATGAATTTGGTTTTGGTTTCTGAGAATTTAGATTGGTGGTTTGTTGCTTTGCTGAGCTGTTGAGCTCACCCTTGCTTTCTGGTGGTTTTCAGGTTCTGGGAAGGGCAAGGAGGTCCAGGATTAGTTTCAGAGTCTGATCCGATTAGGTACTTTTGTACTTTTGATTTTTGTACAGTCATGGCTTTTCTGTTCTGTCTTTCTTTCTGTTGAAAGCCATGTACTGTTCTGTAGATGATTATTTTGAGGAAATGAAAAGATAGATGTTTTGTTCCGCTGCATTTGATGTTTTTAGTAGCTCTGTTGTTCTGTGTTTTTCTGTTGAGTTAAGAATTTGGAAGATCAGTTCAGTAACCTAATCCAAAGCCAGATCCTGGATAAGCAAGTTTAGTTTAGCTCTCGTCGCGATCCGGCTCGGGCGGGATCCGTCCCCGTCGGGTCGGGTCGTGACAAGCTTTTGTGGTATCAGAGCACTGGTTTTGGAAACAGGTTGGATTGTGAAACAGAGCTCTAGGAAGTGATCAGTAAGTCTGTCTGGGAGGTAGTTTTGGGTCGTCTGGCTTTTTATTGTGTTGTTTTTGTGTTGTTTTTGTGATAGTTTTTCGGATTTTCTGGATTTTTCTGTATGGATCAGCCAGACCCAGACATGACAGACGGTCAGAGTGACGATCAGGCAGCACCAGTGGGGAGTACAGCCCCAGTGGTCGGTGCTGACACGCTTTCACAGTTTGCGTCACTTGTTGCTCAGATGATGAGCGAGACCCAGAGCAGAGCTTCTACTGTTAGATCTGAGGATATTGATCGACACCTGCAATTATTTTTGAGGTTGAAGCCTCCGAGATTTGAGGGCGCTGTTGAGCCCAGAGCAGCCGAGGAGTGGCTGAGGAGATTAGAGAAGACTTTTGACGGGATGCAGTGTCCTGCAGACAGGAAGGTTCCGTTAGCAGTTTTTCTATTGGACGGAGAGGCTGAGCACTGGTGGGATGGCCAGCAGGCAGCCAGATTTCAGAGTAGATTGAACTCTTTGATCACTTGGGAAGAGTTCACTGAAGTGTTCAGAGATTGGTTTGTTCCCCCTTCTGCACGACAGCAGATGCAGGAGAGTTTTCTGAGGCTGGTTCAGGGGAGCAAGACGGTGATGCAGTACGAGGCTGAGTTTACTGCATTAGCCAGGTACGCTCCGCAGCTGGTTAGTACGTCTGCTGAGAGGTGCTACAGGTTTCTGAGAGGCTTACGAGATACTTTGAGGCAGCCTTTGATACCGTTCCGGATTACTGATTTCTCTGAGCTTGTGGAGCGAGCTCGTCTGATTGAGAACGACATGACGACTACTCAGCAGCGGTGGACTGCGAGTAGGAAGAGGTTTGGAGGTGATACTTCTGGCAGTGGTTCCTCTGGGAAGAGGAGATTTGTTCCTGGTTCTGGATCTGGAGATTCCAGAAGGAGCGGAGGATCGTCTGGTACTGTTACCAGTACGACTAGTTCTGGATCTGTCAGTACGGCACCTGTGTGCCAGAGTTGTGGACGGCGACACCATGGCCAGTGCTACAGGATAGCTGGTCTTTGTTTCAGATGTGGTCAGCCGGGACATAGGATTGCAGAATGTCCACAGATGGGATATGAGCAGCGATCTGAGGGCTTCGTCAGACCTGTTGGTTCAGCAGCAGGAAGACCGAGGACTGTTCCTCCACGCCCTGAGGGATTTACTGGTAGAGGTGGTGGTTCTAGTCCTGCACCACGGAGACCACCTACGATTCAGAGAGAGCAGAGTAGTTCTGTTGCTTCAGCTCCTGCTCCAGTTCAGCCACGAGTTTACAGCTTGAGTCAGCATGAGGCTCGAGATGCTCCCGATGTGGTGACAGGTACGGTTTACATTTCTGATCAGCCCTGTCGTGTTTTGTTTGACTCTGGAGCGAGTCATTCCTTTCTGTCCGAGCATTGTTTTGAACTTTTACATTTGGATTCGATGGTTTTACCGGTTTCTTTGTCTGTGATTTTACCGGCTGGGAATCCATTGATTGCTCGACAGTTTTGTTTGTGTGAGATCGAGATTTCTGGCAAGAAGTGGAAATCGAGTTTGATTCGATTGCCGATTTTTTCGTATGATGTGATTCTGGGCATGGATTGGTTGAGTCAGTATGAGGCTCAGATTGACTGTCTGAAGAAGCAAGTGAGTTTGCTTGTGGCTGGAGAGAGAGTTGTATTTCAGGGATTACGAGGTGTTCTCTCCAGTCTGATTTCTGCGTTAGAGGTGAGCAGAATGTGGAAGAAAGGATATCCAGTATTTTTGGCTTCGGTGCGGGATCTGAACCTGGAGGTTGGTTCTGTTTCTGAGATCCCTGTGGTACGGGAGTTTGTGGATGTTTTTCCTGAGGAGTTGGTTGGTTTACCTCCGGATAGAGATGTGGAGTTCTCTATCGATGTTTTTCCGGGTACCGCTCCGATATCGAAAGCTCCGTACAGGATGGCACCGAAAGAACTTTCTGAGTTGAAAGTTCAGCTTCAGGAGTTGGTTGACAGAGGGTTTGTACGTCCTAGTGTTTCTCCTTGGGGAGCACCTGTTCTGTTTGTGAAGAAGAAGGACGGTACACTCCGTATGTGTATTGATTACAGAGATTTGAACAAGGCCACGATCAAGAACAAGTATCCTTTGCCTCGGATTGACGACTTGTTTGATCAGCTTTCCGGATCTTCGATATTTTCGAAGATTGATTTGAGATCCGGATATTATCAGGTGAAGGTGAAGGAATCTGATGTGGTGAAGACTGCTTTCAGTACTCGGTACGGGCACTACGAGTTTTTGGTTATGCCTTTTGGGGTAACCAATGCGCCTGCGATTTTCATGGATCTGATGAACCGAGTATTCAGGGAGTATTTGGATCAGTTTGTGATCGTCTTCATTGACGATATTCTGGTATATTCTACATCTGAGGATGAGCATGCCAGACATTTGAGGATTGTGTTGGAGACTCTGAGGAGGCATCAGCTGTATGCCAAGTTCTCCAAGTGTGAATTCTGGCTGAAGAGCATTTCATTTCTGGGGCATGTGATTAGAGGAGAAGGTATTTCTGTAGATCCCCAGAAGATTCAGGCGGTTGCTGATTGGCCAAGGCCGACTACGGTATTTGAGGTACGTAGTTTCTTAGGCATGGCCGGATATTACAGGAAATTTGTGAAAGGATTTTCACAGATTTCGACTCCTCTGACGAGACTGACTCAGAAGTCAGTTCCTTTTATTTGGACACCGGAGTGTGAAGCTAGTTTTCAGAGATTGAAGGATTGTTTGACTTCAGCTCCAGTGTTGGCACTTCCGTCAGGTACGGAAGGTTTTCAGGTGTTCAGTGATGCTTCACTGAAAGGACTGGGATGTGTTCTGATGCAGTATGGTCAGGTAATTGCTTATGCTTCGAGACAGTTGAAACCACATGAGAAGAATTACCCGACACATGATTTGGAGTTAGCTGCAGTTGTTTTTGCTTTGAAGATTTGGCGGCATTACCTGTATGGCGTCACATGTGAGATGTTTACTGATCATAAGAGCCTGAAGTACATTTTTACTCAGAAGGATTTGAATCTGAGACAGAGGCGGTGGCTCGAGTTGATCAAGGACTATGACCTGACTATTCAGTATCAGCCTGGGAAGGCGAATGTGGTAGCAGATGCTTTGAGCAGGAAGTCTTCTGGATTATCAGGTATTCAGCTTACTTGTGATGACTTTCTGATTCGTGATTTGGAAAGATTGCAGTTGGAGGTGATTTCCTCCAGTGATTTGGAGTTGGCTCAGATGAGTATTCAGTCTTCTTTGGAAGCAAGGATTCAAGAAGCCCAGAAGTCAGATTCTGATTATTCGAAGTTGCTAGCTCAGATTGGATCTGGTAAGACTCCTGAACTTCGAATTTCTGATTCTGGTGCTATTTTCTGTAAGAACAGGTTGTGGGTACCTGTGTTTGGAGATTTGAGGCGGGAGATTCTGTATGAATCTCATCATTCAGGCTACACTGTTCATCCAGGCAGTGGTAAGATGTACGCTGATATGAAGTTTTTGTTCTGGTGGCTTGGGATGAAGAAGGATGTGGCGGAGTTTGTGTCGAGATGCGAAGCCTGTCAGTTGGTGAAGGCAGAGCATCAGCGACCAGGTGGACTGTTGCAGTCGTTGCCTATCCCTGAGTGGAAATGGGAGGAGGTAACGATGGATTTTGCTATGGGTTTTCCCTCGATCACGACAAGGACATGATGCTATTTGGGTAGTTGTGGATCGATTGACGAAGTCAGCCCATTTTCTTCCGATCAGACAGACGGATTCAGTTGAACGCTTGGCACAGATATATGTGAAAGAGATAGTCAGATTGCACGGTGTACCTCGTGTGATTGTATCTGATCGAGATGGACGTTTTACTTCCAGACTTTGGAAAGGCATTCAGCAAGGCTTGGGTACGAAATTGCATTTCAGTACAGCCTTTCATCCTCAGACCGACGGACAGTCTGAGAGGACTATTCAGGTACTGGAAGATCTGTTGAGACTTTGTGTTCTGGACTTTAGCGGAAGCTGGGAAGATCATATTCCGCTGATTGAGTTTGCCTATAACAACAGTTTTCAGTCCAGTATCGGTATGGCACCGTACGAGGCTCTGTATGGCAGGAAGTGCCGTACTCCTTTGACTCTGACGGAGGTCGGAGATAGACAGGCTTTGGGGGCCACTTTTGCTGATGAAACTGCTCAGAAGATTCATTTGATAAGAGAAAGATTGAAAGCCGCTCAAGATCGTCAGCAGAAGTATTACAATCAGAAGCACAGATTTGTTGAGTTTCAGGTCGGTGACTTTGTGTATGTCAAAGTCAGCCCGATGAAAGGTGTGAGCAGATTTGGTCAAGTGAGCAAGCTTAGTCCAAGGTATGTTGGACCATTTGAGATTTTGGAAAGAATTGGAAAATCTGCTTATCGCCTACTGCTTTCTGATTCTATGCCTGATGTGCATAATGTGTTTCACGTATCCACTCTGAGGAAGTGGGTATCCGACTCTGGGAAGAAGGTATCAGCTGACGAGGTTGAGATTCAGGAGAATCTGGCGTACAAGGAAGAGCCAGAGTTGATTTTAGCGTACGACGTCCGGAAGTTAAGAAATAAGGAGATTCCGATGGTTAAAGTCCAGTGGAAGCACCGGACTGCACGGGAAGCAACTTGGGAAAAGGAGTCTGATATGAGACGGTCGTACCCGTACTTGTTTTGACTGCGTTTGGATTGGATAATGTCGAGGACGACATTTTTCTGAGTTGGGGAGATTGTAATATCACAAACTGCTCCAGTATCGTCCAGGACGATCTGGGATCGTCCTGGGACGATCAGTGTATTTTCAGTTCCAGATTTTGCCAGAATTGCTCTAAGTGTTTTCCTGTAGGTATCGTCCAGGCCGATCGAGGTATCGTCCCGGGACGATCAGTGGATGGCACAAGTCAGTGAGTAGAGGTTTTTATCGCCTATGAATAGTAAACATCGTCCTGAAAAATCGTCCCTGGACGATGGGATTTTGGTCTGATCGTCCAGGCCGATCTGGACGATCGGCCAGGCCGATCTGAAGAAGATTTAAGGCAAATCAGCTCATTTGAAGAGAGAGAAAAATTAAAATAAAAATATCTGATTTTTCGTCTGAGGAGAGAGAAAAAGAGGATTTTGGAAAAGTTGATTTCGGGAAGACGCGGAGCCGTTTTCGATCGAAGTGACTGTTGAAGAATTTGCTGTGCTCGAAGTAAGGCACATTCCGTCTTTCTAAATTTTCAGTTCCGTCGCGGTTGGCGGTATTTTTCTGTCCGGATTTCGTTTTCATTACGGTTTTTCGTCCGTATCTTTCGATTGGTTCAGTTTTTACCGCGTAAGTTTCTGTATATCGTTGCCGTGCCGGGTGTGCACGTTTTGACTATATTTTGAAGATTTTCGTCTGGGTGTTTTTGATTCGACTGTGTTTTTAGTCGACCGGAATTTTCTGTGAAATCGTAAATTCTCTGTGCAGTAGAATAAATGTTCTGGAATGTGATTATCTATGTTCTGTGCGAATTCGGTAAATTTTCTTTGCAGGAATTTTTGTGTAAATTCTGTATACTGCCGTTGTGCTGCCCGATTTTCGGGTAATTTCTGAAATGTCCGAATTTCTTCTGATTTGAAATGCTATGTGTATAAGCTATAAAAAGGGAGTTATAAGGGGCCTGAATCCTATGAGATTCAGTTAGTGAAACGGGAAATCTGAAATGAGCTCAAATCTGAAATCTGATATCTGTTCTGTTCCGGATCCGATGAATTTTGTTTTGGTGCTATAAGCACATCTGTTTTGGTGCCGTGAGCACAAAGGGAGACATAAGGGGCCTGGATCCTGTGAGATTCAGTTAGTGTCTGGGAAGGGAGGCATAAGGGGCCGGAATCCGTAGAGATTCTGTCAGTGTCAGGGCATTTAGCTATATGTATCTGTTTTGTTTTCTGTATCTGTTCTGTTCTGTACGAAATTGTAATTCCGATATGATATGCTCCGTACGATTCTGATTTCTGAATTCTGATTCTGACTCTGTTGATTTGTTCTGATATGATCTGTACGATTCCGATTCTGATTTGATATCTGTCCGTATAAGTTCTGATTTCCGATTCTGTTTCGATTTCTGATCTGACTTCTGTCTGATGAATTTGGTTTTGGTTTCTGAGAATTTAGATTGGTGGTTTGTTGCTTTGCTGAGCTGTTGAGCTCACCCTTGCTTTCTGGTGGTTTTCAGGTTCTGGGAAGGGCAAGGAGGTCCAGGATTAGTTTCAGAGTCTGATCCGATTAGGTACTTTTGTACTTTTGATTTTTGTACAGTCATGGCTTTTCTGTTCTGTCTTTCTTTCTGTTGAAAGCCATGTACTGTTCTGTAGATGATTATTTTGAGGAAATGAAAAGATAGATGTTTTGTTCCGCTGCATTTGATGTTTTTAGTAGCTCTGTTGTTCTGTGTTTTTCTGTTGAGTTAAGAATTTAGAAGATCAGTTCAGTAACCTAATCCAAAGCCAGATCCTGGATAAGCAAGTTTAGTTTAGCTCTCGTCGCGATCCGGCTCGGGCGGGATCCGTCCCCGTCGGGTCGGGTCGTGACAGCTGCCGTGCTAGTTAAGTGGCGGGACCCATATGACTGCCGCCGTCCGCGTGGCCCAATCACCCGCTGCCGCGTGAAAGCGCGTGGGATCCCCCTTGCAATCATTCCCAATGATTGCTCTGACCGCCGCCACCGCGCTGGACAAACCAGAGAATACCACGTGGCATTTCTGTCGCCAGATAATTAAAAATGATTTAATTCAGTTTTTAAATTATTTTTAATTACAGATTTCTTCTAAAATATGTTAAAATTATTTTTAAGAATATAAAAATTATTTATTTAATATAAATATTATCAGAAAATTAAAAGCTTTAATTTAAAATTTATTTAAGATAAAGTATTAATATATTTTAAAATATTTTAAATATTAATTACTTTAAATTAGTATTTAATTAAAATAATATTAAATATCTAATAAAATTTAAAAGTTCACTCTAAAATATATCCTAATATATAAGTATATATATATAATTCAAAGTTTAATTTAATATGCAATATAATATATATTTTAAATAACTTACAAATATTTAGGTACTTAATTATCATTTAATTAAACTTAAATTAAAAAATTATTTTAAGTAATTTAAAATCCCAGAATTATTTAGGGCTTAATTTTAAATTAGCTTAAATACTTTAATTATCTTAAAGCTTTAAAAATTCAGTAAAAATTCTCTTTAAATAAGAAAAATATAAATAAGATATCAAAATTTTCAAAATTAAGAATTTTAATTTAAAACTATTTTCTAAGTTTAACACTCAATTTATTTTGATTGACTTGGATTAAAAAAAAATCCTTAATATTTAATTAGTATTTAATTAATATTATATTAAATATTTTGAAAATTAAAGACTATTTTCATAATAACTTTGAAAACCAATGGATCTCGCAAGTTTAAAATTTTTTTATTTTAATGATATTTTTAATTATCTTATTTTAAAATCTATATCTTTATGTATATAGGTTTATATTTATAAATACCTATATTTTGAAATCTAGTTTAAAACTATACATATTAAATTTTTCTAATATACTTGAGAGATCCTTTTGAAATCTTAAACATAGATTAGGTTTGTTTGAATAGAAATCATTGGGGAATTATTAGTGAGTGATTATGTTCTAATCATGCACTAATCAAAATTTTGATATCTTAATTAATGTTAATTCTTGCATTCTTAGGTTGTCCACACACCACTTAGCCTAGGCTCTCCTAGTTTTAAGGACTTGATTGTTAATGTGTGTTTATTCATGCTTTGTTTAAAGGCTAGTCAAAACTTTAATTCAAACCCACACAAACTAGTGACATCATTAAAGACAAAAATTAAGGACTCTTGCTAGAAAACTTAGAACTTTCCAATGATTAGGATACACGTTCTTTTGACTCAAAACTTCGAACACTTAAACTTAGTGACATGTATAACCCATAGAAAAATTTCCACTGGTTTTATAGATCATTAAGGCCCCTAATTAATTTTCTTAAGTTTAAGCCTTAATTAAGCCTCTAAACCTTCCAGAAAATGTAATAAATCCTTTTTAAACCCAAAAATTATGTGTAAGCCCTCTAACTGACCAGAATTCAGTCTTTAACCCAAGAAAAATCAAAACCCCTTTAAGTTGATATCAAATTAAACCTTAATTGAATTTTAAGTGAAATTGAATATTTTATTAATATAATTAATTAATAATTATTAAAAATTCCAAAATTCATAAAAACTTGAAATTCATTTTTAAAACTCCAGAATTCATTAATTAACTTCTAAAATCATTAATCAACCAATTTTGGATAAAATTCATTAACTTTTGAATCTTAATCAACTTAAGCCACTTAATTATACCGGGTACCACTAGGTAACCCAGGCCTACGAGGCTATTAACTTAGCCCCAAGGAAGGTGAAATAAACTTCACGGCCTCGGTGTGAAACAAAGATGATACCCAACAAATAATTAAATAAATCTTAAAATTAATCTTAAGCCATTAATACTTGAATTCAAACTTAAATACCTTAAGCCTTTCAACTAATCGAACTTTAAATAACTCTAACCAATAATCCTATTTCAGACATATCTAAACCACACAGCCTATATCACACACTGTAGATGGTTTGCTAGGAGCATCAACTCTAGTTTTAGGCTAGGCCGGTGTTTACTTTTTGAAGCTGTGTGCCGGATTTTTGAGTTTTCACTGCATGCTGTTTGCTAGTTTAGAATTGATTGATTGTTTATTTATTTACTGCAATCTGTTGAGCACTTTAAATTTCAACTATTAACTGCTTGAGATCAAATATTAACTGCTTGAGGATTATATATAACTGTTGATTATTAGGATAATCTTGCAGGATCGAGTCTAGATTTTTCATTTTGCTTAATGTAAATTTGATTTGATATGGTTGTAAGTATTCAAAGTGATTTGAGTTTGGGATATTGATATCCAACTTGGATTCCAAAGAGGAGAAGACATCCCTAAAGGGGAGAGTCTTCGTCCAATTGGAAGATCAAGTTTGGATACTCTTCAAATATCCAAAGAGGAAATATAACACCCCGATCAAGGGGGAGTTTCTTTTCATTTGGATATCCGGACCCGACGATCCAAGAAACAGCAGAAGGACGAAGAAGTGGATAACGAGAAGACCCATTCTCAAAGTCACTTGAGTCTTAGGATTAAAATCCGGGTTGTAGTCAGTGGTGCCCGGCCACTTTAATTTTCTGCAAAATTCTGTGATGTAATAATAAGGGGCACTTGCCTACGGACATTCAATTTGATATATTTAATTTGATTTATTTATTTAATTGATTGTGCAGTAGAACTACTTGTTTTTCTAGTCTTTTTACTTGCATGTCGATTTTAATTTGACCTGGAATTCGATCGTAGGCTCTTAAGGACTTAATAAAATTTTTCTACTTAAATCAAATTAAAAATTTTAAGTTCACATAGAAACTTTAACGAATTTAAGAAGTAAGTCCGGGACCGCCGGAAGTTTTCATTTCATAGCATTCATTCAAATTCAAACTTTTAATTGAGTCGATTAGCATGCATCATATTAGTAACTAATTAAAAAATCTTTAAATATTTAATTACATTAGCTTAAGCATCAAACCTAGCATAAGTCAAAGGGGCCAATTAGGATCCGCTCTAGATGTCGGCCCCGCTCTCAAAAACTTTTCTTAAACAACGTCCATACCCATTCTAACATTAAACGACTTGATACATGATTTTAAATCGTTTAGGTGGTTTAGCTGGCTCCTTAATCCAGGCCGGGATAAGACCAGATTCGCATTGCTAGCTAGGTTTGGGGTACTAATTTTTAGTGCCCAATTTAGACTTAGGTTCTGAGGCTGGCTCGGGCCATAAGACCTCAACTTTCGGGAATTGAATCCCAAATTTCTAATAAAATTAATCATTCAAATTAAATATCATTTTCAATCAAATATAAGCCTAACACTTAGAGTTAGTTGGAGTATTTTCTGAAGTAATTCAGAATCTTAAAAACACTTCCTACTCCTCTTCCTTTGACTCTGAAAATAAGTGTTCAACCTTGATCCAATCCCGATTGAAAATTCCAACCTTTTTCTTCCTTTGATATCGATCTTTGAAAATCTAAATAAAATTTACACCGCTATTTTAATCGAGAGTTTTCGTAGGAAACTTCTATTTCCTACGATGTAATTAACTACGAGGGCTTGCGCTCGTAGGAGATTTAGAAACCCAGAATTGATTTTCAAAACCAATTTTTCAAAAACTCTAATTAATTCTCTTTGGGAAATTTAAATTCAACGATCATTTTCATCATTTTCAAACGATCAATAGTGATTGATAATTTCTTTCCTCGGATTGATATATCAATTACTATCGTGATTTTGATTATGAAATTAATGATCTTTTTATCCAAATTAGCGTAGTCAAATAATTGATTAAATTTCATTTTGATCCTCCGGGGTCAAATGTGATTCTCCCTTTGAGTTTGACTACGATAATCCGGATAAATTTGAGATTCTGAAATTTGAACCCATTAGGGAACGATATGAACATCTCCTGATGTGATATACTGTTCATAATGACGCGTTCAATTTTAAAATTCAAAATTAAAAATATTCCCAAAGAAAATTAATACATTTTCAAAATATAACAATATATATTTTCAATCAAAACAGTTATCTGATCCACTTCTATATCCATTGATCTCTCCCTATTAGAAGTCTCATCAAATTGGATTTGAGATATTTCTAATTATTTCTAGCCGTTATGTATGGGGTTTTTAAAACTGCTTTCGATGGTAGAAGACATTTTGCCTGTAATTATTTGGCTTTTTGTTAAATTCAAATATTTTAATGTAGGTTATTTATAGTGCATATTCAATAGTAAATTAAAATAGTATGTTAAATTTTATAATATAATTTTTTTATAGTTTTCAAATGTGTCACCAGCTCTGCTTTTATTTTGACAAGTAATGCTTGTCAAATAAAGTGTTTTGGAATTTTCACCTTATTCTATAATGAGTATTTTAGAATCCTTAGCAAGCACTTGTTGTCATGTTAGGTGAATTTTAAGTGCAATAGCACATGCCTTAATGCTCTTTAACATTTATTTTTAAACACAAATCTTTTACTATACATCTATTAGTGTATTCATTTAGTAGTGGGTCTCTACAGTGTGCTAGTATTGTTTTACTTATAATTATTTTGCTTGTAGCAAGGAGGAAACAACAAAACTAATTTGATTAGTGAGTTTTGAGTTTTCTTTAGCCTATATATGTTCGTTTGCATACTATCTAGCAATTCATGGAGAGAAGCCTACTCTGATTTCATGTGTTTTAACGACAGTCTGCATTAGTCCTACTTATGCAAATACTGTAAGGACAATAAATACTCTGAAATACGCCAATCAGCACAAAATTTTACAAAACATGATAGTGATATGTTATTTAATAACATGAATTTTACTTTCTTCGTTAATTATATTACTTATACTTATTATACATTATATTTAATTGCTTGCTTTAAATCCAAATAAATTATGATCTTGCATCAATTGAAATTCAAAAATTGTGTAGTTAGTCTCAACTTCTAATACATTGAGGAATTACATTTATAATTATCTTCTTCTATTTCTAGGTGAAGTCTTTCAAGGCCCAGAAAAAGCCAACTTTATTTAAAATTTAAATTTTTTGCTTTTTCAAACTCAGGCCCATGAGAAGCACACTTTATTCAAAAGCTTGATTTTGCTTTGTCTAACTGAGGCCCATGAGAGGCCCATATCTATTAGCAGGCTTATAAGAGGCCCACATATTTTTACTTAATAGCAAAATTATCCTTTGGATAACCCAAAATAAATCACCATACGGGATCCAATATGCCACAAAATCTATAATACTCTTTTTTTTTTATATTTTAGTTAAATTATCATTATACATTTTTAAATTAATAGAATACATAATTTAATAATTTCTTGAAAATAAATATGTATATTCTTGATATATCAAAATATTATTTTACTATTGATACGACATCGCAAAATTATCTTGATCGGGCACGAATCTCGAGGCGAAAGATAGTTGGAAACTTCAAAAATTAATTTCGGGAGCATATGAACTCCGATTTCAGCGAGCTTACAGTCAAACTGAGCGTCTCGGAAATACAAACCCAACGACACCAAGATCAACCCAATCCGAGCCCAAATGAGTTCGAATCAGAGGTTCGAAGCGCTGTTGGGAGGTTCAAACCGCAATTTAAGTTACCAAACGGTCTCCGATTTTGACGAGCTTATACTCGAATCGAACGGCTCGACGAGACGAATCCAACGAGCCCAAGATCATCAAATTCCGAAATCATTAAGACCTTCAAATGACCAACGAACGGTGCATGATCGAAGGATTCGATATCGGCCGTCCATTCGGATCACTCCCAATCCGCCCTTGATCTCACGCCTATTTACGGGCTGTGCCACTCCAGAAAAACTATAAATATAGCCCTCATTCTACACCAAGGGACTAAAGTGAAGAGAGAGAAGAAGAAGAGAAGGAGAAGGAGAAAGGGGAATAGGAGATTCCTCACCTCCTCGACCACCGCCGCCGGAGCTTTTCCTGCCGCCTGAAGACGCCGGAACTCTGCCGGATTTTGAGGAAACGCCAAGAATTCGCAGAAGAAGAGAAGGAGAAGGAGAAAGGTGAATAGGAAATTCCTCACCTCCTCGACCACCGCTGCCGGAGCTCTTCCTGCCGCCTGAAGACGCCGGAACTCTGCCGGATTTTCAGGGAACGCTAGGAATTCGCAGGACTTTGTGAATCTCGTGAAAGAAAACAAGTTGTATTTGGATAATCCCGACTTGTGGGACGAAATCCGCCATTTGTAATCTACGAAAACACTAGTGGAAATTTGCAACTGGGCGAGGCCCCGTGGTTTTTCCCATTTTTGGGTTTTCCACGTAAAAAACCCTCGGTGTTCACCCTCTTTTCTGTTTGTGTGTTAAACTTACGTGCAACGCTCGGACGCGAATTTACAAAACTCTGCCGTCGCGTATTTTCTGACACGCAACAACTATGAAATATTAAATTTAAAGGAAAAAAAATATCAACCAAAATGATTAAAAGTATTTTAAAAATAATAAATTTATGTCCCTACATATAAAAAATTTTAGCTTAAACAAGGCCAATCTTGATGATTTATAAATAGCTATAGGGTGCTTATAGCTGCTATGGGATATCTCTAAGGCTCTGTTTGGGACAGCTTTTTAACCATTACATGTGAATGACAATTATCGCTAACAAGGAAGATGCAGAGAAAAGGAAGGAGGAGAAGGTGCTGAGAAGCAAAAATGGTCAAATATTTTATTGCTCAAAAGCAAATAGTCCATCATCTACTCGAATTTTATGAAGTACGAATTAGGGTGTCAATTCAGGTCGCCGTGTCGGGTTCGGGTCGGGTTCGGGTCGAACCCGAGTTGTCCCGAATCTAAACGGGTCAATCCAAACCCGACCTGTTTTTGCAAACAGGTCAGACATTTCAACCCGGACCCGACCCGGGTGAGTTGCCGGGTTGACCCGACTCGCCCCGCATGACAGAGGGAGGAGTTTCGAGCTCGCGACAGCATTAGTGCAGACAGAGTCCGCGGGACCGCGCGACGGTGTAAGTTTCGTTTCAGTGTCGGGTTGATTTCAAGTTTTCGGGTGAACCCGAACCCGACCCGTTTTAAAAACAGGTAAAAAATCCGAACCCGACCCGTTTTTAAAATGGGTAAAAAATCCGAACCCGAATCCACCCGTTTGCTAAACGAGTCAAACCGAACCCGGATTTTTTTGAATTGGGTCCGAGTCAGGTCAAAAATTTACACCCCTGGTACGGATATTTTGATTTGAATAAAATCTTCGAGTAGGTGTTTCTCACAAAGTAAACATACGAAATATTTTCCCATTTCAGTTATTATTGATAATAAATTAAATTCTTAATTTATTTTTAGTATTAAAAAGATAAAAAAACTGTTACATACTGCTATAACTATAATTGCAATGTAATATATATTATAAAAACTTTGTTAAGCATTCTTTTACATTTTATCTCTATCTTAGGATAAATTATTCTATGTGGACACCGGATGATCTGGAGATCAACCAGAAAGCGTCACATCACCCGGTATATAGAGATATTGGGCACCAATGTCGAGATAAAAAATTACGTGACGAGTTCTGGTTGGTATCCGAACATCGCACAAAATATTTTTTCCTACCTTAAGCCTTAGGGCATCTCCAATCGAACCCCAAGCGAGTGTTTGCAGTGACCGCGGAGTTCCAATGAAACACCAGATTCATCATCATTTTTTGAGAGGTGAATAGTGAGACGTCAATATTGACGCCATTTTTTCATCATTTCTTTCGGTTGGAAAAAGAATAAACTCGGTATTTTTTTTATCTTAAAAAAAAAAATTTGTTTGGAGTTGTATTTTTTTAGTATTATTATATTTTAGAGTGTAAAATAAGATTTTGGGTTGGAGATAAGATGTAATATTTGAAGACCATAAATTTATTATTTTTTTAAATAACATTTTTCTATTTAAAAGTCCGACCGCCGAAGAATCCGCTGGATCTGAAAGTGATGGCCACGCCAGCTGTTGCTTCGCCGTCGTTTCTTCCATTGCTCAACTGGTGCCAGCCCCGAATTATCTGCCCTAGTTCCGCCTCCCCTAAACAAAAAATCTTACTATCACGCACAGATCCCCGGTTTTTTTGTTCTTTCTTTCTTGCATACCGCGGCTGAAACAGTTTGGTCATGTAGCACTGATCTGGTAGTCTCTTTTGGAACCTCTTTGTTCCAAGATCAAGAACTAGGTATTGAGGGAGGCTCAGATCGCTATGGACGGCTCCGGTAGTGTTGAGCCGAGCGAGATCCTCAGGTAATTATTCCGCAATGTTTCGTCTTTCCCGTATTTACGACTTCGGCAATTTTATGTGAATTAAATTGGATGAAAGGATTTAGATTTTGGAATGGGCAGAATAAATTTCTTGATCAACACATGCAAAGATTTTAATAGTAGCAGATGTGAATGAAAAGAAGTTTGCTTGGGGAGAGTTTAGGTTGTGTGTGTGCACGCGTACAAACTGGATTGAATTGCATGCACGATTATTATGCGAGATGGTGGAGTTGATTCTGGGTTTGAAAAACAGCTTGTTATTTCTGTGGTTTACCTTATTTATTTGTTTTTTTGTTTATTTGTCTGTGTTGAGATCTGAATCCTATGGATTTGTTTGTTTGAAGTAATTATTCATGGAGAACGTCTTTTTCCCTGTTTTGGCAAATGCCAAGCAAGAACGGGGCTGATTCAAATTGCACGTCTTTGAGCCTGTTTTTTAAATGGTTTTCAAAAACATTAGGTTATTATTCTTTATTGGGGATAATGTGCAAGAAAAGAGTGGGTTGGGGTTGAACTGAGTTCGCATGGTCAAGTCCGTTTTTCATTGTCGGAAATTATGGGGATTTGTAGAATGTTATGCATGTGGTTAAGTTCCATGACTGCATGATGCATTTGGATAATGTTAGAGGGCCAATTGTTAAGGTGCATGAGAGTATAGAGGATTTGTTCCACATAGGATTGGCTTCTATAATTGGTTTAAGTTTTTTGATTGAAATGAGTGTGGCCATTGGTGTGTTACACATACAAGCTCAAATTTGGTCCCAGTCAATGGACACTCACCAATAGGTGCTATCGAATTTAATGGTTGGAATGGAACAAGTGATTCATGCTCTGAGTTTTTGGCTTGAAAATGGATTTGATTATTGGTTTACTATGCATTCACATTCTACTATGGTCCTCTTTGATATACACTTTCCAACAAGTAGCATCAAAGTCAATGGTTTGGCTAGAATTGAGTAATTCATGCAATTGTGGCTCCCATGGGTGTTTGGTTTCATCTATCATTGTTGTGTGAGGGTCAAGGGTGGGTTACTCATGTGGTGACTCTGTATGGTTAAGTGACTCTTGGTGCATGATTTTTTATGGTATCAAAAAAAGTTTTTGTTTAAGGAGAGTAGTAACCAATATAGAGAACTCTCACATGATGGCATGATACTTGGTGATATAAAAAAACTTTTGTTTGAGGGGAGTGGTGGCTAATGTGAAGAGCTCTCATGTGATGGGATGGCATGGTACTTGGTGATGTCAGAACAACTTCTCTTTGAGGGGAGTGGTGGCTAATGTAGAGAGCTTTTGCATGAGTGAGGGAGAAATTTTTAAGGCATGCGAGAGTTTCATGTTTAGGTTGGCGACAAATAGATTAAAAATATATTCGTGTACATCAAGTGGTTGACTCTCTCTTATTAGTTTAAACTTTTGTATTAAAATTGGATTAGACCACTGTGTACCAAGCTCTACTTAGGTCCCTGTTTCATCCAACCTCCCTTACACCAACATCCTTTTCACAAAAATAAATATATGTACCACAAAGTTTATTTGTGTTTCATAATTTTCAAATATTTATGTGTGATTGTTGCCAGTAAAATCGTGATCTCACCTATGCTAATTATTATTGTCATCATCATCATTAGCCTCATCTCACTTGATACTTGCATCCATCAAATTTATGTTACGCTAATAATGGAAATTGCAAGCTTTAAAGCTAAGAAATAATATTAAATCTTGCATACTCTTATTCTGTTTCCATTCATAATGCAGCTTATTGGCAGCCGTTTCCTACGGCATAGCTTCAATGGCCATGGTTTTTATCAATAAGGCAATCCTAATGAAGTATGCCTACTCGATGACACTTCTTACTGTGCAGGTATTTAGCATGGTTTGTACTACTAACTATGATTTTCAATGTTACTGCTAAATTGCTTTTCTAAACCCAATCACTGCAGCAATTGGCAACTGCACTTCTAATTCATTTAGGACGTGTTTTGGGATATACAAAATCGTCCAGTTTGAACCTAGCCACCGCAAAAAAACTCCTCCCACTCTCCCTATTCTACAATGCCAATGTTGCGTTTGCTTTGGCAAGTCTGAAGGGGGTAAACATTCCTATGTACATCGCACTGAAGAGACTCACACCTCTTGCTGTCCTGATTGCTGGATTTTTCTCGGGAAAGGGCAGGCCACAGTTGCAGGTAGGATTTCTTCTGATTATTTGTTTTTTTAGTTTTCCTAGTGGGTGCTTGAAAGTGGAGGGAATTTCCATCATCACAGGTTTTTCAAAACTGGTGGAATTGGTCTTTGTTTTGGAAAGGTAGAGTGGAAGTGTTGTGTGCTCAAATTCATGTAGTACAAGTAAATTCAATACCGATAGTAGATTTTTTTTCACAGCCAAAAGTAGCGATTATGCCTTATTATTTGAATTTTTCAACTATCTTCATGTTTACGAGTTATATGAGAAAATGGGTACTTACATGTTGAATATTCTCAAGTCAGTCTTTCTACTCCAGATCTTTTGTTAAATTTCCTCCCTCTCAAGCAATGTTGCATGACACATATAATAGTTGCTATTATACATTTTGTACTACAAATGACTTAGTTACTCACATTTTATAAACTGAAGGAACCAATTTGCCAAGTTTTCAAATAATTTGGACTTGTTCATCCTTTTCTATTTGGGGACCTAGTGCAAAATAACTAATAATAAAAATTGAATCATATAATAGTTAGGCAAGCTTAACCCATAATCCTTTATACTGATCTACCCTATAGACCTTAGAATGGGTCATCATTCACAAAAGTACAACGTTTAAGCAACTACGTGCATCTTTGTGTTTGTAGAATATCATTTTTGTCATTCAATAGATTTGTGTGCGAGTGGTTTCTCTTGGATATATTTGACGTCTTGAACGTATTGGCACGATCAATTTTATTAATAGATGTTTGAATGGTTTTAACCATGGTTCAGGCATTTCAAACTTGCTAAGCAAGATGTCACTTCAGTTCATCATTGTTCTCATCGCGCCTGCTCGAATCAATTTTCGATATTATCTAGGATAAAAACTTCTGCACTGCAATGCAATCCAGTAATTCGGGCTTTTTCTTTTCTGTTCTGCTGATTGCAAGTGTTTTAGCATTTTTCAGGTATCTCTTTCAGTTCTTGCGACTGCTTTGGGCGTCATCATTGCAGCATTGGGGGACTTCTCTTTTGACCTGTTTGGGTACACCATGGCTCTTACTTCTGTTTTCTTCCAGGTTTTTTCCTTTTTCGTGTGCTGCTGTTCTTGTTAAAACTTAAAATATTTGATCAGAAATTGCTAACTACTTTTTTATGACTCTGACTTTTAATTTCTCATTTAGACCATGTATCTGATGCTTGTGGAGAAATCTAGTACAGAGGATGGGCTTTCATCAGTTGAAATAATGCTCTATAATGCAATTCTGTCGCTTCCCTTTCTTCTATTCTTAATTATAGCCACGTCAGAGTTCCCCCAGTCTTTGTTTTTACTGTTTCAAAAGGTTAGAAACGGCAAACTCTGTTTTTTTCTTCTCCTTTTGCAACCGGAATATCGTTGAAATATTTTCCCTACACATTTTGAAGTGTTTTTCCTACTGTGATAGCTGCTTGTTTCTGCTACTCTGTTTTCTCTTCCCGAGTCTTTAATGCTTCCAATTTACAAAACACTCATACAAAAATGCAAGCAATCTCCTTACTGTATCTGAATTTTTTTTTTTTTTGGCTGCAGGCACATTCCTTCACATTCTTTGTAATCTTCATTCTTTCATTGGTCATGGGAATTGTTTTAAACTTCACAATGTTCCTCTGCACAATTGTAAACTCTGCGCTAACAACAACAATCGTTGGAGTTCTCAAAGGAGTTGGCTCTACTGTAAGCTATACTATTCTCTTTTTAACTACTAATAGATGGCCTTCCATGGCCATAATCCTTAACTTATTTGTGTATTGCAGACTCTTGGTTTTCTCTTGTTGGGTGGCGTTGAAGTTCATGCTCTCAATGTCACAGGATTGATCATCAATACAATTGGTGGTGTGTGGTATTCTTATGCCAAATATCAGCAAAAGAGAAGAGCACCTAAGAAACTAACTTCTGATGAAGAAGCTCATTACAAAGAGAAAAATTAGGCTATATTAGCAGTTTAATCTCCTTTCTCTTCAATTTATTTTGATGTCTTCAGAGTTTTTACGGTCAATAAGTGCAATAAAAATAGGTATTGCTTACCTACATCAAATTCAATTGGCAGGCAAACCTGAGCATTAGGAGCTGTAAAGACTTAATTACCAAGGGAATAGATCTTGTATTACTCAACTTGTAATATCCTAAAAACAATTTTTATGTATTGTGCACTCAATCATAATTAAACAAATCGCCTTTCTGTTGCATTATTAGATGTGGAGGGAGGATTTATTGTTGCTGCAGCTTGCTTCAATTTTTTGTCAAGCTTTTTGCCTTTGTTAATGTTTCTCTTCAATCTTTTGAACAAGTAACCTTCAAAAAAAGTAAGGTTCTCTTCCTACCTACTCAACTGATTCGTTCACATTGTTTGAAAATTTATTGAGAAGTAAATAAAGGATGGTAAGAAGAAAAGAAAAATAATGATTAAGATACAGAGTTATCTTGTGAGCAGCAGGTAAATCAGTCATAGAAAGCCAAAGGAGCTATTTTAATTGGGAGTATTTGCTTACCACCTTATGATGAGTTACAATTGTTGCAATCAGAATTCCGAGAGCCTCCATGACAAAGCTTTCTGAAAAGAAAATGATGTAGAAAGGGTAGGGCTTTAATCCTTCAGGAAATCTTGAAATTTTCTTCAGGTTTTTATTCAAAACCTGAGAGATTTGGAGCCAAAATCTGAGAGAAATCTCAGGTTCTAGGCTTAGGAGAAAGGGGGATTGGAAGGAGAAATCAAGCTTTCATTCAAGCAAGATATTGAATTGGGAGAGAGGGAATTTGAGAGGGAGAGGTGATCGGGTAAGAGAGAAAACCAGGAAACCGGGATTTAATTCCTTACAGTTCAGATTTTTTTTATTCAGCTATTTTGTTTCCAAAAGCTGCTTGGAAAATTCGGACCCCTAAGCTTAGGAATTAATGGCTTGGGGGGAGAATTTAAAGCTCCCAATCAACTCCTGTAATAGCATAGGAAGGAAGTTATGAGAGGGAGGGAAGTGAGGCGGTGAGGGAGAGCAAGGCCAGCGGGATATTGATGGATTTGGGAAAGCTTTATTTCCTAAACCAGTGAGTTAATCTTAGGAATAAAAATTAGGAAATCTGGCATTAGAAAATTCGGCCAGGGCATGGGAGTTAGGAAATATTTCCAAAGGGGGAGGGATAGGAATTAGAAATAAATTTCAATTAAGTCCAGGGGGGCCGGCTGCTTGCATGAATCAAGGGGAAATTAACGTGGAGGATTAATGCTCATTGGTTTGAATTTAAGAATTAGGGAAGTAATAAAATAAATCCAATTTGAATTTGAAATTCAAATGGATTTAAATTAATTCCTTTCCTAAAATAGGTGGACTAAATTAGGAAAGAAATTTGAATTTCAAATTTTAAACAATTTGAATTTCAAATTAATTCCTAATATCATGCACCCCTAATTAGGAGATCCAAGGAAAGAGAGGAAAGGATGAGGTCGGCGGCTAGGGAGCCATGGCCGGCGGTTGGTGGTGGATCTTCGGGTGAAGGTGGCCGGCGGCTATGGGGAAAAATTTGTGGAGCTTGATATGGAGGTTTGGCCAAGGGGTTGAGCGGGGAGTAGGAAAGATGACAAGATGAATACAACTTCGGGGAGCAATAAAAGAAACAAAACAAAAACAAAACGAACATAGAAACAAACTATAGAAAATAAAAATGATAGAAACTGCGAGCCTTGGACTCTTCCGAAAACTGACGGGTGATTCGTTTGCCCTTCTCCAAAGGACTTCACATCACGAGCCCGGACCCATCCTGCGGCTGGTGAAACTCTCGATTTCTCTCATAGAAATCTCACTCTCGTCCTCTCTCAAGAAGAACACAAGTGTGGAAAACACAAAATTTTCATATCAAATTAATCATCCTATTACAATACCTAAAGGCCATATATATAGGCCACAACATGAGAAAATAAAAAATTACAAAATTGCCCTTGGGCTACAACAATCAAATACATTAACCTAAGGGTAAAACATGAAATAACATAAAATAGAAACTAAAATGTAGAAAATAATTCAAAAATGACAACTTAAATTAGAGCCGTCGATTTACGACACCTCCTGTGATAGATGCGCCAGATCTTCTGGCCGATGTCCGCATCAGAAAATCAATCAGAGAACCACCTGTAAATGACATGCAAGCTGAGAATGGAAGAACTAACATCTTCTTTCTGTAACTCTAAAATAGATTGGATAAAGCAGAGATAAAGCAGGATTCTTCGTTATTGGAATTCAAATAGTTGCAGTTTCTAGCAATGAATAGCGCCAAATACTACAAACAAAAACACTAATTTTTCTGCTCTTTCTTGGAATTCCAGGATAGAGCTATATGCTATAACAGGCAAAGATTGCACAAACACTAAGTTACAATTTAAACTTGTTTATATGCTTACAATCGCTTCACTAAAAATGCTAACCACCATATTGAAATCACTTCATAACCAGATTCCTCAGCTTTCAAGGGGAATTCCACCTACTACACATAGGAATCATCATATAGAACGAATAAATTGCATGAGATTCAGATTAATTCAAATATATACTTCCCATTAATCAAAAGAATCAGCAGAAAAATCAGGCTCATCAGGCTTCTTCAACTTGGGCAGATCAATAGCTTTGCTTTTCTGAGCACCTTTCCTACCATATGCTGCGAACTTGGAAGCCAGCATCATAGCTCTCATTTTTTGCTTAGGTTGTGAGGATTCAGCCGAGCTTGGACTTCCATCTTCCTCCTGCTCAGATTCCTGAGTTGCTTGGCTTTCAGCTCTGGAAGAGAATGACTCGCTCAAACTAAAACTCTTTGATATCTTCCTTCTTTTGTAACGACGCCAGGCTGCTTGAATGAAGCAAGCAGCCCAGTTCCTCCAGTGATGGGAGTAGAAACGGAAGGTATGCTGCAGTTTCTTGCTATGGAGTCGTCTGAATTGGTTTGCCACAAACTTGAGATCTTCTGCTTTCAAAACAAAAGCCTCTACTTCGACAAGAGTCCGAACGGTTCTAGTCGAAGAGGGCAGATTGGCCGTCGACTTTGGAACCAGGGCCCAAGAAAGAAGCTCCTCGCCGCAGAAATCACCTGGCCTTAATGTTATAGAGTTGAAGAAGCCTGTCCTACCACCATTGGTGGTGGAGCTTTCTAACCTTCCACGGATCACAAAGAGCATCTCAGTCACAGGGTCACCCTCACGAACAATGTAGGTGCCTTCAGTGCTCAGGGAGGAAACTAAACGCTCACATATAGCATCAAGGAGTTGATCGTCCATCTGGGAGAAGAAGGGGACCTGCATATTGCAATGGAGGAATATGATCAGAATTTTCCATTTGTGAAGGTAAGGACATCATTGCAAAAGGTTCTGTCGTCCAATTATAGTCAATTCAATAACTAAAGTATGGAGACTAGTGGCATACTGTTAAACTTCATATTTATAATAAGAAAATGCTGTCATTAACTTATGGCTGGCCACCACCATAATGCTCTAAAACTCATAAAAATTTATATTTCCGAAGGTTTTCTAGGTACACATTGCTAGGATTGGACCATATGTAGAGATCTACAGTTGGTGAACGACAAACATATTTACACATCGATTGAAATTTTAAGAGATTTAGCTAGAATGGTAAATGATGGAAAATAAGCATATCCAAATTTCTTGTTGTTTCTTGTGGCCAGGTGCTATGGTTATCTCTACAGTTTTAGAGATCAAATTCCAATTCTTCATTCAAATTCTTCTCCCAAGAATGTCATCCAAGTTCAAGGCTCCCTGGTGATGGTCATGTTGGCTAAACTAGAGCAGCAGATATCAGATAAAGCGTGAAACAAGTAACAGGTGATCAACAAGGTGAGCAGGGAGTTGCAACTACGCTTTGGATTTAGATGATAATCCAAGTAGCTTTATCCCAATTATTTGGAGTTGGAATTATGAATTCTCAATTTCCATTTGTTCCTATATCCATATAACCTTAAGTTTACCGATTGTCATTTCCAATCTTCAATTTGTCTAACAGACATATTTTCTAGTGTCCAAATCATCTAAATCTATTTTTCAGAAACTTATCTTCCTATTTAACCCTTGATTTTTTTACTGAAGAGTGAGCAGCTGATCTTCCTATTTAACCCTTGATGATGGAGCTTCCTAGATTCCTTGTTCTACAACACAGTCTCACCAAAAATCAAAACATCATCTATGAAAAAAAGGTGGGAGATCTTTGGGTTTGATTGGTTAATATAAGAGAACTTACCACAATGAATAACCTGTTTAAGCATACAAGAGAAAGCATCCATCAGTTCTAAGAGATGACAAGTATAAATCCCCTAACAAATCTAATGGTAAGGAGGATATTTTTTAAAAAATTCTCTCAAAGATAAAAGCACACTGAGCTAGAAAACTGATAGATATGAGAGAGGATTTTCTTAAGCCTAAGAAAAAACCTTGGCTATAATTTTGTAAAAAGTTGCGAAGAAAAATATGTTTATAAAGTTTTACACTTGATATTATGGCAAAAAAATTTCAAATTGTCTTCCCTCATACTGAGCCTATGAGCCCTAACTCTTTGCTAAGCTTATGAGAGTTCCTGACTTTTGTGCTTTTTAAATTTAGAGGGTAGTCAAATTTTTCTTTGAGCGCGTCAGAATTAAGAGGGGTGAAAATTAGGTCCTTGATCTTTATCTCAAACAGATGTTGACTGTAACCGTTGCACATGAATGGCTCCAGATCGGACAAACCGCTCCTAACCGACTTAAGCCCCAAACGACACAACCGCCTCTGTCGGTCCCACCTCACGACGATTCAACCACCGCCTCACTCACGAAATAAAACAACGCTCCCTCTCATTCCGACATTTTTACGCACTCACGCACAGAGAGAAGTTTTCAGAAGACTTACCTCTGCATCATTGAAGCCGACCGAACTCCATTCTCCGCTTCAAGCCTCCAGCCGACCCAACTCCGGCATCGACCCTTCTGGCCGACCCAACTTCAGCAGACACTGCCGCCTCTGTTGCCGCCCAGCGTCCGATCAGCCGCCAACGAAGCCGCCGTGCGTGACCTAGCCCGATCAGGCTTCTTCCGATTTTGGCTCTTCCCGATTCTCCTCTCCTCTGTTATATATATATTATATAATATATGTTATATAAGATATATATATATATATATATATATATATATATATATATATATATATATATATATATATATATATATATACATAATGAAAAAAAAAAAAGAAAAAAAAAAAAAGAAGAGTGGAAAAATGCCAATTATGTATTAAATATTATCCATTAAACTAAATCTACCCCTGCATGTGCTCCGACAGACCTATTAAAGTTACAAACATAAATGGTCGAGAATGCTGCGCTGGGTCAAATGCTACAACCCGCATGTGCTCCGATCGTAATATCTAAGTCCCAAATCTAACTATTCGAGAATGCTGCGCGGGTCTAATATTCAAGTTTCATCCTCCTCCTCAAAAGAACTGGAGTCGACATAACTTGAAGTATAAAATACCTCTCAAAATTCTACAAAAATACAAGTGACCTTAATGTCATCCCGATGATGGCCGTATTGACTGGAAATCTCAACCGGAGGGGTCAAATCTCAAATCTCAAATCTCAAATCACACAACAACTCAAATTCTTGAAATAAAATCAATCACCTAAAAACTCAAAACTAAAAAAATCATCCACCTCCCGCAATCGTTTGTCGGGGGTGATAAATTTGAAATTAACCTCAACTCACAAAGAGTGAATGCATGTCGGGTGTATCACTACGATTCATCCTCAAATAAAACCCTCTGTGCCTTCTGTCAGGGACGTGGCACGTGCCCTCTGATCGGGTGGTTTCGCCGCAAAATGGTACCATTATATTACGATCACGGCCAAAGCCCGTATGTTCCCTAAAGGCGTCAAACCCTTGAGTTATGAATCATAGGGTATATTCGATAGGCATAAAACCCTCTGTCAGCTAAGGTGGATTCAGATATATCCCCTTAGACAAATACCAACCCAGGTCTACAAGGTATTCTTGGACGAAGCAACCCATGGCTGCCGACAAGGTGCCTTCTGTCAGGTTGGGTCGACTACCTCCTCTGACTAAGTAGACCAGAGAATATGTCAGCCCGGGACGACGGAACCATGGGATCTTGATCGGGCTCGTCTTCATTCCCCCCACCATCAGTTTTAAGTTTGTGGTGATAAACTCTAGATTTCAAATCATCCAAATTCAAAATTTAAATCCTAAAATTATTGCTATTATACGATAGGTTCATAACCTATGTGATATCCTTAACGACTAGCCTTAATCGAAAGTTCTCTCTCGTTATCGGGAGGGGTAATTAACTAAAGGGGCTTGCGCCTATAGGAAACCAGAACTCAGATAAAAAAGTCCTCACTAAATGAGGGCGAAATCTTTGGGTAGTATCTTATCTAAAACCCAATCTGCCTTCTGAAAATTCCCCCGGAACCTAATCTCGTTAAAACTCTCAATCGTCATCGTCACACAAACACTTAAAAATAAATAGACCGATGACGCAGAGAGGCCGAGATCACACATCCAAAATGGAATTTTCGGAGCCCACAGATTTCTGGCGACTCCGCTGGGGATGGTTTCTCTTTCCATCTTTGGCTAGTTATATACAAAACATAATAGCAATAAAGTTATTAAAATTCTAATAAGTTTATTAAATTTGGGGTTTAAAAATATGCAATCAAATAAATTTTTCTGTGTATATTTTTATTCTGTCTAGTCTCTGCACTTTGAAAGTGTAGGGTAATGTATCAACTCTGAATACTAACCCTTTACTTTCAATTGTGCAGAATGGAACTACAGAATACGCCCTTCACCATCCAACTGGGACGAGGTGCTAGCATTTTGCTAGCTAACGCCATCATCAACACTGAAAATTCTGAAGCCACCATCCGATTTGGTAGCTTAGAGTTTTCTGCAGCTACTGCAAAGGCTGCCGCTGTACCTATTCAAGGCATAACTGTTTGAGGCCATCCTGCGAGGCCTAATTCTACTGATACTAATGCACGACGTGTTTATTCCGTGCAACAACCAGAAGTTGGAAGAACTGCTACTACAAAGGTAGTTCAACAAAATAGGAACTCAGTCTTTGAAAGGCCATCACAGCCCAAGGCCTCAACCACTAAAAGAGTCGTAGCTGGAGGAAGAATATCTGTGATACCTGCCAGGGGTACCACTCTGCCGACCAGGTTATCTGCACCTGGAAAAGATGATACTGAAGCCTCCTCATCTGGAGGAAGGCTCACAAGAACGCAGAGGAGAAAGAAGAATACTGAACTTCGAGCTTAGCAGCAACTGGTGCCAACTCATCCCTCCAACCTGCTAGCCAAAGAGCCTGAAGCTACCATTCCAACCCGGAATGAGTTTGCAAATCTGAAATGGGTTAAGAGAAATAGCTCTACTGGGGAGCTAAAGAAATCTTTCTGGGATCAACGGCCTGAAGCTCCAATCCCTCCAAGGAAGAAAGATCCTGAAACTCTATCTGCTCGAGTATACAGAGTCCTGAAGGCCGTGAAAGAGAAAGGTCTGAAGAAGAAGAGATATCAGCAGCCCTTAATAATTGAAGCCAGAAGAACTCCACCAAGGGAACGCCTATCCCTTGCGGCGGAGAGAAAAGAAAGAAACTATACCTCGCGTGGTGAGCATCGGGGCGTGACACCTGAAATTCGGGCTCAGGGATCCGTCGTCGAAAGGTCCCAGCGAAAAGGAAAAGAAATCTGGAGGCCAAAGCCTCGTAAAGAAGATAGAAGAGAAAGAGAAACTGATCTGGGCGTGACATCTGGTGCAGCCTCCCAGAGATCCGCCTTTCATAAAAATTATCAACAATGGGTACCTAAGGAAAATGTGCCTATTACTGACATTTGCAATAGTCGACAACTTGAAAAATCTTCCAAGGAATCTGGTACGCCTTAGGTTTCACAAATTAGGGTTTGCCCTAATTTTCCTTCAAGATGAAATTTCTCCTCCAAATCCAAGAAAAATCAACACAAGAGGGATGAGAGGAAGAACAAGTACATTTGCATTCAAAATCCAAGGGAAAATAAGATACAAATTGTCCACTTCGAGAAGGACAAGGTCTCCCAATACAAACCCTAGAAAAACAAGAGAAAGAAACTAAGAGGCTAAGAGAAAACTCCAATCTTGCATAACCCTAGAAATCTCCCTCTATTCCTTACTTAAAGCAAACAAAAGATCAAACCAAACCCACTAGTGGGCTGCCCAAGCTGAACCGCCCAGCTCAGGCCTGACCCGAGCCAAACCGGTCCAGAAATGGACCGGTTCCGCTCAAGCCGACCCCCCGCTCCGCTCCGCGTCTCGCCCCGCGCCCGCGTCACCTTCGGCGGATCGACCCGCGCGGCCTCCTTCCCGGCCGATGTCGCGTGCTCCTGGGTCGCCAGCTCTTCCCCTGCCGGTCGGCGGCGGCCAGCCTGGCTCCTCCTCTGCCGGTCGAAGGCGGTCCGCATCAATACTCTCTCCTTTAAAATTAACCTTGTCCTCAAGGTTAAAGAATGTAGATTCCTTGTTGGTCGGAAACCCACAAAGGCTAGGGTCACCCTGTAGTGCCACCCTCCGACCATTACTCTTGTATTTAACCAGCAACTCCCAATTGACCTCCATGTCTCCTAAAGACTGAAGCCACTGCATACCCAAGATGACGTCGGCGTTTTCCAGATCCATCAGCAAAAAATCTTGAGTGATTACCTCCCCCTGCAAGGTAATAGTGACTCCCTTGCATTTCCCATAAATACGGGCCTTCTGTCCTGTGCATTGTCCTGTGCATATGGTCACCTCTATTTCTTTGCTTGCTATCACCTCTAGATTCAACAGTTCCGCCACTCGATAGGCCAAGGAGTTGTGAGTAGCTCCACTGTCAAACAAAACTCTCACTTTGCACTCTTCAATTTCACCCTCCATCTTCATGGTGGGATGGAATGGTAAACCTTCCATCGAATTCAGACTCACTTCTATCATATCTAGGTGAGGATGCTCTACCTCACCTAGCCTTTCCCTTGTTGCTCCTTCATCTGTGTCCTCATCTGAATCCCCCACCACTATCACGTGCAGAGTCTTCTCCTTACACCTATGTTCAGGGGCAAATTTCTCGTCGCAACGGTAGCAGAGGCCCTTGACCCTCTTCTCCTTCAATTCGGAGTCAGTCAGTCTCTTGAACCCTCCTTGGTTCACCACAGTGGTGGCTTTCTCCTGTTTTACTTTCTCGGGATGAGTAGTGGCAGTCACCTTAAGTCCTTCGAGCATGAGTGGTGAGCGATATGTGGGGTGAGACCCCACTGACTTCCGTGTCTGATCCGCCTTCTACTTGTCCTCAACAAGCTGAGCTGTCTCCATAATTCCCACTATCCCTCGTGGGTTGACCACCCTGATGGCGGCTCTGATGTAGGGTTTCAACCCTTTCATGAAATCCCCTCCATGGCGTCATCGGGCATTCCCCTCAATCGTCCGGATAGAAGCTCAAAGCGCTCCCGGTACTCTGCCACTGTGCCTTCCTGAACAAGAGACATGAACTGTTCATAATGGGTGCCCTCACTGGACACTCTGAACCTATGTAGTAATAGATCCTTGAACTCTTCCCAACTCCGTATAGGTTGTCGCCCCTCAATCCTTTGAAACCAAGCCAATGATTTCCCCTCCAAGCAAATCGGGACAGCCATCAGCTTTTCCTCCTCCGTGACGCCGTTAACGGCGAAATATCGCTCCACCCGATAGACCCATCCGTAAGCATCTTCCCCTTCGAATACGGGGACCTTCAACTTCCTCATCCTTGTATCTGTCCGAGGAGGATTCCTCCCATCCTCCCATGGCCCATGCTGAAATCCCTCCCACTGAGGTCTTCCCCTCCACTCCCCTGAAATCGGGGTCTGCACCCCCCTTCTTGGTGGCTCCCAAGGGGCTCGGCCCCCCTCGTGTGTACCTCCCGGTTGTCTCGGCCAACCACCCCCGACCTCTCCTGTGGCTCGGCCCAACTCCGGCGGCCCTCCTGGACCTCTCGGCCACCCTCCTTACGGACCGTGAGGGTAACGTACGGCTCCTCCCCCTTGGCCAGCGGCCCCTTCCCACGGTGCACCACCAATGCCGGATGCCTCCCACCCTTCCCTTGACCAAGGCTCTTGGCGCGAGATGTGAGGTGGTGCTTGCATGGCTTCCCCTGGTTGGCTTGCTCCATCTTCCCTAATTGAGAAATTAGGGTTAGGGTTTGACATCGGCGATTTCCCCTTTTCCTTAAGATTTGATTGAGCAACTTGGGCGTCTACCAATTTACGGATCATCTCTTCCATTCCCCCAAATCTCTCCTCTAAGGATGAGAATTTTCCTTCCAACGACGAAAGCTTCTCTCCCACTTCCTCCTTCAATTGGCTCATCTCTCCCTCCAACACTTCTACCTTCTTTGATGCCATGTCGTCTAGGATCGAGAGCTCTGATACCAACTTGGTACGCCTTAGGTTTCACAAATTAGGGTTTGCCCTAATTTTCCTTCAAGATGAAATTTCTCCTCCAAATCCAAGAAAAATCAACACAAGAGGGATGAGAGGAAGAACAAGTACATTTGCATTCAAAATCCAAGGGAAAACAAGATACAAATTGTCCACTTCGAGAAAGACAAGGTCTCCCACTTCAAACCCTAGAAAAACAAGAGAAAGAAACTAAGAGGCTAAGAGAAAACTCCAATCTTGCATAACCCTAGAAATCTCCCTCTATTCCTTACTTAAAGCAAGCAAAAGATCAAACCAAACCCACTAGTGGGCTGCCCAAGCTGAACCGCCCAGCTCAGGCCTGACCCGAGCCAAACCGGTCCAGAAATGGACCGGTTCCGCTCAAGCCGACCCCCCGCTCCGCTCCGCGTCTCGCCCCGCGCCCGCGTCACCTTCGGCGGATCGACCCGCGCGGCCTCCTTCCCGGCCGATGTCGCGTGCTCCGGGGTCGCCGACTCTTCCCCTGCCGGTCGGCGGCGGCCAGCCCGGCTCCTCTGCCGGTCGGAGGCGGTCCGCATCAGAATCCTATTGCCAACCAACCTCATCCTCTCAGAAGAAGGCCAACTTTGATCGTACCCCTCCAATTGAAGAAGTTCATGTACCGCATGAATAGCCAGAAATCTACTGGAAGCGTCGCTCTGAGATTCGAGTACAAGAAAATGATAAAGACGAAGACACCATGGAGGTTGAGGTAGTCTACATGGTGGAACATGTTGATGAGCCACATCAAACACGTGGTTATAGACGACACAATGAAGCATTGCCCACTTTTTCTAAAACAACATCTCAAGAAGATCAAGCTCAGTACGAGCAGTTAGAAGACGAAGAAGTCCCTTCAGGTGCTGAACCGAATGATGATCAAGAAGAAGAAGTGCTTGCTGAGACACTAGCACAAGCACAAAGGCGTTTGAAATTTCAAATGAAAGAGAAGGTGATAGGAAATACTTGATTTCAAGTAGTTCCTAGCCAAAACTGAAGCAGAACAAGGAGAAAACTGCTGTCTCCAATAGTGGACAGCAACTATGCGCAGGAAAAACAGTGAAATTTGCGAGAAAATTGAGAGACAACGCAAGCAAAGGCTTGTATTTTTACTAGTAGACGAAACAAATAGCAAAGATACAATTTGTTCTTCAATTCGAGAGGAAGAACTTACTCTCCAAAGTCTCCGGCGAAGCCAAGAGCCCAAAGCAAACCCTAGATCTCAAAGAAAAAACTCAAATTCAAGATGAGGAGACAATCCCCCCAAAACTCCTAATTATACAAATTAATCATAAAGGATAATAATGGACTTCCTAAAACAGCCTCTCATTCAAAAATTTTCCCTCCCCCATGCGTTTTAGCCGCTGTTTGGGCCCCCCGACTCCCGCTCCTCTGCGTGTTCCGCCTGGTTCCGCCCGACTTTGGGCCGTCGGGTGTAGAACCGAACCGGTCCAGTTGGGACCGGTCCAGGCGTAACATTACTCCCCTCCCAAAAACTCACCTTGTCCTCAAAGTGAAAGGAGGGGAATTGCTCTTTCACTCTTTCAAACGGCTCCCAAGTTGCGTCGAACTCAGGGATGTCCTTCCATTGAATCAACACTTCCTTGTTGCCTTCTTGATCTGATCTTACCCCCATAAGCTCGAGGGGCTCCAATATCACTTCCCAATCCTCCGTCATTGTTGCTGGTAATGCGACGCTAATTGCGTGCTCCCCGAGGGCTCTCCTCAGCTGTGACACGTGGAACACCGGATGTATAGTAGCATAGGGAGGTAACTTTAGACGATACGCTACTGCTCCAGCCTTCCCCAAGATCTCATAAGGGCCAAAGTATCTCGGGGCCAGCTTCTCGTTCCTCCTGCTAGCCACTGATCTCTGTCTGTAGGGTCTTAGCTTTAAAAACACTTTCTCCCCCACTTCATATTGTATGTCTCTTCTGTGGGTATATGCTCGCTTCTTCATTATTTGTTGTGCCCTCTCCAGATGTTTCTTCAACACTTCCAACACCCGGTCCCTCTCCTCTAAGTACTGTTCGACTGAAGAGACAGGTGTATGTCCCTTCCCATAATGTACTAAGTGTGGGGGGTCTCTTCCATATAGCACCTTGAAAGGAGTCATCTGGGATGCCGAATGGTACGAAGTGTTATACCAGTACTCCGCCCACGGCAACCATTTAGCCCATTTCCTGGGTGTTTCAGAGGAAAAACACCTCAAATATGTCTCCAAACTCCGGTTAACCACTTCTGTCTGTCCATCTGTCTGTGGGTGGTACGCGGTGCTCCTCTTGAGAGTTGTGCCCTGCATTCTGAACAGTTCTCTCCAAAACTAACTGAGGAACACTTTGTCTCTGTCTGACACAATAGATTTTGGAATCCCGTGTAACCGAACCACTTCCCTGATAAATGCTGCCGCCACTAACACTGCGGTGTAAGGATGTCGTAGGAGGATAAAATGTGCATATTTACTGAGTCGATCCACCACAACAAAAATAACTGTGAACCCTTCTGAACGAGGTAAGCCGTCAATAAAATCCATAGACACTTCCTCCCATACTCTGTTTGGAAGTGCTAATGGTTGAAGCAGTCCCCCTGGTGCCATGGCCATGTATTTATTTCTCTGACATACCTCACACCTTGCCACCATCTCCTCAACATCCTTATACATCCCCTTCCAGTAGAGCTCCGATGCCAACCTCCTATATGTCTTATGTACTCCTGAATGACCCCCAACTGCACTGCCGTGGAATTCCTGCAATATGTGAGGGATGTGTACTGATGTTCGTGGCATCACAAACCTTCCCTGATAGAGTAGCCTCTCTCCCTCCAGATAGTATCCTGAATGATTGCTACTGCCCTTCACCAAGCCTTCCCTGACCTTCTTCAATTCTTCATTCTGCATACTCTCTTCCTGGATGGCCCCCCAATCAATCATCAAAGGGACTGAAACTGCCACCTCCTGAAGTTCCCCCACACACCTAGATAAGGCATCAGCTGCCTTATTCTCCACCCCCGGCCGATACTGGATCTCAAAATCATAGCCTAACAACTTTGACAACCACCTCTGATGTTCCTCAGTAACCATCATTTGCTCCAGCAGGTATTTCAGACTCCTCTGGTCGGTCCGAACAATGAAATGTCGTCCCAAAAGATAAGGGCGTCATTTCTGAATGGCCAAGACTATGGCCATTAGCTCTCTCTCTCATACACTGATTTCAATCTAGCCCTAGTCGATAGCACCTGACTGAAATATGCTATAGGCCGGTGATTCTGCATCAATACTGCTCCTAAGCCATACCCTGACGCATCAGTCTCTACCACGAATACCTGGCTGAAATCTGGGAGTGCTAGAACTGGTACAATGATCATGGCTTTCTTTAACCTTTCGAAGACCTGGGTCGCTGCATCACCCCAGGAGAAGTTGTCTTTCTTCAACTGTTCCGTCAATGGCCAGGCGATGGAACTGTACCCCTTCACAAACCTCCTATAGTATCCTGTCAGTCCCAAGAAACCTCTCAACCCCCTGATGTTCTTGGGTATGGGCCATTTCTGCATTGCTTCAATTTTGGACTGGTGAGCTGCAACTCCCTCTTGAGACACTATATGTCCCAAATATTTCACCCTTGATTGGGCAAAACTGCACTTCTTTAAATTAGCTCTCAGCTGATGTGCCTGTAGGATCCCCAAAACCTCCTTTAGATGCTCTAAATGTTCCTCCTCGGTCTGGCTGTACACCAAAATATCATCAAAAAAGACTAGCACAAACTTCCTCAAGTGTTTCCTGAACACCCTGTTCATCAAGGACTGAAAGGTAGCGGGGGCATTAGTGAGCCCAAATGGCATCACTAAGAACTCATAGTGCCCCTCGTGTGTTCTGAACGCAGTCTTCTGAATGTCCCCTTCCTTCATTCTGATTTGGTGGTAGCCAGACTTAAGGTCCATTTTTGAAAACACCACCGCTCCTTGCAGCTCATCTAATAACTCATCAATCACTGGAATGGGGAATTTGTCCGGTACTGTCTCCTTGTTCAGGGCTCTGTAGTCCACGCAAAATCTCCAGCTCCCATCCTTCTTTTTGACCAGTAAGACTGGACTGGAGAAATGACTCACACTGGGTCTGACGATCCCTGCCTCCACATCTCCTTGATCAGCTTCTCAATTTCATCTTTCTGAATCTGGGGGTAGCGATATGGTCTAACACCTATGTTGCACGGATACTCCTATTTACGAGGCATGCTGTATCGGATACGTGTCGGATACGGATACGCCTCCGATACGGCACGGATACGTGTCGGATACGGCCTTGCCGTGTCCGATTAAAATATTATTTAAATTTGACTGGACACGCGTATCGGATACGTGTGTCCTATTAAAAAAAACACTGAGCCACGATTTACCCTTTTCTTTTCGACTTTCCACCGTTTCCGCTCAATATCCATATTCATTTATGCGGCTGAAACATTTCAAAGAGCTAGGTTTTTCATTTCCACACACGTGTTCATCTTCTTCGTTATAGTTGAAAGAGCGGCTCGATGACCCGAGCATAGAAGCAAACAGGATCATCCTTTGTCGACAAAGAGGCTTGACGACGCGAGCATTAAAGCCGATAGGATCATCCTTCGTCGACGAAGCGGCTTGACAACGCGAACAGTGAAGGCGACGTGAGCAGTGTAGGTTTGTTTTCTTCATCGTTCTTCGTTTTCTTAATCATAGGCTCGGTATTGAAACTTGGTACCGCTTGGTACCGAACGTTACTGGAACTCGGTATTGCTCGGTACTCAGTACCGAGCAGTATTAGAACTCGGTACTGCTCGGTATTGGAACTCGGTACCGCTCGATATTGGAACTTGGTATTGCTCGGTACTACTCGGTACTGAGCGGTATTGGAACTTAGTACTGCTCGGTATTGGAACTCGGTACTGCTCGGTATTGGAACTCGGTATTGCTCGGTACTACTCGGTACCAAGCGGTATTGGAACTTAGTACTGCTCGGTATTGGAACTCGGTACCGCTCGGTATTGGAACTCGGTACCGCTCGGTATTGGAACTCGGTATCGAGCGGTATTGGAACTCAGTACTGCTCGGTATTGGAACTCGGTACTGCTCGGTATTGAAACTCAGTATCGCTCGGTACTGTAACTTCGTATTACTCGGTACCGCTCGGTATTGCTCGGTATGGAGGGGTACCGAATGGTACCAAGCGACACCGAGAAGCTAAAATATGCTCGGTATCGCTCGATATCTTTCCATAAAAACAACTTTAAAATAAACAGGTCGAACCCCGCCAGTGGGCAGCGCCCCCTTGGACCCCCGGCAGAGTCGCAACATATCTACACTTTCACTTAAATTTTTTCATGTTTCAAATTCATATGTTTTAATTTGTGTAGATCCTTTGTAGGATAATGAGTTCTAGTGGAGCAGGAATTGGTTCTGATGATGGTCCATATGAAATTAATATTGAAGATAACAAACCTTTATCGGGTTATGTTACAAAAATAGGTAAAACATCAGAAGGGGGAGGCAATATTGCATTCAAATGCAATTTTTAATTACAAAGAAAAATCAGTGAAGCTGAGCAAAGGAGTAAAAAAGAGCTTCCAAAACATATTCCACTTTCAAGCACTCATGCTTCCTATCCTTCATCATCTTCTTCAATTAGATGTGATGACAGTACTGTAAACAAAAGACATTTTCGAATGGAGGGATTTGAACCAAAAAAAAAGAAAACATGTTGTAGATAGTGCTTTGGAGAAAGCATTTAATTTACAAATGAGAGAACAACTAGACGGGGAAATAGCTAGAATGTTTTACTCAGCTGGACTTCCTTTTAACCTAGCAAGGAATCCACATTACAAAAATGCCTTTACATATGCATGCAATAACAATCTTGCAGGATACGTGCCACCAGGATATAATGTCATTAGAACGAAGTTGTTGCAAAGAGAGAGGGGCAATATTGAGAAGTTGCTCGAGCCTACTAGAGGAGTTTAGAAGGAAAAAGAAGTTACTTTGGTTTGTGATGGGTGGACAGATCCACAAAGAAGACCACTTATCAACTTCATGGCTGTAACAGAGAGTTATCCTATGTTTATCAAAGCTGTAAACTGTGAAGGACAGTACAAGGATAAGTTCTTCATTTCTAATTTAATCAAAGAAGTTATCATGATGGTGGGGCATTCAAACATCATTCAGGTCATTACTGATAATGCACCTGTTTGTAGAGCTGCAGGTCTACTTGTAGAGCAAGCATATCCTCATATTTTCTGGACACCATGTGTTGTGCATACGCTTAATCTTGCTTTGAAGAATATTTGTGTAGCTAAGAATACCGAGGCAAATGAAATCACCTATAATGAATGTCATTGGATCACAGTGATTGCTGGAGATGCAATTGTAATTAGAAATTTTATTATGAATCACTCCATGAGACTCTCTATGTTCAATGATTTCTCTAATTTAAAGATGCTTGCAGTTGCTGAAACTCGGTTTGCCTCAGTAATAGTGATGTTGAGAAGATTCAAAAAAATAAAAAATGCTCTTCAAGCTATGGTGATCAGTGACAAATGGACATGTTAAAAGGAAGATGATGTTGGAAAGGCTAGGTATGTAAAAGAAAAGCTTTTAGATGATTTATGGTGGGATGAGATTGAATACATCATAAATTTCACAGACCCAATTTATGAGATGTTGAGAGTAGCTGATACGGATAAGTCTTGTTTACATCTCATTTATGAGATGTGGGATTCAATGCTAGCCAAAGTAAAAGAAATTATATATAGACATGAGAGGAAGACACTTCATGAAGACTCAAGCTTTTGGAATGTTATCTATGCTATTCTAGAAGATAGGTAGAGCAAAAGTAATACACCTTTACATTGCTTGGCTCACTCACTAAATCCAAGGTAAATTTCAACATTTTTTCATTATGAATTCACAATTTGTTGTTTTGTAATTTCAACATTTTTTCATTATTTCATTTTAATGTTATTTGAAGATATTCAACTAAAGAATGGCTTCAAGAGGATCCTCAAAGAGTTTCTCCACAGAAAGATTTAGAAATTTCAAATATGAGGAAGACATGTTTGAAGCGTTATTTTCCAAATGAGGATGAGAGAAGAAGTGTCAATATTGAGCTTGCTAAATTTTTTGGTTATTTAGAGGACTTTGGTGACCAAGAGTCATTGCATGATAGGTGGAGAATTGATCCGAAAATGTGGTGGATTATACATGGAGCTTCAGCACCTCTACTACAAACAATCGTCATAAAATTGCTTGGCCAAGTTTCATCCTCATCCTGTTGTGAAAGAAATTGGAGCACATACTCATTCATCCAATCAATGAAGAGAAATAAAATTACTCCACAACGGGCTGAAGATTTAGTTTACGTGCATACAAACCTTCGACTTCTCTCAAGGAAAACTCCAACTTATATGGAAGGAGAAAACAGGATGTGGGATGTTGCTGGAGATGGATTTGAATCTCTTGAGGATATGGGAATATTAGAAATTGCTAATCTTTCACTTGATGAGCCTGAATTAGAAGTTATGATATTTATTGAAGATGATATAGAAACTCAAAGACAAACCACTGAAGAAGCTAATCCTATCATTCCTTCTATTGAATAGTTGAAATTTCATGTGCTGGACAATTTATCTTCTTGTTTTTGTTGTTGTACTAGACATTTCAATACTTAATGCTTACTTTTATTTCAATTTTTTTGTCATTTCAAATATTACACTTTGATTACTTTATTAATTTTTATGTATTATTTATATATTATAATGACGTATCCGCGCTGTATCCGTATCCTGTATTTTTAAGAATTGGCGTGTCCCGTATCCGTATCGTGTCGTATCCGTATCGCCGTATCCGTATCGGTGCAACATAGTCTAACACTGATTGGTGACACTCCCTCTTTCAGAAGAATGGCGTGCTCCTGCTCTCTAAGGGGTGGCAATCCCTGTGGTGGCTGGAACACCTCCCTGTATTGCTGTATGAGCGGTTGCACCACCTTTGGAATGTCTCCTTCTCCCACACTGACCCTCTCCAAACGTTGAAGCTCCACCAAAAATCCTCCTCCCACCTCCTGTATGGATCTGATCATGGATTTGAGAGATACGACTGCTCTTGTCAGCCCTGCATCCCCCTGGATCACCTTCCTCTGCCCTTCTATCATTAGCTCCATCCTCAGAGCACCCCAGTTGACCTTGGTCTCCCCCAGAGTCTGTAGTCATTTCATCCCCATGATGACATCTGTACTTCCCAATTCTAAGGGGAGGAAATCCTCCCTGACCTGTAGCCCTTGGATGGTCAGGACCACTCCCCTACAAATTCCTCTCCCCATCTCCACCTTCCCCGTGCCCATCATCACCCCATAGCCTCCTGTGTCAACTAGCTCCATCCCTAACTGATCCACGATCTGAGCAGAAATGAAATTGTGAGTTGCACCACTATCGATCAACACCAACACTTCGCGGTCAGCTATCTCTCCTCTTACTTTCATAGTGTGACTCGGAGTGAATCCCACTACTGAGTTCAGAGAGACTTCTGCCACATCCAGGTGCAGCTTCTCCTCTCATTCTGACCCGCTCCCACCTCCCTCTTCGTCTTCCTCGTCTTCACACACGAGGAGAACCTGAAGAGTTTTATCCTTGCACCGGTGTCCGGGCATGTACTTCTCATCACATCGAAAACATAACCCCTTTGCCCTCTTCTCCTGCATCTCCTTCTCGGTCAGCCGTTTGAACTGTCCCCCATTTCCTCCTCCCGTTCTCTCCTTTGGTGCCTCCTTCAGGGTCCCTGAGGATCCCACCTTTGAAGGCAAGATAGTAGTCGTC